>JASAUF010000294.1:2610000-3210000 GCA_030180095.1 Magnolia changhungtana
AAGTCTTGCAGACTCCATACAAGATACAGTGTGCACAGGCTCAATTGCAAGGGAAACCGATTCTTTTCCTTAACTGGAGGATCCTGGTTGTTCGGTGATAAGTGGGCCACTGTCTGGTGCGATCAAGACTGTGAAAGTTTCTCCCAGGGTACAACCGACCAAGGTCAAGAAGCTTGACCGGTTGGATCATGCATCTGGTTATCTGTTCGCCAAGAAAAAATTCAAACGCAAGTCAGGTTACGGTTTTATCTACGCAGGGAGTGCGAAACTCTTTCATAGCCAACTTCATCTATGATACTATCACAGCAGCTCCCAGACAGAACCTTTTGTCTGTAAAAGTGAGAAGGCTGGGACGTGACCAGGGCATTAAGATCAAAGCCAGGACGTGGGAGCAGCACTAGACGTGGAGCAACGACAAATAGAGTTTCTATTTTTCTTTATAATTTTATTTTATTTTGTTTTGGTTTCTTCTTATGTGTTCTAGCCTCATTATGAGCGGCTAAACCTCTTAGCTAGGGCTAAGAGGTGAAGCTTGTAGTGGGATGGGAGATTCAATTTTATGCTTTTAATTTGGTTTTAATTTATGAATTGAATTTGATATTTGTTTTATTATGGGAATATGTTTTTAGTCTTTAATGGTCTGTTGTGACTGAAATTACAATGGGTGGGTCTGTGATGGCTTTGAGCATATTCTTTTCCTCTTTATGCTTATGATGTCAGGAAACCCTGTTGTTCACCATCGTCTCCTGGGCATGGTCGGATGACGGTATCCTTTCCTAACCCTCATAGCATGTTGATTGGTTGGTAATTAGTTTAATTATGTTGTTTGCTTTGCCTCCTGGGCATGGTTTGGTGATGGAATCCATTCTGATTCATATACCTCTCATCTCTTGAAAACTATATCAATGGCAGTTCAGTTTAATTTCCATGATTCTTCAAGCAGGCATAAGATCTCCCTGATCTCTACAAGTGGATCCTCTGAATCCTTAGTGTTTTTCCTCTGAATTCTTTAAGTTTAGATTTTAGTTAATTATTTCATCATTATTCCTCAAATTTACCTGATTTAGATTTTATCTTATTCTAGTTCTAGCCCTAGTTAGTTTCAGATTACGTACAGGTTTCAGTCCCTGTGGATTCGATCTCGGTCTTACTGAGTTTATTACTACATCACAACCCTATACTTGGGGAGTGAACAAGTTTTTAGCGCCGTTGCGGGGGACTGACGGCTACGATTTTCTGAAATTAATTGGATTTAGAGTTAGTCTAAGATTAGGATTTTACTAATTTTAATTTTTGATTTTGCTTTCTATTTGATTCGTAGAACTAACCTATTTCCTATTCTGTAGGTTGTTAAGATAGAACTTCTAATTTGGTAAACTCTTTCTGATTTTCTAGATTCTCTAACTCTTTAGATTTGGTTTGCTTTAGGAACTTCATCTATTTTAGAAACTAACTTATTTTGTTTTGTTTTGCAGGTCGTTAGCTTAGAGCTCCAATTTGGTAATTTCTTTCCAAACCTCTCTTTCTTTCTAGATTCATATTTTCTTTCTTAGGATTAGGTTTAGGATTTGATTGAGGGCTGCGAGTGTTTCATGCCCAAGTGGGCCCGTGACGACACTCGACGTCTCTTGACTGAAGGAGGATTAGTTGAGGGGTTGACTATCCATCGCAAGACTAGACACCGCTCGAATTCCTCTGAGTTAATTGAGGTTATGGCTGCAAATCAACCTCAAGCACTACCTCAACATATGGATGAGGAAGTACATGATGAGAATGAGGTGCATCAAGCACCCCTGCCTCGTACTTTACGAGATTATTTACAACTGGTGGGGGTGAGTACGCCCTCATGTATGATTTTTCCTGAAAACACAAGACAGATGGACATCAAGCCAGGAGTTATCCAACTCCTTCCTAAATTCCATGGGCTTGAATCAGGAAGTCCATACTTACATTTGAAAGAGTTCGATGAGATTATAGCCACCTTATACTTTCCCAATGTATCCGAGGATACAATCAGGCTGAAACTCTTTCCTTTTTCCTTGAAAGAGAAGGCTAAGACGTGGTTACATTCATTGCGTCCTAGATCCATTGCACATGGAATCAGAGGGAATTCATAAAGAAAATTTTCCCACACCATAAAACGATTACCCTCAGAAAAGCAATCATGAACTTCGCCCAAAAGGAAGATAAAACATTCTACCAATGTTGGGAAAGGTTCAAGGATCTTGTCAGTTCATGCCCACAACACGGTTTTGAAATGTGGCACATTACAAATTTTTTCTATGATGGACTGACATCTTCCATGCGCCAACTGGTCGAGACAATGTGTAATGGAGAATTCATGAATAAAGAGGTCGATGAGGTATGGGATTATCTCGATAGACTTGCCGAAAATGCACAATCTTGGGACCATTACCCAAAATCAAAACACCACGTCTAGGCCAACTCAATCTAAGGAGAAAGGTGGAGTATATCTCCTGAAAGAAGAGGATGATGTAAATTTTAAAGTGACTAATCTCATACGAAGAGTCGAGGCCATGGAAGGAAAGAAGGATAAGGTTAATGAAATTGTTTGTGGCATCTGTGATTGCAACATTCACACAACTGAAAATTGTCCTACAATATCTTCTTTTCGAGGAGTGTTGAATGAGCAAGCTAATGCCGTAAATAACTATCAAAGACCTTTCAATGGATCTACCTCTAATACATACAATCCTGGTTGGATAAATCATCCAAATTTTAGTTGGAGGAATGGACAAACTGCTACCCCTCAAATTTTCTTTAATCAAAATCCAAATCAGGGGAAACCTCAAGAAGAATTGGTTTAAAATTCCATACAAGAGTTGGTTCAGGCAATGTGTGGACTTACAGATTTTATGCAAAAAATAGATTCACGCATGACGGTTATAGAAAAGGGGATGCTTCCTGCACAACTGCTCCCCAATCCTAAACCGCAATACGAGATAAATGATCCCAGTTCTTTGAATCAAATGGGGCACGCTAAATCCATCACCACTCTTAAGAGTGGAAAGATCATTGATAAAACCCTTCCAGTTAGGCCCGAAAAGCCTCAAGAACCAGAAGAGGATAATAATGATGGATGTAGTGATATCCCACAAAAATTAGAACCGGAACTTCTAGAGAAGCCAGTTGCTCCGTTCCCCCAACGGTTAGTTACACCAAAACGTCTTTCTAACTCTCAGGATATTCTGGAGGTGTTGAAACAAGTGAAAGTCAACATTTCTCTACTTGATGTTGTAACGCCCCGAAAAATCGAGGGTCGAGTAGTAACTCAACTCTCGAGTTCCAGAACATCACTTATGCAACATAGATAATGATGATTTAATGTTATCTGTGTTAGTATAATAAACATGAGTGAGATTCTACCAAAACAGTAATTCATACTCCAGATCCATGTATAAAGCGTAAGTGGAAGACTGAAAGGTATATATAGATATATATATATATATAACAAAACATTCTCGATCAACAGAGTACGAACACTAACTGAGTCACCGTATATATATATATATACATATATATATACATATATATATATGTTGGTTCTGAATCAAAAAGTCAAAATAGTACAACTGAAATTATCAACCCTGTAGCCCCAGTAGATTGGGATGACCTATGCGAAGTCCCCAGCGAACTGCATGTAGGAGAACTTCTCCTGATAGTCATAGAAGTCGAGCTCAGTCTCCTGTGCTCCAGTAATACCTGCATATGATACAGGGTCTGGTGGGTGTTTTAAAATACCGTCCCGTAACGTGGGAGTGAGTAGCTAACTCAGTGGAACAATAAAGCATAGGTTAACATGTTATCAATACAGTCAAGCAGTAATGATAAAGCAGTACAATCAAACACTCCTAACTACTCTTATTAATGCAAGTATGAATGCAGTCATGATGGATGCCCTCACCGACATACTCCCTCATGCGACACCATCTCACGCACGCGGCATGCTTTCATCCCACAGTGCTCCACATCTTCCAGGCACATGCAATGCATGATGAGCATGATTATCGAGTTTTTAATTAGTCCATTTCAAACAGCAGGATTGGGAAACTAAGGTACCTCCCTTGTATCATTCCCAAACATGATCCATTCTAGGGTCGTCAGTCCTAGTTAATCTTAGACGATGATGTATTTTCTAAGTCACTGCAAAGGCTGCCAGGGCTGTTACGCACAAAGGTTACACTACTCCCCCATCACCTCTTTAACGATTCATCACTATACAGAAACAGGCCTAGTTCATACTCTCTACATTGCGGCACAACTCATCGCCTCACTGCAAATTCAGAGTATGCTCGAGGTCACTCCACTAACGTCCTACCAACTGATAGTCTATTTTCGAAGCCCGACCGGTCCACTTATTAACAATGAGACTCGGATGCGACCCGACTGGGGACCACAATCAGGCTACGCCAGTGTAGGCCGACAGCTCGAATATAGTGTCCCATACCACCATAATCGGCTCACGAGTCTGGTTGCTCACTGGTCACTACGGGGAGGCACGTGGCCCCAGCGTAGGCCGATAGCTCGACCACGGTGTCCGATACCACTATGCCCGGCTCATGAGTCTTAACGGATCGAGGTACCATGGTTAAAAGGGTTTTCACTGGTAAGTTTGGTACCCTAGGTTCAGGCAGTAACGACCAAACATGGTGAACATACATTAGACAGATCGGGTTACTTGACGAGCTCGGCTAGCTCGAGCGCACAACAAGTTGTACGACATGAAGTGCATAAGCACTTCGCGTGGCCAACCACTATCGCCAACCGAAGTACGACTCGAGTTCGTCGAACGCATCTCACGTGGCGACATGAAACTCAACTACGATCTCCAATCTAGTACCGATTATCTAAACTATAATCATAGCTCCAAATACAATCAATTGTCATCCATAGCATGTGGAGTAAAGCATGATAAACAAAGTAATTCAAGCATGATAAACAAAGTAATTCAAACATGCTAATAGGCATGTTATAAGCATATTATAAAGCATGATATAAAGCATGTTGTAAAACACTACATCAATAGGAATACAAACACATGTATTACAAGTAAGCGGTTTTAAGTGATCAACCTCATGGAGGTAATCATACATGTCGCTAGGGTAGTTGAGAATCCAATCTCAACACCCTCCTAAGGCATCTACATCCAAACACTTACTCAAGCATTTCCACAAACACTTAACATACACTATTTGACATACTTGGTGTATGTTAGCAAACATGTATTAGGGCGAGTCCCTTCGCCAAGCAAATAATTTACGCATATATAGTATATTTATACAATAAATAATCATGGCAAACACATCTTTAAAACACATATGCATACAGTAGTTTCTACAATACAGTATTTGTACATACATAGTGTATATTAGTAAAACATGTATTTGGGCGAATCCATTCACCAAATAAGTATTTTATCCATATATCATATATTTATACAACAAATAATCATGTCAAACACATTTCCAAAAAATATACGTAAATGGTATTTTCTACGAATACCTAGAATATGTAAAATTCCATAAATTGCATCTTTAATCGAAACAGAAATCAGAAAGTACTTTGTACATGTGTAATTGATTGCAGATCATGAATCTATCATTATCTGACATTGAAAGCGTTGAAAACCATAACCTATACACCTAAAGTCCGCACCTTTTGTCGTAGAATCGAAACGAAATCGATGGGTTTGTTAAGCTTTCGTAAACGGCAGATTGGCGACCTAAAGAACGGAATAGGTTAGCTATTTCATAACCTACAACCACCCAAGCCCTAAATTAGATTAGGGTTAGGGTTTCTTACCTAAAAACGGAGCTGGAATCGCCAGAAAAATGATGAGAACAGAGCGGTGGAGCTCGAATAGCGGTAGGGAACATCAGCAGGGAGTTCCTCCCACACTTTCTCTCTCTTTTCTCTCTCTCAATCTAGGTTTTCTCTCAAATTCGGATGGCTGCAATGAGAGAGGGTTTAAGGTCCTTATATAGCCTAAAAACTCACCGAAATAGACTCCTGTTCAAAGTATACTTGGGTTACTGACCAAGGGGTTTGGTTTCACCAACGGAGGACTTCTGGCGGGCCTCCTTGAGCCAAAGGTCGGACTTAAGCTCACTAACGCTGGATCTACGTGGGGTTATGTTTTCATCTCGGTCGGATTCCTAGATCACGCGTGGCAGACCATTTTCAATTCAACGGTCAGTGGGCCTCGATCCAAAATTCCAAGTACATGTAAATGTTCCTGAAATTTTTTCCTGATCCGAGGGTGTATTTTGGTCTGATTCTGACGGTTTGGTTGCTTAATACTTATCCGCAAGCGATACATGCCAGATCACTATTCCAGATATTTATTTTGTAAAGGAAAGAAGAGTTTTCACACTCCCTTGCTTCGGACTCGAGCGAACGGCCGTGGAACAACGTCTGGACTTGATTTCCGAGATGGTTGTCAAGCCCAGCGAGGCGGTCCGAATTCCTTAACTTCGTATTATTCGGACTTCTGACGTGCGGTCCAGATCTGATACGGAGTTTCGAGATGCTCTCGAGAGCAGCCGGGTAATGAGGTTGATCCTAGATTTTAGGGTAACCTAGCGTCAATGATTTTACAAATTTTGGGTCGTGCAGATCGTATTTAAAGCGATTCAAATGGATTTCGTCGCTAATCTAGTTTCGCACTGGCTAATCCTCGCCTCATTTCTAAAGGATCTAGTCCTATAAGATTTCTGTCTGAAGTGGTACTTAGTCCTTTGTAGTTTTTATCTAAAGTGATCCAAGTTATACTACTTAGCTAGTTTAAGATAGTGTCTAGGGCGAAAGTGCTTTGAAAAATTGAAAGAACAAGGTAGTGAAGGGTGGGATTTGTGAAGGAAATGGGTTAAGGAATGATTTTAGACTGTGGGATTCAGTTCTGACAAGTTAATAAGGTGTTAGGATTGACCCATCGCCTAAGGACGTCTAATCCCAGGTTGGGAAAAATCCGGGATGTTACAATTTACCCCCTTAAAACAAAATTTCGTCCCCGAAATTGGCTAAGGGTAATAAGGGAAGGTTTCTATTATTTCATTTGCCTAAGACTTATTGGTTCCAAGTTTCTACGCGTGGTAGGGTATATACTAGCTAGTTCATTTTAGTCTACCCCCCTTAAAACTTATTTCTTTATCCATTTCTCATACCCTGATGGTTTGCTACAATTTATTTCTTTACCTATTTGGAGTCTTGACGACAACTCCCAACAATTTAGAGTAAGATAGCTATTTTCATTGTTTGACCAACATGGAGAGACGATTCTGGTGGGCTCGATCCCGACACATCGATCATCTACCTGACCAGGGTAGAAGGCTCATCGTATCACTTCCGAATCCTGGTGGATCCTGGTCTTCTGCTCGGTCAAGCAGTGAGTCCATTGGTAGTCGCCCATGATTGAGAATTGGGTCAAGCCGCGAATGCTTCGCAGTTGTATATTTCAGTAACTCCGTAGTTCGATCACTCTAGAAACTTAGGGAATGTCCATCATTGAAAGGCTCAAATTGTCTATTCTAAGGTTGCCCTTTAGATCTTAGTCTAAGAGAGTCCTCGTTATTATCTATGTCAAAGGAAATGGTGAATCAAATCTTACTAGATCATCCTAAAACGGTTTCTCATAGTAGAACTTGCTAGGGCTTCTATAATGTGCGTATGTTAACGAGCACCGTTTCGATCTTGGGCCAGTGGAGTAGGATCCACCACGCTTTCGCTCGCCACCCAAATCAAAGAGATGCAATAGGTGACCTAACTAGATTGGGCTCATAATGTTCTACCCCCCTTAAAAATTTATTTTCACCCTCAAGGCTCAAGATTTATGTCCTGCTCCGTACATCGGAACAAGGTGTAATTTAAGACCTATCCTTGACACGAAATGATCTCGCTCCAACTGACTTAAGCCGACTAACCAAGTCTATCATTCAATTGGCTTAGCATAATTAATTTGTCTTTCCTTAGCCTAACCAGTAGTCTAGTCTTAATTTAGGAGTAGCGATATCCTCTAGGTGTAATCCAAAGTCTATGCTTATACATTAGATGATTTTATACCCTTTCTAATAAAGAAAATTGTTTGTTTGTTTGGAATTGAGTTGCCCGAACATGAATGTAGCTACGCTTGAGCACTTCACATATGCTCAAACCAACTAAGGGGGTTCTAGAGTTCACATTCTTAATTGGTTGGATTTCCTATACTGTCAGGTCTGTCGAAGCACTGCTCTAGGTTCAAACTCTATGGGCCTATCTATCAAACAACCATTTACTCAAAAAGCTTAAGCTATCAGAGTGTGGTGGGTTATGTATATCAAGGGACTTTATCACTTCAACACTATTTGACCAGTGGTCTTAAGTTGTACTAAATGGGATTGCATTACTAATCCTACCTCAGTATTGGGAGTGGCATGGTTGGTAGGAGGGTGGGAGGGGATTAAAATTAATGATATAGGCTTTGGGAAATGAGCCTTGTGTTGGAAAGTGTGAGATGGGATTTCCAAATCCCAGGACAATGAATTTCTAAGTGTAAGAGGAAAACTCGGGATATACTTTTTATTGCATACATTTCAAACATGGCATTGGAAAACATGGGATATACCCAACCTAGGAACCATATCTTACACATACAGTTATTATTACTTTTACAATTCTACCCACCTTGCTTACCTAACGCAGTTGGCCGAACGGGCCCTAAAGGGAGAAGAGGAGCTGGAGTTTTGGTTCTCCACAGATTTGGTTCTCATCAGGGGTTGTAGAAGCCCCAAATGATAGGAGTTTAAGAAAGAGAATGGAGAGAACAGGTGGCCGAGGAAGCTCACACGAGATTTGAGCTCCAAGTGGGCGTGTGGGGGTCCAAATGAGAGAAACGAAGAGGGAAATGAGAAGAAGGCTGCAATGCACGATGGGAGTGGGTAGGTTGTGGTCGAAATCAGTAGGGAGGACGATCGGAAGGGTGATTTTGAAGAGAAACAACCAGTTTGGAGAGAGAAAACGGCTAGGAGGGGAGGTTTGTGAAGGAAGTAGGGTTTCGGGAGGTTTTCGATGGATGGGACATACATCAGGGGGGTCCCACAGCCCCCAAACCCAATCGGCCCGAGCCGCGTGCCCGGCCCATCAAAAAAATCGGTGAGGCCTTGCCGACCTGGGGAGGGCCTCGCCTGAAATTTTAAAAAGGGGGCCCCAAAAAACCCTGGGTCCCACCTTGGATCCCTCTGGGAGTGCTCCGTTTGGCCCCCGTACTCCATTTCGCTCAATTTTGGATAGTTTCGGGCAAACCGAAAATATCTTGCAATCTGAAATGAGTTATCTGACGTAAAATATATGAATTTGGGGTAGAACGAGCTAATGAAGCCAACCAACCCAGCTACGTTGGGTTGCGAAGCCCAGAATTATGAAAAAAAAAACCTCAGATTGACGGTCGTTTCCCCGTTTCAATTTCGTTTTACTAAAATGGTAGTTTTAGTTTAATTATTCTTCATCGGTTGGGCTTTAGGAGTTACACTCATTGTGAAAAGAGCTTAGAATAATTAGGGGAACATTTTGGTGAAGTCAAATAGGACACTTATTATTTTTGGCTGAGAACCTTGCACACTAGTAGACAACACGACCTTATAGTAAGTCGCGAATTGTAGGAGTTTTAGATGTAGTTTGTTTCTGATTTCTTTCTCATTACTTGGTATTCCTATTTAAAGGATTGTGAACTCATTTTTAATTATTCATTAATCAATTTCAAATTTATTAGAATTTATTTTTACTTTCTGCTTTCTTTTCTCGTAAACTCGAGAAGTCTCTGTGAGGAGTCCAGAGAAGCTCCGAGGATTCGAAATAGTTAACATCATCACTCTTATTACTGATTTTCAACGGTTGGGGTGAGGTGGATTGTAATATAGAATTATCTATAGATGGCTTAGGAATATTTTAAGGTCGACCCATGCGACCATGATTGCATACAGACTCGATTTCGGCGTTCGTTTTCAGCGAACTAGCCGTTGGACGGAGCAGGGATGCCTAAGACTGTTTCTACATTCTGTCGCTCCCTCCTAAGTCAGAGTGCGTCAGAGTACATCGTGTGACCATAACCCAGGTCCGATTTAATCCAAATCATGCTCTGATACCAACTGTAACGCCCCGAAAAATCGAGGGTCGAGTAGTAACTCAACTCTCGAGTTCCAGAACATCACTTATGTAACATAGATAATGATGATTTAATGTTGTCTGTGTTAGTACAATAAACATGAGTGAGATTCTACCAAAACAGTAATTCATACTCCAGATCCATGTATAAAGCGTAAGCGGAAGACTGAAAGGTATATATAGATATATATAAAATAAAACATTCTCGATCAACAGAGTACGAACACTAACTGAGTCACCATATATATATATATATACATATATATATATATATATGTTGGTTCTGAATCAAAAAGTCAAAATAGTACAACTAAAATTATCAACCCTGTAGCCCCGTAACACTGGACAGCCTATACGAAGCCCCCAGCGAACTGCATGTAGGAGAACTCCTCCTGATAGTCATAGAAGTCGAGCTCAGTCTCCTGTGCTCCAGTAATACCTGCATCTGATATAGGGTCTGGTGGGTGTTTTAAAACACCGTCCCGTAACGTGGGAGGAGTAGCTAACTTAGTGGAACAATAAAGCATAGGTTAACATGTTATCAATACAGTCAAGCAGTAATGATAAAGCATTACAATCAAACACTCCTAACTACTCTTATTAATGTAAGTATGAGTGCAGTCATGATGGATGCCCTCACTGACATACTCCCTCATGCGACACCATCTCACGCTCACGGCATGCTTTCATCCTACAGTGCTCCACATCTTCCAGGCACATGCAATGCATGATGAGCATGATTACTAGTTTTTAATTAGTCCATTTCAAACAGCAGGATTGGGAAACTAAGGTACCTCCCTTGTATCATTCCCAAACATGATCCATTCTAGGGTCGTTAGTCCTAGTTAATCTCAGACGATGATGTGTTTTCTAGGTCACTGCAAAGGCTGCAAGGGCTGTTACACATAAAGGTTACACCACTCCCCCATCACCACTTTAACGATTCATCACTATACAGAAACAGGCCTAGTTCATACTCTCTACATTGTGGCAAAACTCATCGCCTCACTGCAAATTTAGAGTATGCTCGAGGTCACTCCACTAACGTCCTACCAACTGACAGTCTGTTTTCGAAGCCCGACCGGTCCACTTATTGACAATGGGACTCGGATGCGACCCGACTGGGGACCACAGTCAGGCTACGCCAGTGTAGGCCGATAGCTCGAATATAGTGTCCCATACCACCATAATCGGCTCATGAGTCTGGTTGCTCACTGGTCACTACGGGGAGGCACGTGGCTCCAGCGTAGGCCGACAGCTCGACCACGGTGTCCCATACCACTATGCCCGGCTCATGAGTCTTAGCGGATCGAGGTACAAAAGGGTTTTCACTGGTAAGTTTGGTACCCTAGGTTCAGGCAGTAGCGACCAAACATGGTGAACATACATTAGACAGATCGGGTTACTTGACGAGCTCGGCTAGCTCGAGCGCACAACAAGTTGTACGACATGAAGTGCATAAGCACTTCGCGTGGCCAACCACTATCGCCAACCGAAGTACGACTCGAGTTCGTCGAACGCATCTCACGTGGCGACATGAAACTCAACCACGATCTCCAATCTGGTACCGATTGTCTGGACTATAATCATAGCCCCAAACACAATCAATTGTCATCCATAGCATGTGGAGTAAAGCATGATAAACAAAGTAATTCAAGCATGATAAACAAAGTAATTCAAACATGCTAATAGGCATGTTATAAGCATATTATAAAGCATGATATAAAGCATGTTGTAAAACACTACATCAATAGGAATACAAACACATGTATTGCAAGTAAGCGGTTTTAAGTGATCAACCTCATAGAGGTAATCATACATGTCGCTAGGGCAGTTGAGAATCTAATCTCAACACCCTCCTAAGGCATCTACATCCAAACACTTACTCAAGCATTTCCACAAACACTTAACATACACTATTTGACATACTTGGTGTATGTTAGCAAACATGTATTAGGGCGAGTCCCTTCGCCAAGCAAATAATTTACGCATATATAGTATATTTATACAATAAATAATCATGGCAAACACATCTTTAAAACACATATGTATACAGTAGTTTCTACAATAAAGTATTTGTACATACATAGTGTATATTATTAAAACATGTATTTGGGCGAATCCATTCACCAAATAAGTATTTTATCCATATATCATATATTCATACAACAAATAATCATGTCAAACACATTTCCAAAAAATATACGTATACGGTATTTTCTATGAATACCTAGAATATGTAAAATTCCATAATTTGCATCTTTAATCGAAATAGAAATCGGAAAGCACTTTGTGCATGTGCAATTGCATGCAGACATGAATCTATCATTATCTGACATTGAAAGTGTTGAAAACCATAACCTATACACCTAAAGGCCGCACCTTTTGTCGTAGAATCGAAACAAAATCGATGGGTTTGCTAAGCTTTCATAAACGGCAGATTGGCGACCTAAAGAACGGAATAGGTTAGCTATTTCATAACCTACAACCACCCAAGCCCCAAATCAGATTAGGGTTAGGGTTTCTTACCTAAAAATGGAGCTGGAATCGCCGGAAAAATGATGAGAACGGAGTGGTGGAGCTCGAATAGCGGCAGGGAACATCAGCAGGGAGTTCCTCCCACACTTTCTCTCTCTCAATCTAGGTTTTCTCTCAAATTCAGATGGTTGCAATGATAGAGGGTTTAAGGTCCTTATATAGCCTAAAAACTCACCGAAATAGACTCCTGTTCAAAGTTTACTTAGGTTACAGCCAAAGGGGACTGGTTTCAGCTCAACGGAGGACTTCTGGCGGGCCTCCTTGAGCCAAAGGTCGGACTTAAGCTCACTAACGCTGGATCTACGTGGGGTTATGTTTTCGTCTCCGTCGGATTCCCAGATCATGTGTGGCGGACCATTTTCAATTCAACGGTCAGTGGGCCTCGATCCAAAATTCCAAGTACATGTAAATGTTCCTAAAATTTTTTCCTGATCCGAGGGTGTATTTTGGTCTGATTCTGACGGTCTGGTTGCTTAATACTGATCCGCTAGCGATACATGCCAGATCACCATTCCAGATATTTATTTTGTAAAGGAAAGAAGAGTTTTCACACTCCCTTGCTTCGGACTCGAGCGAACGGCCGTGGAACAACGTCTGGACTTGATTTCCGAGATGGTTGTCAAGCCCAGCGAGGCGGTCCTGATTCCTTAACTTTGTATTATTCGGACTTCTGACGTGCGGTCCAGATCTGATACGGAGTTTCGAGATGCTCCCGAGAGCAGCCGGGTAATGAGATTGATCCTAGAGTTTAGGGTAACCTAGCGTCAATGATTCTACAAGTTTTGGGTCTTGCAGATCGTATTTAAAGCAATTCAAATGGATTTTGTGGCTAATCTGGTTTGGCACTGGCTAATCCTCACCTCATTTTTAAAGGATCTAGTCCTATAAGATTTCTGTCTGAGGTGGTACTTAGTCCTTTGTAGTTTGTATCTAAAGTGATCCAAGTTATACTACTTAGCTAGTTTAAGATAGTGTCTAGGGCGAAAATGCTTTGAAAAATTGAAAGAACAAGGTAGTGAAGGGTGGGATTTATGAAGGAAATGGGTTAAGGAGCGATTTTAGACTGTGGGATTCAGTTCTGACAAGTTAATAAGGTGTTAGGATCGACCCATCGCCTAAGGATGTTAATCCCAGGTTGGGAAAAATTCGGGATGTTACAATCTACCCCCCTTAAAACAAAATTTCGTCCCCGAAATTGGCTAAGGGTAATAAGGGAAGGTTTCTATTATTTCATTTGCCTAAGACTTATTGGTTCCAAGTTTCTACGAGTGGTAGGGTATGTACTAGCTGGTTCATTTTAGTTTACCCCCCTTAAAACTTATTTCTTTATCCATTTCTCATACCCTGATGGTTTGCTACAATTTATTTCTTTACCTATTTGGAGTCTTGACGACAACTCCTAACAATTTAGAGTAAGATATTTGTTTTCATTGTTTGACCAACACGGAGAGAAGATTTTGGTGGGCTCGATCTTGATACATCGATCATCTACCTGACCAGGGTAGAAGGCTTATCGTATCACTTCCGAATCCTGGTGGATCCTGGTCTTCTGCTCGGTCAAGCAGTGAGTCCATTGGTAGTCGCCCAGGATTGAGAATTGGGTCAAGCCACGAATGCTTCGCAGTTGTATATTTCAGTAACTCCGTAGTCCGATCACTCTAGAAACGTAGGGAATGTCCATCATTGAAAGGCTCAAATTGTCTATTCTAAGGTTGCTCTTTAGATCTTAGTCTAAGAGAGTCCTCGTTATTATCTATGTCAAAGGAAATGGTGAATCAAATCTTATTAGATCATCCTAAAATGGTTTCTTATAGTAGAACTTGCTAGGGCTTCTATAATGTGCGTATATTAACGAGCACCGTTTTGATCCTGGGCCAGTGGAGTAGGGTCCACCATGCTTCCGCTGCGCCACCCAGATCAAAGAGATGCAATAGGTGACCTAACTAGATTGGGCTCATAATGTTCTACCCCCCTTAAAAATTTATTTTCACCCTCAAGGCTCAAGATTTATGTCCTGCTCCGTACATCGGAACAAGGTGTAATTTAGGACCTATCCTTGACACGAAAGGGTCTCGCTCCAACTGACTTAAGCCGACTAACTAAGTCTATCATTCAATTGGCTTAGCATAATTAATGTCTTTCCTTAGCCTAACCAGTAGTCTAGTCTTAATTTAGGAGTAGCGATATCCTCTAGGTGTAATCCAAAGTCTATGCTTATACATTAGATGATTTTATACCCTTTCTAATAAAGAAAATTGTTTGTTTGTTTGGAATTGAGTTGCCCGAACATGAATGTAGCTACGCTTGAGCACTTCACATATGCTCAAACCAACTAAGGGGGTTCTAGAGTTCACGTTCTTAATTGGTTGGATTTCCTATACTGTCAGGTCTGTCGAAGCACTGCTCTAGGTTCAAACTCTATGGGCCTATCTATCAAACAACCATTTACTCAAAAAGCTTAAGCTATCAGAGTGTGGTGGGTTATGTATATCAAGGGACTTTATCACTTCAACACTATTTGACCAGTGGTCTTAAGTTGTACTAAATGGGATTGCCTTACTAATCCTACCCCGGTATTGGGAGTGGCATGGTTGGTAGGAAGGTGGGAGGGGATTAAAATTAATGATATAGGCTTTGGGAAATGAGCCTTGTGTTGGAAAGTGTGAGATGGGATTTCCAAATCCCAGGACAATGAATTTCTAAGTGTAAGAGGAAAACCCGGGATATACTTTTTATTGCATACATTTCAAACATGGCATTGGAAAACATGGGATATACCCAACCTAGGAACCATATCTTACACATACAGTTATTATTACTTTTACAATTCTACCCACCTTGCTCACCTAACGCAGTTGGCCGAACAGGCCCTAAAGGGAGAAGAGGGGCTGGAGTTTTGGTTCTCCACAGATTTGGTTCTCATCAGGGGTTGTAGAAGCCCCAAATGATAGGGGTTTAAGAAAGAGAATGGAGAGAACAGGTGGCCGAGGAAGCTCACACGAGATTTGAGCTCCAAGCGGGCGTGTGGGGGTCCAAATGAGAGAAATGAAGAGGGAAAGGAGAAGAAGGCTGCAATGCACGATGGGAGTGGGTAGGTTGTGGTCGAAATCAGTAGGGAGGACGATTAGAAGGGTGATTTTGAAGAGAAACAACCAGTTCAGAGAGAGAAAATGGCTAGGAGGGGAGGTTTATGAAGGAAGTAGGGTTTCGGGAGGTTTTCGATGGATGGGAAATACATCAGGGGGTCCCACAGCCCCCAAACCCAATCGGCCCGAGCCGCGTGCCCCCATCAAAAAAATCGGGGAGGCCTCGCCGACCTGGGGAGGGCCTCGCCAAAAAATTTTGAAATTTTAAAAAGGGGGCCCCAAAAAACCCTGGGTCCCACCTTGGATCCCTTTGGAAGTGCTCCGTTTGGCCCCCGTACTCCATTTCGCTCAATTTCGGATAGTTTCGGGCAAACCGGAAATATCTTGCAATCCGGAATGAGTTATCTGACGTAAAATATATGAATTTGGGGTAGAACGAGCTAATGAAGCCAACCAACGTAGCTATGTCTGGTTATGAGGCCTGGAATTGTGAAAAAAACATCCGATTGATGGTCGTTTCCCTGTTTCAATTTCGTTTTACTAAAATGGTAGTTTTAGTTTAATTATTCTTCATCTGTTGGGCTTTAGGAGTTATGCTCATTGTGAAAAGCGCTTAGAATAATTAGGGGAACATTTTGGTGAAGTCAAATAGGACACTTATTATTTTTGGCTGAGAACCTTGCACACTAGTAGACATCACGACCTTATAGTAAGTCGCGAATTGTAGGAGTTTTAAATGTAGTGTGTTTTTGATTTTTTTCTCATTCCTCGGTATTCCTATTTAAAGGGCTGTGAACTCATTTTTAATTATTCATTAATCAATTTCGAATTTATTAGAATTTATTTTTACTTTCTGCTTTCTTTTCTCGTAGACTCGAGAAGTCTCTGCGATGAGTCCAGAGAAGATCCGAGGATTCGAAATAGTTAACATCATCACTCTTATTACCGATTTTCAATGGTTGGGGTGAGGTGGATTGTAATCTAGAATTATCTATAGACGGCCTAGGAATATTTTAAGGTCGACCCATGCGACCATGATTGCATACAGACTCGATTTCGGCGTTCGTTTTCAGTGAACTAGTCGTTGGACGGAGCAGGGATGCCTAAGACTGTTTCTACATTTCATCGCTCCCTCCTAAGTCAGAGTGCATCAGAGTGCATCGTGTGACCATAACCCAGGTCCGGTTTAATCCAAATCATGCTCTGATACCAACTGTAACGCCCCGAAAAATCGAGGGTCGAGTAGTAACTCAACTCTCGAGTTCCAGAACATCACTTATGCAACATAGATAATGATGATTTAATGTTGTCTGTGTTAGTACAATAAACATGAGTGAGATTCTACCAAAACAGTAATTCATACTCCAGTTCCATGTATACAGCGTAAGCGGAAGACTGAAAGGTATATATAGATATATATAAAACAAAACATTCTCGATCTTCAGAGTATGAACACTAACTGAGTCACAGTATATATATATATATATATGTTGGTTCTGAATAAAAAAGTCAACATAGTACAACTGAAATTATCAACCTCAGAGTCAGTAGCAGAAGATCGATGCCTCTATGGCCCCCTGGGCCGAATCGCATGTAGGAGAACTCCTCCTGATCGTCATAGAAGTCGGGCTCAGTCTCCTGTGCTCCAGTAATACCTGCATCTGATATAGGGTCTGGTGGGTGTTTTAAAACACCGTCCCGTAATGTGGGAGTGAGTAGCTAACTCAGTGGAACAATAAAGCATAGGTTAACATGTTATCAATACAGTCAAGCAGTAATGATGAAGCATTACAATTAAACACTCCTAACTACTCTTATTAATGCAAGTATGAATGTAGTCATGTTGGATGCCCTCACCGACATACTCCCTCATGCGACACCATCTCACGCTCGCGGCATGCTTTCATCCCACAGTGCTCCACATCTTCCAGGCACATGCAATGCATGATGAGCATGATTACCGAGTTTTTAATTAGTCCATTTCAAACAGCAGGATTGGGAAACTAAGGTACCTCCCTTGTATCATTCCCAAACATGATCCATTCTAGGGTCGTCAATCCTAGTTAATCTCAGACGATGATGTGTTTTCTAGGTCACTGCAAAGGCTGCCAGGGCTGTTATGCACAAAGGTTACACCACTCCCCCATCACCTCTTTAATGATTCATCACTATACAGAAACATGCCTAGTTCATACTCTCTACATTGCTCCAAAACTCATCGCCTCACTGCAAATTCAGAGTATGCTCGAGGTCACTCCACTAACGTCCTACCAGCTAGCAGTCTATTTTCGAAGCCCGACTGGTCCACTTATTGACAATGGGACTCGGATGCAACCCGACTGGGGACCACAGTTAGGCTACGCCAGTGTAGGCTGATAGCTCGAATATAGTATCACATACCACCATAATCAGATCATGAGTCTGGTTGCTCACTGGTCACTACGGGGAGGCATGTGGCCCCAGCGTAGGCCGACAGCTCGACCACGGTGTCCCATACTACTATGCCCGGCTCATGAGTCTTAGCGGATCGAGGTACCATGGTTAAAAGGGTTTTCACTGGTAAGTTTGGTACCCTAGGTTCAGGCAGTAGCGACCAAACATGGTGAACATATATTAGACAGATCGGGTTACTTGACGAGGTCAGCTAGCTCGAGCGCACAACAAGTTGTACGACATGAAGTGCATAAGCACTTCGCGTGGCCAACCACTATCGCCAACCGAAGTACGACTCGAGTTCGTCGAACGCATCTCACGTGGCGACATGAAACTCAACCACGGTCTCCAATCTGGTACCGATTGTCTGGACTATAATCATAGCCCCAAACACAATCAATTGTCATCCATAACATGTGGAGTAAAGCATGATAAACAAAGTAATTCAAGCATAATAAACAAAGTAATTCAAACATGCTAATAGGCATGTTATAAGCATATTATAAAGCACGATATAAAGCATGTTATAAAACACTACATTAATAGGAATACAAACACATGTATTGCAAGTAAGTGGTTTTAAGTGATCAACCTCATGGAGGTAATCATACATGTCGCTATGGTAGTTGAGAATCCAATCTCAACACCCTCTTAAGGCATCTACATCCAAACACTTACTCACTCAAGCATTTCCTCAAACACTTAACATACACTATTTCACATACTTGGTGTATGTTAGCAAACATGTATTAGGGCGAGTCCCTTCGCCAAGCAAATAATTTACGCATATATAGTATATTTATACAATAAATAATCATGACAAACACATCTTTAAAACACATATGTATACAGTAGTTTCTACAATACAATATTTGTATATACATAGTGTATATTAGTAAAACATGTATTTGGGCGAATCCATTCACCAAATAAGTATTTTATCCATATATCATATATTCATTCAACAAATAATCATGTCAAACACATTTTCAAAAAATATACGTATACGGTATTTTCTACAAATACCTAGAATATGTAAAATTCCATAATTTGCATCTTTAATCGAAACAGAAATCGGAAAGCACTTTGTACATGTGTAATTGCATGCAGATCATGAATCTATCATTATCTGACATTGAAAGCATTGAAAACCATAACCTATACACCTAAAGTCTGCACCTTTTGTCGTAGAATCGAAACGAAATCGATGGGTTTGCTAAGCTTTCGTAAACGGCAGATTGGCGACCTAAAGAACGGAATAGGTTAGCTATTTCATAACCTACAACCACCCAAGCCCCAAATCAGATTAGGGTTAGGGTTTCTTACCTAAAAATGGAGCTGGAATCACCGGAAAAATGATGAGAACGGAGCGGTGGAGCTCGAATAGCGGCAGGGAACATCAGCAGGGAGTTCCTCCCACACTTTCTCTCTCTCAATCTAGGTTTTCTCTCAAATTCGGATGACTGCAATGAGAGAGGGTTTAAGGTCCTTATATAGCCTAAAAACTCACCGAAATAGACTCCTGTTCAAAGTATACTTGGGTTACAGCCAAAGGGGGCTGGTTTCAGCTCAACGGAGGACTTCTTGCGGGCCTCCTTGAGCCAAAGGTCGGACTTAAGCTCACTAACGCTGGATCTACGTGGGGTTATATTTTCATCTTGGTCAGATTCCCAGATCACGCATGGCGGACCATTTTCAATTCAACGGTTAGTGGGCCTCGATCCGAAATTCCAAGTACATGTAAATGTTCCTGAAATTTTTCCTGATCCAAGGGTGTATTTTGGTCTAATTCTGACGGTCTGGTTGCTTAATACTGATCCGCAAGCGATACATGTCAGATCACTATTCCAGATATTTATTTTGTAAAGGAAAGAAGAGTTTTCACACTCCCTTGCTTCGGACTCGAGCGAACGGCCGTGGAATAACGTCTGGACTTGATTTCCGAGATGGTTGTCAAGCCCAGCGAGGCGGTCCTGATTCCTTAACTTCGTATTATTCGGACTTCCGACGTGCTGTTCAGATCTGATACGGAGTTTCAAGATGCTCCCGAGAGCAGCCGGGTAATGAGATTGATCCTAGATTTTACGGTAACCTAGCGTCAATGATTCTACAAGTTTTGGGTCTTGCAGATCGTAGTTAAATCGATTCAAATGGATTTCGTGGCTAATCTGGTTTCGCACTGGCTAATACTCGACTCATTTCTAAAGGATCTAGTCCTATAAGATTTCTGTCTGAGGTGGTACTTAGTCCTTTATAGTTTGTATCTAAAGTGATCCAAGTTATACTACTTAGCTAGTTTAAGATAGTGTCTAGGGCGAAAATGCTTTGAAAAATTGAAAGAACAAGGTAGTGAAGGGTGGGATTTGTGAAGGAAATGGGTTATGGAGATATTTTAGACTGTGGGATTCAGTTCTGACAAGTTAATAAGGTGTTAGGATCGACCCATCGCCTAAGGACGTCTAATCCCAGGTTGGGAAAAATTCGGGATGTTACAGATGTCATAAAACAGGTTCCTTCATATGCAAAATTTCTGAAAGACCTCCTCGTGGGATGTTACCGATGTCGTAAAACAGGTTCCTTCATATGCAAAATTTCTGAAAGACCTATGCACGACCAAAAGACGACAGAGTATTCAAAAGAAGATTTTCTTAACTAAGAAAGTGAGTGCCATCCTGAAGCAAGACGTGCCGCAGAAATTTAAGGATCCCGGTAGCCCAACCATATCATGTGTAATCGGGAACCATCGAATTGATCACGCACTTCTTGACTTGGGAGCGAGCGTCAATCTGATCCCCTACTAGGTATATTAATAGTTAGGATTGGGTGAGTTAAAACCCACCCTAACCACACTACAACTTGCCGATCGAACCGTTCGTGTACCAAGAGGGATTATTGAGGATGTGTTAGTCCAAGTCGATAGATTTTACTACCCTGTAGATTTTATCATCCTGGACACCGAACCCATCAATAACGTGAGCATTCAGATTCCCGTCATTCTTAGTCGCCCATTCCTTACCACGTCAAATGCAATTATCAATTGCATGAATGGTGTCATGACTATGTCTTTTAGAAATTTGACATTGGAGTCAAACATCTTTTTCAATAACGGCAGCAACTCAGAGGATGATGACGATGTCCACGACATTAATATGATCGATACTTTCGTGGAAGATAGGACACCCCTTACCTTATCCTCTGACCCTCTAGAGACGTGCTTGGCCTACTCCCATGAGTCTGATGATAATATGATTAGGGAGACATGTGCCTTGCTTGATACTGCAACGGTACTTGAAATTAATAGGTGGAGGCCACAATTTGAAGAATTGCCACAAACTGATGTAGTGCCTCTACCGTCTAACCTCAAGGCACCGAAGCTTGACCTAAAACCTTTGCCCTCTGATTTAAAATATGCCTATTTAGGTCAAGATGAGACATACTCGGTGGTGATCTCTGCCCACCTGGAGAAAGAACAGGAGAGTATGCTCATATCTACTCTCATTGAGCATAAAGGAGCCCTAGGATGGACGATAGCGGACCTTAAGGGAATCGACCCCTTGATTTGTACTCACCATATATATCTTGAGGATAATGCGAAGACCGCTTGGCAACCACAACGTAGACTAAATCCAAACATGAAGGAAGTGGTTAAGGCCGAGGTTCTTAAACTATTGGATGTGGGTATTATATACCCTATATCTGATAGTCAATGGGTGAGTCCAACTCAGGTGGTTCCTAAGAAGTCCGGAATCACCATCGTAGCCAATGCTAATAATGAACTCGTGCCAACTAGAGTCACTACTGGTTGAAGAATGTGCATTGACTACAGAAAGTTTAATACCGTCACAAGAAAGGATCACTTTCCTTTGCCCTTCATTGATCAAATCTTAGAAAGGCTAGCTGGTCATTCCTATTACTGTTTCCTTGACGGGTATTCAGGCTACAATCATATTGAAATCGCCCCTGAGGACCAGGAAAAGACCGCATTTACATGTCCCTATGACACCTTTGCTTACCGAAGGATGCCATTTGGACTTTGTAATGCCCTTGCCACCTTTCAGCGATGTATGCTGAGTATCTTTTCTGATATGGTGGGGCAATATCTAGAGGTCTTTATGGACGATTTCTCTGTCTATGGTTCATCTTTTAGCAAGTGCTTGGAAAGTCTTAAATGTGTGGTGAAAAGATGTGAAGAAAAGAACTTGGTACTTAATTGGGAGAAGTGTCATTTTATGGTTCATAAGGGGATTATCCTTAGACATATCATCTCGTCCAAGGGAATTGAGGTAGATAAGACAAAAATCGATCTTATCTCTAACCTAACTCCACCCAAGAACATCAGGGACATACGATCCTTCTTAGGTCACGCAGGATTTTACAGGCGATTCATAAAGGACTTTAGTCTCCTCTCTCGTCCTTTATGTAATCTTCTTTAAAAGGATGCTCCATACGAGTGGACTGAGCAATGCCAGGAAGCTTTCAGCAAGCTTAAAGGCATGTTAACCACTGCACCCATCATGCAACCACCCGACTGGAGCCTTCCTTTTGAGCTTATGTGCGATGCTTCTGATTATGCTCTTGGAGCGGTTATAGGCCAGAGAAAAGATAAGAGGCCCTACGTCATCCATTACGCTAGTAGGACTTTAAATCCTGCCCAAGTGAACTACTCGACTATGGAAAAAGAATTCTTAGCCGTAGTGTTCACCTTGGACAAATTTAGGTCATATTTGATTGGATCCAAGATCATTATCTATACAAATCACGCGGCACTTAAGTATTTTCTTTCTAAGAATGATTCTAAGCCCCGTTTGATACGATGGATCCTTCTACTCCAAGAATTTGATTTGAAAATTAAAGATAAAAAGGGAGTAGAGAACGTAGAGGCCGATCACCTTTCTCGCCTTAATACCTCTGATTCCCTTGAGGCGACCCATATCAATGACATGTTCCCTGATGAACAGTTGTTTAGAGTCTCCCATTCACCTTGGTTTGCTGACATCGCTAATTATCTTGCCACAGGTTCCATACCAACACATTGGACTGCGCAAGATAAGAAGAAATTTTTCACCGATGTGCACAACTTCTTCTGGGATGATCCATACTTGTTTAAATATTGCCCAGACCAAATCTTAAGGAGATGTGTACCAAACGATGAGCATCAGAGTGTCATCTCCTTTTGTCACTCACAGGCCTGTGGTAGTCACTTTTTTGCTAAAAGGACCACGGCCAAAATTCTACAATGTGGCTTCTATTGGCCACTATGTTCAGGGACACTCATGAGTTTTGCAAAGCTTGTGAGCGTTGTCAGAAATTGGGAGCATTATCCCGCCGAAATATGATGCCCTTGAATCCCATTCTTATCATAGAGGCATTTGATTGCTGGGGCATCGATTTCATGGGGCCATTCCCCCAATCTTTTGGGAATTTATATATTTTGCTTGTCGTAGACTATGTCACTAAATGGGTCGAAGCGATTCCGTGTCGAACTAATGACCATCGCACGGTCATTAAATTCCTGAAAGAAAACATCCTTTCCCAATTCGGAACGCCTCGAGCCATTATTAGTGATGGGGGTTCACACTTTTGTAATAGGCCATTCGAGAGTTTAATGAAGAAATACAGTATCTCTCATAAGGTGACCACCCCATACCACCCACAGACAAGTGGGCAAGCTGAGATTTCTAATAGGAAGATCAAACACATTTTGGAGAAAACGGTTAACCCTGATCGTAAGGACTGGTCAATTTGATTGACCGATGCCTTATGGGCATACCGTACTGCTTTTAAAACCCCTATTGGAATGTCTCCCTTTAGACTCGTCTATGGGAAGGCTTGCCACTTGCCTGTGGAGTTGGAACATAGAGCCTACTGGGCGATTAAAAATCTGAATTTCAATCTGAACAACGCTGGCTCGCTACACAAACTTCAATTAAATGAACTTGAAGAAATTCAAAACGACGCATACGACAACTCGAGAATTTACAAGGACAGGATGAAGGCGTTTCATGACCAACATATTCTACAAGAATCATTCACGCTAGGCCAGAAAGTCCTTTTGTATAATTCTCGATTACATCTCTTTCCGGGTAAGCTTCAATCTCGTTGGACCGGCCCTTACATTGTTGTTACTGCTTACCCTCATGGGGCCGTTGAGATAAGAGATCCCGACAATGGTAAGGAATTTAAAGTAAATGGACATCGATTAAAACCTTTTGTCAAGAAATTTGATTCAGAAGACATGTCCACGCCTTTGAATGATCCTGTTAACCAGGACTGATCTCCTAGTCTGATGGAGGTATAGGTAGGTTTATCGCTTTCTTAGGACTAGGGTAGTCTGCATTATTTATTTGGCTGAAGACGTTAAACTTAGCGCTCCTGGGATGCAACCCAGCTTTTTCATGCCATTCCATTTTCTTAATTTGTTAGTTCAATGTTTGTGGGTAACATTGCTGCAAACCCTCACGAGACTACAACTCATCCACTAGGGGTAACTTAGAGGTTTAAAGGCTTGTTGCATGCGCTAAATGCAATCAAGAGCACCTACGAAAGTGGTATAGATAGGATTTTATGTTTTTGTTAGTTTTGTGTTGTTCTCTCTCTCGTGTTGATTGGATTCCATGCTGCGATCTCTTGGAATGTCTCTCACGATTCATCATCCAGGTACTATCTTCCCATCACCTTTTCTTTACTGTTGTTGTCTCATGTGCATTGCATGTTTATATCTTTTATATTGAGGACAATGTAAATTTTAGGTTGGGTGTGAGAGATTAGGTTTTATAATCAATGTTTTCTTGGTCTTAAGCAAAAATTGTGAAAATTTTTTTTGAAATTTCTTGTGAATTCGTAGTGATTTTGACGGATATCCTGGATTTAGAATTTTAAGATACGTGATGTTAGAAATTTATGACTCTTAAATTCAGTACCTGTTAGATTTCACAGTTAAGTTTGAATTGTTAATCCATTGTTAGAAGTTTTAAACATTGATTGAGTCATGATTTCACATGTCGCATCTCGTTTACACATTGAGGTTTCAGCTCGATATTGAAAAATTAACTTGGTGATCACTAAGCTTGAAGGAACCAACCCGAGAAATTGAAAGGATTGGGCGAATGGTCTTCACCATAGGTTTACTCCCTATAGGTGTGGATTCGATTCTCCATGATTAACAGTTGGAAAGAGTTGGGCGACTAGTTTCACCATAGGTTTGCTCCCTATAAGTGAAAATTTGATTCCCCTTTTGACATTCTTTTAAAAAATTTAAAAAAAAAAATTTTTTTTAAAGAGAAAAAGGAAGAATGACTCTTGAGGCAAGTCTTGGGTTAGGTTTTGGTTGTCATGGATGACCTCGTTGGTTACCAATGATATCATGAAAGAAAGACGGAAAATGAATGTGATAAGTTAAGATTACACTATACACCCATGGAACTCAATGTTTAAGAATTATTATAGGTTATGGATTAATATTTGAACTTGATTATGAAGTCACCGTGAGCTGGATTCCAGGAGAAATTTGTGCCCAACAATTGTGAATCTCAGATTTCTAGTATCTGGATTATTTTCTAAATCACTCGAGTTCTTAGAAATTATTCGGTAATTCTCAATTTATTTTCACATACTTTGCTTGGGACTAGAAAATTGCTAGTTGGGGGTTGTGTTGAGGGTCAAATATTGCATATCAGACCCCAATTACTGCCTGGATTTACGAACATGATACTGGTTAACGTCCGATTTTAACTGTATTTGTGGTGCAGGGTGTATTCACGAGATTGGACTGAAAAAGTCGCTAAAAAGCATGGATTTAATAATCTAATGACACTAAGGTAAGGGACGGACTCCATAGGACTAAGATCAAGGATTTACAAGCCGGAGATCAGAGAAATTCCAGCCACTCACGATGAAGAAGCCCGAAATTGGTTCAGAATGCAAGATCACAGGATTTCCACCATCCGATTGACACGAGACGTCATAAATGGGATGTAAGCCATAAATCAACCGTACATATTAAATTTCAGCCATTAAAGATC
Organism: Magnolia changhungtana; assembly: GCA_030180095.1. Lineage (NCBI taxonomy): Eukaryota > Viridiplantae > Streptophyta > Magnoliopsida > Magnoliales > Magnoliaceae > Magnolia > Magnolia changhungtana. The sequence goes on from JASAUF010000294.1 coordinate 2,636,234, forward strand.
TCGGGAAGTGGGACAACAGACAGATCAGCCCATAGATCTGTGAATTAGGGCCCACCTGATATCTGGATTTGCTTCAAGGTTGGTCTCAACTCATTAAATGAGCTGATAAAGTAAATGGATGGAAAGGATTTCTCATGAGCATCAAGGTGGGACCCATTTTGAGGAGTGAGAGTGCACACTAGTTGTGTACTTTCAGTGCACCAAACGAACAAAGTCGGTCAGCAAACGCTGACTCGACTTCTTTCCTAAAAACAAAAATTCCCATTTTTTTACCGTGCAACAGGGAGTTACGTTTGGATTCTGGTGGGCCGCTGCCATCATACATTAAGATGATCCACACCGTTCATTAAATTCAGGTGGCTAAACCGACCATACCCTGATCTGAAACCCGATTTTCTCGTGCACTGTACATACATGAATGCGCAGACGTAGAACGGACGGTAAATTTAAAGATCTGGTGGACCACAGTTAAACCAATATGAAACCATCCCTTCCTGGACGGTTTTTCGCCAGAAATACAATGGACGGAGTGGATTTCTCCATCACCAACAATTTTGGGCCCACCGACCATCACAGCGTAACGCCAGAAGCTTTGTTCGTAAACAGAGCTTGTGGACGATTCTGGTGGGCCACTATCAAGGTTTCAAATGGCTGATCCGGACCGTCTATCTTATTCGGGGCCCATTTCAATACAAAAATGCAAGTCCTGGAGACTCCATACAAGATACAGTGCGCACAGGCTCAATCGCCAGGGAAACTGATTCTTTTCCTTAACTGGAGGATCCTGGTTGTTCGGTGATCAATGGGCCACTGTCTAGTGCGATCAAGACTGTGAAAGTTTCTCCCAGGGTACAATCGACCAAGATTAAGAAGCTTGACCGGTTGGATCATGCATCTGGTTCTCTGTTCGCCAAGAAAAAAATTCAAACGCAAGTCAGGTTACGGTTTTATCTACGCAGGGAGTGCGGAACTCTTTCGCAGCCAACTTCATCTATGATACTGTCACAGTAGCTCCTAGACGGAACCTTTTGTCTATAAAAGGGAGAAGGCTAGGACGTGACCAGGGCATTGAGATCAAAGCCAGGATGTGGGAGTAGCACCAGACGTGGAGCAATGACAGATAAAGTTTCTATTTTTCTTTATAATTTTATTTTATTTTGTTTTGGTTTCTTCTTATGTGTTCTAGCCTCATCATGAGCGGCTAAACCTCTTAGCTAAGACTAAGAGGTGAAGCTTGTAGTGGGATAGGAGATTCAATTTTATGCTTTTAATTTGGTTTTAATTTATGAATTGAATTTGATATTTGTTTTATTATGGGAATATGTTTTTAGTCTTTAATGGTCTGTTGTGACTGAAATTACAATGGGTTTGCGATGGCTTTGAGCATGTTCTTTTCCTCTCTATGCTTATAATGTCAGGAAACCCTGTTGTTCACCATCGTCTCCTGGGCATGGTCGGATGACGGTACCCTTTCCTAACCCTCATAGCATGTTGATTGGTTGGTAATTAGTTTAATTCTGTTGTTTGCTTTGCCTCCTGGGCATGGTTTGGTGATGGAATCCATTCTAATTCATATACTCTCATCTCTTGAAAACTATATCAACGGCAGTTCAGTTTAATTTTCATGATTCTTTAAGCAGGCATAAGATCTCCCTGATCTCTACAAGTAGATCCTCTGAATCCCAAGTGTTTTTCCTCTTAATTCTTTAAGTTTAGATTTTAGTTAATTATTTCACCATTATTCCTCAAATTTACCTGATGTAGATTTTATCTTATTCTAGTTCTAGCCCTAGTTAGTTTCAGATTACGTACAGGTTTCTGTCCCTGTGGATTTGACCTCGGTCTTACCGAGTTTATTACTACATCACAACACTATACTTGGGGAGTGAACATCGGGCACATAGGTTACTTCCTCTTACTAAGAACGTAAGACTCCATGAGAAGTGCATATTTGGCCTATGTTTGGGCTTCTTAGTAAGTGCATGAGACTCCTTGTGATGTATGTATGCTAAGTCCCATTTGGGCCTTGTGAATGAGTTATGGTTGAGTCCTCAAATGAACCGTTTGTGGTAATCAAATGGACCACCCAACAAGCCAAAAGATTAGGATTTAGTAACCCACTAACCGGCCCATTTACGTGTGGCAATGAACTGAGCCTTAGTCCACTTGAAATGATAACTAGACATGTTGAGGCATTGGATTGAAATCTAATTATGCATGTGGTGATGGCACATGTACAGTGATTGTGAAATGTGATACTTGTGGTGATGATGATGCATGTATGATTAGATGCGATGATTGTATTGTATTGTAATACTAATTTATGTTTATACACTTGGATGGTGTTCAATTGGACGTAAGGACTAAGTGGACTAATGTATGTACTAACTCGAGTCATAGATAGTGCACCTAGCGCGGTATAATGACATGACACTTATGCACCTACTTCCTACAGAACTGATGAGGTGAACCACTTAACTCTTGACCGTGAATGAGTATGTTGGTGATACGAACTAGCTTTCAAATAACTATGGATATTTACATATGAAATTAAGACATGTTATGGTATGTGTGCATCACTTGCATGTGTTTCATATACAACTTGTTCTGGTGCCACTGTATGAGGTTTCGGCCATGCGATTTGTGTCAAGTGATGGATTGATCCTAGTTGTTCTATTGTATGGTTGGTGCACACTTGTCACGTGGAAGTGTGGACACTCGCATTGCCCCATGATCATGAGGGAGAGTGCACATTATACCACTAATTTACCATGTTGGTGCTGTGATAATTTTATAATGGTCTTATGATATTTGTGCATATTGCATCTGCACGCACATATACATGTACATGCATCATGGATGAGCAGTGCATGGTGGGCATAGTTTGATCATGCGGAGATAATATGCATGTGGTAGAGGATGTTGGTGCGGGGTGCACATGATGGAGTATGCAATAGAGGATGTTGGTGTGGAGTGCACATGATGGAGTATGTGCAGATGTTATCTGGTTCGCGAGACCGCGGGCTTAGTCCCTAGGTTGAAGTCCCTAAGCGAATATATTGCGCACGGTCCCTAGGTTGAAGTCCCTAAAGTTCACTTGATGTTACATTGTAATTTATGTTTATGCCGATGTTGATATTACATGTATATCCTTTCCACGATGAGCGTGGATTGCAGATTGGATGTGGTTGGGAGAGGAACCCGATTGGTATTAGGGTTGCCTCGTATGCATATAGGGCTTACATGCATAGCATTGCTTGAGTGCAATTATACTGCATCGCGTGCTTGTGGATTATCATTGCATTTTGCATAGCATCCTCATGAGATGGATTGAACACCACAACAACATCGTGGTTATATTGATGAGACCACCACAGTGGCATTGTGGTTGGTATTTGTGGACATTAAAAATTTGAGTTTCTTATACTGGGTCCCACACCCCTGGGTGAAACTCCCTGAACCTCGAGTGGTACCCTCGAGCATCATCGTCAAGACCGGGGGGATGTCATGGGTCACCTGGTGCCGAGACCATAGTAGGTCTGACTCCTGTCGACACGGTCGGGTGAGAAGAGCTTCGACCACGCCTAGCTGAAGAGTTAGAGTGAATGTAGTTAGGTTTGACTAGCCCCTGAAATGGGTCCGCTACTAGCGTGCTGGGTGGGTATTGGCATGGCTATAGGCCCCTCACTGACAAGGCAGGTATGCGAGGCCTCTATTTAAGAAGTTTCGGACTTGATCTGAATACTATGCCCCGATGATTCCCAGTGATGATAATTATATTGTGATGTAGACTTTTAGAGGAGGATTTGCACGCCTGCATATACCCATTATCCTTTTACATATCATCTCTTGTATTGCATCATGCCCTCTTGGCTTTATGTAGCATTACTTGGTCACTATGAATCAGCTTGTGTACTCTAATATTTGGTTGTTATTGTATGCTTGTACACTACCAACACATGAGTGCACTCACTAGGCTTTTGCCTAAGCTTCCTATTTCCCATTTTTTTAAGGTCATGAAAACTTGGAGGACATAGCTTTCTCAATACATTGTATCTATTTTGTGATTTGGCAATGTTGACATTGTGTACCTTTTGGAAAAGCATTGTACTTGTAACCATCAAGATTTATAAAGGAGATTGTTGCTTAGTATTGTGATTATAGATCATCATGCTGAGGTATTATAATTTAAAAAAACAATTTTTTTTTAGTAAAAAATCTTCCTTGTGGTGCGCCGAATTCAGTACTTGGTGTATGGAAGTCGAGTGCCGGATTCAGGGCATTACAGAAGCTGTCCGTCCATGGATTTGGGGCGTGACAGTTATTGCGATTTTCACGGGCTATTACAATCAAACCCACTTTGTGATTTTACAGGGTCAGCACAAACAAACCCGCTTTGTGATTTTACGGGGTCGCCACAAACAAACCTGAACTAAAATAATTAAAAACAAACAGTACTTATCTTCGATTTGGCAAGTCGAAGTCATAGTTGTAGCTTGAGTGCAGCGATCTTCTTCTTGGGATATTGATGAAGCCGATGTATAAGTTTAACACAAAAAGATGTAAAGGGATCTAATAGATTTTCAATGAAATGAATGAAACCCTATAGCTGCAGGTTCGATTCTCCTTCTTTTCAAAGTAAAGTATGGATCACTCTTATCAAAACAATTTAATCTAACTTTTAAAAAGAGAATAGAATAAGCTAATAACAAAATATAAATTACAACACAAATAGCTTAAAGACACTTGAAGGATCTTTCTCTACAACAAAATAAAAGAATATAAATTTTCATGATTTAGAATGTAAGAGAAAGCCTCTATTTATAGCCAAGGATTTGTATAGTTTAGCTAGCTTAAGATTCAGTTTGACTGGCCGAACTCCAAAGATAACGTTCTAATCAGAATCTGAAAATTGCGGGATAAAATCTTTCAAATCTTCGGCTGGCCTAAGCCCAGGTTTGGCTGGTGTAAGCACAAGTTCGGCTGGCCTAAGTGGTCTGGATTCCGAAATCGTTCCATTGCTGGAAACTTGATCGAAATTCCATAGGCTGGCCAAAGTTAGGTTCAGCTGGCCGAATCCTACCTCGAGCTGCTAGAACCTACTGCAAAAGAAGATCTTATGAGATCTGAATTTGTCCGAATTTTGCATGGTTGGTCTAAGTAGTTAGGTTGGCCAAACTGGACATCGGGCTAGCCTAACTAGAGTGTATTTACCATAAAATTTGATTCAAAATATGCATGAGTGAAATACACCTAACCTACGGTCCACTATGTTTATACCACTTGTAGGTTGACTCATACGAAGTGTACTAAACTTCGAATCATGAATGATCTTTAGTTGAGGTGTTGAATCTTCTTTCCAGGTACTTGATCGAGTTGATAGCTTGTCTTTAGTCAAGCTTGTAATCGTAACCGGACTACGAAATTTGACAAAGTAATATATACTTTAAGTATAAACACTTACAATCTCCCTCTTTGTCAATTTCATGACAAAATAACAATATAACTCAACATAACATATTACAACATCTCAAACAACACAAATCTTTTGAGTTAACACTATTAATCTTGTTACTCCCCCTAAGATCATGCATCTATATCACTCTCCCTGAGTACATAGTAATATCTGCAAAAATATAGTTCATAGAGTTTATGTAAATATGTGTACTCATAAACGTGAGATAAATGATGATCTCATATCCATATCACAACAATATAATATTTCTCTCCCTTTTTGTCAAAAGTTGACAAAGGAAGAAGCAATAAAAAAAGAACGAAGGATATAGAAAAAAAGAACAAAGATCATAAGGGTTAAGGAGTAGAGTAAATAAAACATAACATGGTGTCATATCCAAGTGTATGTCGGTAAGAGTAAAAATATATCAAGTTATTACAAACCAAAAGTTTAAGCAAATCAGTTAGAACTGGATGAGGATGCTGCCGACATGTCAGGGTTATTAATCCTCAGACTCCTGTTGAAATGATAAAAGTACTTTTTCATGTACTTCATCTGTTGTTACTGAGAGACATGCAGGTCATCCATCTTCTTCTCTGATACCACTTGAAAGGACGACCTATAGATGTCCTAGAGGGGAGGTGAATAAGACGATGCCAAATAATTCGATACAATGCAGAATAATGAATCAATTAAATATAATATTGTAAAGTATTGAATCCTTGGTACCAAATAATTCGTAGGACAACCTTATTTCACGACGTCTTTGAAATCAAAGTATCAAAATAATTGCAAAGAGTAAGAAAAGCACAATGACACAAATAATCAAATTCAATCACCACAAAAGTGTTAATTGATTCATTATTCCGCATTTTATCAAATTATTTGGCATTGTCCTATTCGCGCCCCCCCCCCCTTAGGACATTTATATCAAGTTATTACAAACCGAAAGTTTAAGAAAATCAATCAGAACCAGAGGAGGATGGTGTCGGCATGTCAGGGTCATTTATCCTCAGACTCCCGTTGAAATGCTGAAAGTACTTTTTCATGTACTTCATTTAATTTTACTGAGAGACATGCAGGTCGTTCATCTTCTTCTCTGATACCACTTGAAAGGACGAGCTATAAATATTCTAGATGGGGGGGGGGGTGAATAGGATAATGCTAAATAATTCGATATAATGCGGAATAATGAATCAATTAAATACAATATTGCAAAGTATTGAAACCTTAATACCAAATAGTTCATAAGACAACCTTACACCTAAAAGATTTGGGTAGGACAACCTTATTTCACTACATCTTTAAAATCAAAGTATCAAACTAATTGTAAAGAGTCAGAAAAACACAATAGCATAAATAATCAAATTCAATCACCACAATACACAAAGGAGTTATAGTGGTTCGGTGCCTCAATGCAATCTACTCCACTCCTAAAATTACTACCCTCGCAATTTTGGCTTTCACTATTTCAATGTTTTCCAGGTTCACCTTAATAACTTTATACAGTTATTGCGATTTTCATGGACTATCATAATCAAACCGACTTTGTGATTTTACGGGGTCATCACAAACAAACCCACTTTGTGATTTTATGGGGTCACCACAAACAAACCCGAACTGAAATAATTAAAAACAAACAGTACTTATCTTCGATTTGGCGAGTTACATTCGTAGTTGTAGCTTGAGTGCAACGATCTTCATCTTGGGATATTGATGAAGTCAATATATAAGTTCTACCCAAAAAGATGCAAAGGGATCTAATAGATTTTCAATGAAATGAATGAAACCCTATAGCTACATATTCGATTCTCCTTCTTTTCAAAGTAGAGCATGGATCACTCTTATCAAAACAATTTAATCTAACTTTGAAAAGGATAATAAAATAAGCTAATAATAAAATATGAATTACAGCACAAATAGCTTAAAGTGGCTTGAAGGATCTTTCTCTATAACATAATAAAAGAATGTGAATTTTCGTGATTTAGAATGTAAGAGAAAGTCTCTATTTATAGCCAAGGATCTGTGTAGTTCGGCTGGCCCAAGATGCAGTTTAGTTGTCTGAACTCCAAAGAAAACGTTCCAATCAAAATCTGAAATCACAAGATAAAATCTTTCAAATCTTTGGCTGGCCTAAGCCCAGGTTCGGCTGGCCTAATTGGTCTGGATTCTGAATATGTTCCATTGCTGGAAACTTGATTGAACTACCTTGGGTTGGCCGAACCCTACCTTGGGCTGCCCGAACCTACGGCAAAAGAAGATCTTATGAGATCTGAATTTTGCATGGTTGTTCCAAGTAGTTAGGCTGGCTGAACCATACGTCGGGTTGGCCTAACTAAAGTGTATTTACAATAAAATGTGATTCAAAATATGCATGAGTGAAATACACTTAACCCATGGTCCGACTAGGTTTATACCACCTGTAGGTTGACTCATACGAAGTGTGCTAAACTTCGAACCATGAATTATCTTGCATTGAGATGTTGAATCTTCTTTGCAAGTACTTGATTGAGTTGATAGCTTATCTTCAATCGAGCTGCAATCGTAACCGCATTACGAAATTTGACAAATTAATATGTGCTTTAAGCATATGCACTTACAATTTTTTGTTTCCTTTGTATCTAGGTCTATGTGACCTTATGAACAGGTTGGATGACAAATAAACATCAAGGTGGGCCCATTTGATGTATATGTTTTATTAACGTTATCCAACCATTTTTAAAGATCATTTCATGGCGTGAACCCAAAAGAAAATCGATTAAAGGCTCAAGTGGACCACACCACTGTAAGCAGTAGGGATTAAAAGTCAGTAGTTGAAAACTTCTTGGGGGACCACAAGTTTTGGATTAATCTGATATTTACGTTTTCTCTTCATCCAAGTTGATGACCTTATGAATAGGTTGGATGGAAAATAAACATCACAATGGGCCTAGGAAGTATTCAATATTAGGAGTTCAATCCCAAATACTTCTTGTAGTGTGGTCCACTTGAGCCCTCGATTTGCCTCCTTTGTAGCCCCATGAGGCCCTAACAAGATTTTCTGTCTCTAGCTAGGCCCTATGGTGGTAGTACTCAAATTGTGTCCACGAATAAGTATTTTAGAGTAATGAAATGAGCAGTCTATATTCGAGTTGAATGGGTTCCCATCCCTTGACTGGGTGGGCTAGTTGGGTCAAGTTAAAATTATTGACCCACAAAATGATTAGGCCATACCAGTGAGGCCCATGTGCATCCCATAGGCTAAGCTACTTGGTCTTGCCACCTAGGGGATATTTTAATTGTAGGTTACTTTAGATAGTTACTTATGCCTTAAGTAGCTTATGTAGGTATCTTCTAATTTAGCAGATAAGCATGTTTGGCAAACAACATACCTGTCAGCTAAGAAGCAAAACAAGGATGTTTGGTTTCTAACATCACATAAGTATTTATCCCTCAAGTTTATTTGGTTGCCCTCATATTCACCATCCATCATGTGGTGGGAACCTTTGATGTGGGTTGTTCATTGTGTGGGCCCCACTTTTGATGTGGGTTGCCCATCATGCGGGGCCCACCTTGGATGTGGGCCATTCATCATTAGGAGCTGACCTTTAATGTGCACCATCCATTATGTAGGGCCCACCTTTGATGTCAGTCATCCATCATATTGTGCCCACCATTAATATTATTTTCAATCATGTTTTAGACACCCCACCCCAGGCTGATAAGCTGATGAAATTGGATGGTCGCAATGGATGGATAAATCCAAACCATAATCTAAACTGAAATCCAAACCCTAATCCAAACCCATAACCTAGTCCAAACCCTAAAACCTAAACCATAATCCAAAATCTAAACTTTGACCTAAATCCTAAGACTTTCAAAATTACGTTCAACCGAGTTAAACCACCGAGTCAACTCAATGACTCATTCTGACTCAACTCCTGTACTAGAATCCAACTAAGTCACCTAGTTAACCCAAGCCTTAAACAAGCCCAAGACCAAGCTTAAAAGTCAAAACCCATCGGCCCAATAAAGATTTGTAGCTCATACAGTAAGTGAACATTAAAGCAGCCAAAGATCCCTCGTATATGTGGGAGACCCCCTGCCAAATGTTGAGTGTGAAATATTGTATGTTTATCCCTTATTATGCATTAATTTTATATGCATAAATGCATTTAATTGATCCAATCACGTATGTTTTGCTATGTGAGGTGATTTGGAGAGTAAAGATGAAAAGAATGGTTAAAAAGAAAATTTAATGCTAAAAGAATAACCAAAAGAAAATTTAGAGATTTGGATGTGATTAATTGTAACACCCTGGATTTCGAGGGTCGAGCAAAGCTCAACTCCGAGATCCAATGCATCACTTATGCAACATAGATAATGATATTTAAATGTTGTCCATATTAGTGCATTAAACATGAGAGAGATTATACTAAATTAGCATATCATCCTCCAGAGTTAATGTAATTAAGCAAGAGGAAGACTGAGATAAATATATAAAATGTAAACGTGTTTCACAACCTCCAGAATATGAGTGTATTACCAGGCTGAATATATACATGTTTTGTTTCAAAATATACAAAATGTAAAAATATAGATATTCAACTAATCCATGTAACCCTGTAATCCCATCGATCAGTATATGGTCTACATAGAGCCGCCTGATAATTATACATAGGAGAACTCCTCGTCTATGAAATCCAAATCAGTTACATAAGCATCGTTGCTACCTACATCTATAATAAGGTCTGGTTGGTGTTTTAAAGCACCGTCCCAGAGTGGGAGTGAGTGATCAACTCAGTGGTACTATAATGCAAAGGTTAACATGTTATCAATTCAGTTAAGCAGTAATGATAAAGGAGTACAACAATCATATCCTAAGTACTCTTGTTAATATAGGAATGGTATGCTGTAATGATGCATGCCCTCGCACGACATTCCCTCACAAGCGACTTCATCAACCGTTCACGTATGACAAACTCCTTAAACGATCCCTTCATCGCCAAAGCACATGTAATGCGATGCATGGTTGTGTTAGCCAAGTACTTAACTAGGCGTATTCATACAGCAGATTCAGGAAGCCAAGGCACCTCCCTTTATATCACTAACCCAAACGGAGATCCATCTAGGGTTGTCAATCCTAGTTAATCACATACGATAGGCAAGTTGTAGGGCATCACCCCTTATGAAAGCAGTGGATAGGCGAATTTAAGCGTTTATACTCGAGGTCACTACGGGGAAGCTCGTCACCTCAGTGTAGGTCGACAGCTCGAATGCAGTGTCTCATACCACCGTATTCGGCTCACGAGTTTAGGTTGTTCGCTAGTCACTACGGGGAGGTTGGTCACCCTAGCCTAGGCCGACAGCTTGACCACGGTGTCCCATACTACCATGCCTGGCTCATGAGTCTTAGCGGATTGTGGTACCATGGTTGAAGCAGGTCTTTACATTAGAAAGTGGTACCTTAGATTCAAATAAGAATGTCCATAATGGTAAACACATGATAGGCCAATCGGGTTATTTGACAAGTTTAACTGGTATAGGTGCACGCTGAATTAATCGACATGGAGCACGCAAGCACTCCACGTAGCCTAACCACTGTCGAAAATTGTAGTACGACCCAGATTCATTGAACGTATCAACTGTGACGAAGCTAGTTTGACCACTCAAACAGGAATAGTTACCAATTGCCTGGACTACCCTGTAGTCCCAATCTCACTCAGATGTAGCAGGGAAATACATCATATTAGCATTTAACAAACAATCCAAATTAAATCCTCATTTGAGCATTTTATCAAACACATTGAACATGTTACCAAACACTACACTTTATTCATAAATTTCATAGCGACAAATATGGTTAGATGAAAGGAACAATACATATGAGCAAGGTAAATAAGAATACTATCTTAATACTCTTAATAAATACAATTCATTAACATTTTCTCATTTAGACATTTAATCAAACACTTAAGCTACACATAAGCAAATACATAGACTAGACTAGTTACAACGAGTAATTTAGCAATTCCTTTTACAAGGATGTCATTATGCATATAATAATCATAAATCCTAGCTTAATAGTCATAATAAACACAACTCATGTTTACATGTTCATTCAAACATTTCCCCAAACACATAGGATGCATAGTTATTCAACATAGTTCATACATGTGTAATACATTGAAATCGACATGACTAAGATGATATGGTAGTAATCAAGCCATACATAAATCATTAGCTGACATTGAAAGCCTTGAAAATCATAACCTAAATGTTTATAGTCCACACCTTTCGTTGGAATACCCGATTTGAACTCGGTTACAACACAACGTTCTCGAAAAAGGAATGACGACACCTATACGATGAAATAAGTTAGGTATTTTGTCCATTATTGTATTTAGGATTTCTTACCCAAATCCTAACCGAATACGATCGTGTAGCGAGGTGGGGAGGTGAATCAAGGCATGGAGTTATGGGAGAGAATCCCAGCAATGATCTCCCACTCTTTCTCTTCTCTCCTCACTCTTTTCTCTCATTTTCTCTCTTCTCTCTCCTAGGGTTAGAGAATTTCGTATGAAATGGGAATGGGGTGGTTTAAGGGTATTATATAGGCCCAAAACCGATGCAAATGGCCCCAGGGCCATGATATACTTAGGTTATAGCCAAAGGGCATCTGTTTTGGGAAAATGGGGCTCACCTGGAGGTCCATTACTCACTTACGGCTTAGGGTAAGTCCCCTGAGGAGGGATCTATGCTAGGATGCAGTTTCAACGCGATTGGATAGGTCGATCAATCGTGAAGGACCTGTATTAGATCAATGGTCGTTGTCACTCGATCAGGGCCACAAGTATACATATTTGTGCAGAGAAATTTCCCTGATCCATGGGTGAAGTTCGGTGAGAAACTGACGGTCCGGAATCCTGAATTTCGTTCATGAGTGAATGTAACGCCCTGAAAATCGGGGGTAGAGTATGAACTCAACTCCCGAGTTCCCACGCATCACTTATGCAACATACACAATGATGGTTAAATGTTGTCTGAGTTAGAGCAATAAACATGAATGAGATTATACCAAAACAGTAAATCATACTCCAGTTCAATTGTATAAAGGCAAGCGGAAGACTGAAATTTTATATTCAAAGTATGTAAAGTAACAAAATTTTGTGAACTCCAGAGTATGAGTACTAACTGAGTACCAATATACATGTATTGTTTCTAAGTCAAAAATTAAAATACAATTCCGTAGATAAGCCCTGGAATCCCCGCGATGCAGTCGGCCTAAGCATAGCCGTCAGAGTACTGCATAAAGGAGAACTCATCCTGATCCTCCTCGAAGTCGGGCTCGGCTCCGAACCAAGGCACCATCTATACTGCGACAGTCCGGTGGGTGTTGCAAACACCGTCCCGTAACGTGGGAGTGAGTAGCTAACTCAGTGGAACAATAAAGCATAGGTTAACATGTTATCAATTCAATCAAGCAGTAATGATAAAGCAGTACAAATCAAACAATTCTAACTACTCTTATTAAGTGCGAAGATGAAATGACATGATGCTGTATGCCCTTGCCAAACCACCCTCAAGCGATATCATCTTACGTTCGTGAATGCTTAACTCCCTCAGTGCGCCACATCTACTAAGCACATGCGGTGTGATGATGATCACGATTACCGAGTTATTATTAGTCCATTTTAACCAGCAGTATTGGGAAACTAAGGTACCTCCCTTGTATCATTCCCAAATATAATCCATTCTAGGGTCGTCAATCCTAGCTAATCTCATACGATATTATGGTTTGAGAAACGTAGTGAAGGCATCGCAAAGGGCTCGTCACCCGTCAGCGCGGATACAGATCTCACCGTATGCGGCTCAATTGCTGGCCGTTAGCTCAAGTACAGGTCTCACCGTACTTGGCTCAATCACTAGCCGTCAGCTCGAGTACAGGTCTCACCGTACTCGGCTCAACTCATACTCTAGTTGCTGTGAAAGACTCGTCGCCAATCACAGACACTTGGAGTATACTCGAAGATACTACGGAGGACTCGTCGACCGTCAGCACGAGCACAGGTCTCACCGTACTCGGCTCTCGTCGTAAGTATCGACAGCTCGAATACAGTGTCTCATACCACCGTATTTAGCTCACGAGTTTAGTTGCGCAATGGTCACTACGGGAAGGCACATGGGCCCAGCGTAGGCCGACAGCTCGACCAAGGTGTCCCATACCACCATGCCCGGCTCATGCGTCTTAGCGGATCGAGGTACCATGGTTAACGGGATCGCCACTGGTAAGTTTGGTACCCTAGGTTCAAGCAGTAGCGACCAAACATGGTGAACACACATACACATATTGGTTTACTTGACGAGCCTGACTAGCTCGAGCGCACCACAAGTTGGGCGATATGGAGCGTAAAAACACTCCGTGTGGCTAACCACTATCGCCAACCGAAGTACGACTCGGGTTCGCCAGACACATCCTTTGTGGCGACATGAGTCTCAGCCACAATCTCAAGTACGGTACCGAATGTTTGGACTATAGACTTAGTCCCAAACTCAAACAGATCTCATCAATAGCATGTGGAGTAAAGCATGATAATGAAGTAATACAAGCATGTTAGCAGGCATGTTATAAAGCATGAAATAAAGCATGAAGTAAAGCATGTTGTAAAGCATGTTATAAAGCACTATACAAGCAGGGATACAATTACATACACATCACAAGTGAGTGGTTATAGCGAACCACCACATGGAGGGGATCCTACATGTCTCTAAGGTAATCGGGAATTCCATATCGCACGCCTATCTAAGGCACTAACACTCAAGCTTTTTCACACACAAGCATTTACACAAACACTTAGAGTGCGCTATTCCAACATACATGACGTATGTTAGCAAATGCGTATTAGGGCTATTCTTTCGTCAAGCGGTTATTTTATCCACGTATACCATATTCATACAACAAATAATCATGACAATTACACTTCCAAAATTTACACATATGCGGTATTTCTAGAATACACAATTTCAACATACATAGTGTTTACAAGCGAACATATATTACGGCGATTCCTTTCGCCAAACTAGTATTTTATCCATATATTGTATAATCATACATTAAATAAACATGTCAAACATTTTCCCAAAAAAAATACGTATACGGTATTTCTAGAATACACAATTTCAACATACGTAGCATTTACAAGTGAACATGTATTTCAGCGATTCCTTTCGCCAAATTAGTATTTTATCCATATATCATATAATCATACATTAAATAAACATGTCAAACATTTTCCCAAAAAAATACGTATACGGTATTTCTACGTATACCTAGAGTATGTGAAATTCCATATTCTACAACGTTAATCGAAACAGGAAACGGAAAGCACTTTGTACATGTGCAATTGCATGCAGATCATGAATCTACCATTATCTGACATTGAAAATGTTGAAAACTGTAACTTATACACTTAGAGTCCTCACCTTTGCCCTTGGAATCACAACGAATCAGAAAGGGTTGTTGAGCTTCCGTATACGGGAGTTTTCTAGCCTAAAGAGCGGAATCGGTTAGTCTTTACACAACCTACAACCTTCCTACTTCAAATCAGGCCTAGGGTTAGGGTTTCTCACCTTCAAACGGAGTGGATACCACCGGAAAAATGCCTGGAAGGAAGCGGTGTAGGCCGTGTGATGAATGAAAGCAGTAGGAGGAAGATCTCCCACAAATCCCAAGCTCTTCTCTCTCTTCTCTCTCTCTCTCTAGGGTTTTATCCCAAATTCGTATGGCTGTGAGAGGGGCTGTTCTAAGCTCCTTTTATAGCCAAAACCCTTCCCAAAATAGGCTCAGGTTCAAGGGTTATTGCTTATATAGGTATTTCGTCACTTTTTCAGCTCAAATGAGTGTTTCTGGTGGCCCCCCTTGAGCCAAACGTCAGACTTAAGCTCACCACACATGGATCTATGTGGGATTACGTTTTCGACTCGATCGGATTCCCAGATCGCACGTGGCGGACCACTTTCAGTTCAACGGTCAGTGGGCCACGATCCGAAATTCCAAGTACATGTAAATGTTCCTGAAAATTTTCTTAATCCGAGGGTGTAATTTGGTTTGATTCTGACGGTCAGGTTGCTTAATACTGATGCGTAAACAAATGGTGCCAGATCACTATTCCTGATATTTATTTTGGAATGGGAATAGTGTTTTTCACACACCCTCGCTCCGAATCGAAACGAATGGCCGTGGGACATCGGCTGGACCTGATTTTAGAAATGATTGTCAAGCCCAGTGAGGCGCTCCTAGTTCCTTAGCTTCGTGTTAATCGGACTTCCGATGTGCGATCTAGACCTAATACAAAGTTTCGTTTCATTCCCGAGAGCGGCCGGGAAATGAGTTTGGTTCTAAACTTTAGGGTAACCTAGAGTCACTTGTTTTACAAGTTTTAGGTCTTGCAGATCGTATTTAAAGCGATCCCAACGGATTTCATGGCTAATCGAGTTTAGTACTTAGTTAACTTTGTTAAATTTCTAAAGGATTTAATCCTAATTGATTTCTGGTCGAGGTGGTACTCGAGCCAACGTACGAAAATTTACGGGTCGTTACAGTGAATGACTCAATTCACTTTAGTTTCAATACATTTTCTAAAGATATTCGTGTTTCTCACACACTTCACTCAGGGCTCAAGTTGTGCATTTCTGGATACTATCTGGGTTCGATTCCCTTGATGGTTATCAAGTCCAGTAGGACAGACCTAATCTTATAGTTTAGCGGTCATCGGACTTTTGACATACGGTCTAGGTCTGATACGGAGTTTCAATGTACTCCCAAGATCGATAGGCTCTTGGGATTTCTCCTAAGTTTTTAAGGGCTGTCAAGTCAATGCTATTAATGATTTTGGGTCTTTCCATTTATGAAAATGGTGGTTCGAGTTAAATTCACCAATTATTTAGTTTAGTACTTAACTAAATTCTGCCCTAATTACGATAAAATAAGGTCCTAGGGTAGTTCTATATCCTTTTTTGGCACTTTTAGTTAGTATATTATTTTAATTATTTTTTTAATAATTCATCATCAAGTCCACTTTATCTCCACCAAATTTTGGTAGATTTCATGTTCTAAAAAACTTTTAAAAATTTTAGAAGTAGCAGTTGTCCAAACTAATATTTTTTAGACAGTTGTCACATTAACCTAGATTTAACTATATTAAAAATTGTACTTTATTTTTCACTTATTTTTATATGAAACTAGATTATCAAGCGTCAATCTGGCTTTTGAATCACCTAAATTGGAGTTATATTGAGGGAGATATGACATTTTGAAGTTAGTCAAAAAATGCAGAAAATTGTAGTGAAGATCCACCAAAATTTGATGCACCGACGGCGCGCCGCCGACCGAGTGGTGGCACCGTGCTCCTCTGGTGGTCCTGGTGGTGATTCTGCCACCTGATATTTGAAACAAGTGTATTTTTCAAAGTGGAACGAGTTATTCGATGTGCAATATATGATTTTGGGGTAGGAGAAGCTGCTCTATCCAAATAACTTATTTATTTTATGAGATTACATAATGTTAATGGTAAAAAACCTATTTAATTTATATATTTGCTATTTATAGTAAATTTTAGTTTAAGTATTATTCTTCATCATTTAAACATTAGGATTAGTGTCTAATATGAAAGTACTTAAAAAATCTTGAAGAATAAGGTGGTAAAAGGTGAGATTTTTGAAGGAGGTGGGTTGAAAAGGAGATTTAAGACTTTGAGATTGAGTTTTGAGAAGTCGATAAGGTGTTATGATAGATCCATTGCCCAAGGATGTCTAATTCTAAGTTAGCAAAAATCTGGGACGTTACATTAATGAAGATTTCAAGTGCCGAAGATCCAAGAAAACTAAGTGCAAATGATAAAAAAACATCAGCTAAATCACAAAGTGCAATAACAAAAATATCAGACTATTCAGTACAACCTAAGGTCTGTTCGGTCTGATCGAATGTACACAAAATAGTACAATAACAAATTTTGATTTCCAGACATAGTTCAGCTAAATATTTGGTCCGACTAAAGCCATGTTCGATGCGACCTAAGGAAGACAAAGACTTCAGATGCAAATTGAAGAAATTTGGTTGCAACCGAGTACTAATTCGGTGCGACTAAAGCTACAATCAGTCACAGCCGAATCATAACAAAAATGCAAAAATTGAAGTCAGTTCGGATTTTTCCTATTTAAAGGGGTGATTTTAGCTTTCCTATAGATGATTTAGGGTAGAAGGGATAGAGTAAGGAGTTGTGGAGCCTTTGTGGAGTACTCCTTTAATTCTTTCATTCTATTCAGGTTTTTATGATTTTCTTTTTGAGTTTTAATTCAATCATGTCTTTTATTGGCTAATCTCTTAACTAGGGCTAAGAGGTGAAGCTTGTAGTTATTCTTAATTTTTTAGTTTACTTTAATTTAAGTATTTAACTTGATTATTGAACAATTCATTGATATTTGGTTTGAATAAAGATTTATTTCTAGTTTACTTGTATCCATTGTCGATTACGAGCACATTGGATGCTTAGGAAAGTTAAGAGTAATTTCTTATCTATTTTGCAAGGGATTGATATGTAAAATCCATTGATCTATCGTGGACTATGGGCATGATAGATGATTTGAATTCCTTACGATCAATACTTTGGTGCATGATGTGAGAATAAATTCAATTAAAATTCAAATCTGTATTGATATATAAATGATGATTTAACCGCTCAAATATCTGAAAAGATATGATAGAACTTCGATTGCGGTTGAGTAATCTAATTGAATCAAGTGAATTAAACATTTAGATATAACTATAAGTGGATCCTTAGCGCTCTAGTATTTTATCCTTAATAGTTTGCCTCATAATCACTCCTTAAAGCAATTCCATTTAGTTACAGAAATTTCATAATCACAAGTCCTTGTGGGTACGACCTCAGTCTCACCGAATTATTACTACATCGTAGCCCTGCACTTGGAGTTGTCCGAATACCAAAACAGGGGAAAATCGTTGCCAAAACATTTGGCAAATCTCATGCTTCGATAGGGAGCTCCCCATGAGTGATAAACCTCCCTTTGCAACATTTGCATGCAAAAAAGTGTAGAGTTTTAAATTGAACGTTGAATAATTTGCCACGGTGCGTGCGAAAGTTTTACAGAGCTATAGAATAATGGCTAGGACTTAAAGGGTGTGTGGGGGCCGGTGGGGGTTGGGGGTGAATAGGACCACTTAAAAGTTCTTCAATTAAAATATAATTTTATTCTTAAACTAATTTACCAATTAAACTAATCAAGATAAATTAACATTAAGGCTTCCAAGGCAATAGTGGGTCCAATCACATAGACAACAAGAGATATGTCAATTAAGAAAATATTCTATATTTGATAATGAGCTTGTGTGTGGAAAGTGCTAACTGTTCAGCACCTAACATTCATCTAATTATGCATTCATATAATTCAACAAATTAAGCCATAAGTACAAATAGAAATGTGCTCAAATAACAATACCAAACACAAGCATATATAATAGTTTAATTTCTCTACTTCACTCATGGTGGACACACTCTTCTCGAGTGTACCAATATTCACTATCGGAGGTTTTAAATCTGGTTCACCTCTAACCTTTACTAACAACCACTAGTGGTCCTAATCCAAGGACCTACGTTCACTCCCGCCTGAGGCTCCCCATGGAGACTAACACATACGCACCCATGTCTAGTGAATTCAGCCTTACACAAGAGCTTACGTCCTACAGAAGAACCTATCAAATTTGGGTCACAAACTTTTATGTGAGGAAAGAGTGTATTGACTCTAAATTCACAACCTCACTTGTCGGATTGAGCCTCATTGATGTGTTGTACTTGGGTTGCATGATTGATGCTCTCTTGTACTTCAATTAGCTACCCTTGTGCTCTCCCGATCATTGACACTAACGTTTTAGCTCCTACGATCGTTTTCCTTGCATGAGATGCTCCGATGATGTGACCAAGGCAAGGGAGGATGGTGGAATCTCCTACAACTAATATGATAGTTGATTTCCTAGTGGATTTACCTAGATGGGTTTTCTAGAGGATTTAGACAAGGATTTTACGATAAGTCTAGTGTCTAATCTCTAGAACATGGAGGTGATCAAGTTCATCTTTAAAGGGAGCTTGGCATGATCATTCAAGTGATGAATCACAAGGAAGATGACTTAGATCTCTTTGGTTTAGATGCTTAGGATGAGGGATGAGAGTGGAAAATCACCTTGGCATGTATTGCATCAGAAACCCATCATAATGCCCAAGAACCGAATGCCAATTTTATAGAAAACGGTTTCCAATGGCTATAAATTGACTAGTTAACGACTTTGTTCATAGGATCGAAATATCCTTTGATGGGATTAAAATTCCTTCAATATGATCAAGCTCACTATTGATCTCATCGAGAAACTTCGAGATTTTTCTATTTATGTTGCTAGACTGTTTCTTTGATCGCATTGAGTGGTCCTTCAATGCCATCGAGACCTGTTAATAAACTGTCGATGGGATCGAAGACCACTCAAAGACTGTTACTTTATGAAGGCATTTTTACAATAGTTTTTTTTTAAAACCTCTTTTAGTCTAAGTTATCATGTTTTAATTGGCTTCTAAGGCTAAGGGATGATCAATCAAAGGTTTACCTATTAAGGCATGATCATCTAAGTGTTAAGTTATTTTGGGTCTAGGGTTAAGGTCACCAAAGAACCTCATTTACCTGTTCTTCACTCCTTGATCCTTCATGTCCTCTTGTGTCTTCAATCTTCATCTTCTAAGGGCTCAACAGACTACATGACACATGGACTCACATGATCGACTAATTTGTAAAATAATAATCTCCCCCTTTATCAATTACATGATAACAACCTAACACGGACCTTGTCATGGTCTATACTAATGAAAAACTAAAACAACTAAAATATTACATATCAAATACAAATTATTTACAACTCAAATATACAAATACATGTAAACTTGCATTGCTCCCTTATCTTCATCAATTCCTTGCAACAACAAACAAATCATGTAAAACAAAGTTCAACTTGTTTTGGTGGGACTTGATCTTTCTCCCCCATTTTGTCAGTATTTGACTAAGAGACAATTCCATATACATACCAATTAAGCACATAAAATAGAAATCTTTATAAATCATGGATATACCAATAAGCACCTACTAATAAGGGAATAAGGTGCATAAAATATTAAAAACATGGAGCATGCTTCTTATGGTCATTTGAAAAGATATACCATTTGAAATATCAATGACCAAAGAGAATTTAACAATAAACATATGATACTTATAATTAAGCAAATTTAAGTCTAAACTATAAAAAAAGAGGCTAAACCCTCAAGTTTAACTATTAATTACATAATGAGGCTAACATCCTCGAATTTACCTATAAAACTCAATAATGAAGCTTAATTCCTCTGATTTAAAAATTAAGCCCTTACAGATCTTTTAATGTCACCTACCTCTCTTTACAACCCACTTGGGTATGAATTTTCTAGGACTCGAACTATGTTCAGAAGGGGGAATGATTTTTCTAGATGTATTTTCCTTAGGTGAATTCCTAATTGGAGATCTATGTTCGGTAGGTGATTTAGCTAGGTGATTCCTACACTGGTTATCATTGCCCTTGATTAGCATTGCTTTCGCCTTTTAATAAAGTCAAACAATTAGTTTCAACAACACTCTCATATGATTGGTCATTTTAGGAAGGGTTGGAAACTCTTTCTTCCTTTCCGATAATCCTCTAGGGATGCTTTTCCATTGGTCTATCGATTTTTCAATCATGACATACTTACCAGTTTGGATTGAGACTGAGGTGGATTGTGACCTTTTTAAGATCAAATATTCAAATCTGAAGTGCACAACATCTCCACAAGCATGACACACGGGAGGAGCTCCCGCTCTACTTCCTTGAGCAGATGAGTCCTTTAGGGTTACTGGAGGGGTTGAAGCAGTAATATTCCTGTTAAGTTCAATTCCTCTATTATCCTCAAAAGGTTCACCTAGACCAAAAGATTTACTAATTAGTACATTTCCTTGGGTAATATTGGCTTTCCCCTCATAGGTAAACATGATCCTAAAGTTCCATTGATTAACTTTAGGCAATTACACCCTTCAAGAGTTAATCGCTCTGATACTAATTGAAATTACACGTGGAATAGCCTACCTCAGCGCATGCGGAAGCTTGGTAGAGCTATAAAATTATGGCTAAGTCATAGCGGCAAACACCAACCAAGGGGGCCACTTCCCAACACTTTAGCCTCCCACGACCGGGAGTGCCTTTCAACTCCAGTAATTTTCCACAACCAGGAACACAATTATCTTTCAACAAGCTCCCCCTAACGGGAGCCATAGGGGCGAAGAAATCGACCACTATGCTGAAGAAGCGGAGCAAGCCCAACCGCGAGAGACGTCAGTCTCTCAAATGAGCCAAACAGAAATGGAAGAGTAATGGGAACAGCTCCAAATCATGTAAAACTAGCTTCAACAATAGCAAGGGGTCGATCTCCCCTCAACAAAGTTCAGGGACCTGTGTGCCTATCCAATGTACAGGTGCCTCAAAACTTCGAGGTTCCCAAATTTAAAAAATACAATGGCAGTGGTTTTAAAATAACCCACCTCAAAGCTTTCTACAGAGAGTTAAACACCATGGCAGGAAATGGAGCCCCAATCTGACTATTTCAAAAATCTTTGAAGGGTGATACTTTGGATTGGCATATTTTATTAGATTGCCACCACATTAGGACTTGGGACCAAATTTCCCAAGCGTTCGTCGACCAATTCACGTACAATCTTAACATTGCTCACAGGAGAGTAGACTTGGCAGCCTTAAGGCTGAGAAATGATGAGATGTTGCTAGCCTATGTTAGATGTTGGCAAGCTATGGCCACTAGGGTGAGAACCACCATCAATGATAAGGAGCAGATCTCCATGATCGTCCACTCGACAAACCTGAATATTTCTGGGTACCTGATCTCGCACCCATATGCCAATTTTACTCTTCTCATATGAGTAAGGGAACATGTTAAAGCTGAAATAAGGGCTGGAATGATATCCTCGTGGCCGCATCAAGTAGCTCAAGAAAAATAGAGCAAAAGTGAAGGAAAACCACTAAGATATGTAAATGAAAATGGTTCTGCCCAACATCAGACAGAAGTCAACAACATCATTGACACCACTCAAGCCAGTTAGTACATATCCCAACAGGGACACCAGCAACACCAATAGTGATATTAACCACATCCGCCTCCACCACAATAAATTTCACAACCACCACCATAACCACAACCTCATCAACAACAATAGTTCAAGGGAAATGTGCAATACCTCTACCAAAATATGCGGATGATAAAGGAACCTCAGAAGTTGACACCACTCGCACAAACGTATAACCAAATCATGGCTACATTAGTGTAAAAGCAACTTCTCTCTCCCTGCAACCAAGTACACCCCAAATTCTCCACATCCCAACTACAATGAGACTGATTATTGTGCATATTACTAATGTTGTGGTCATTCCACAGATCGGTACTTTTCACTAAAGCATGTCGTTCAAGACCTAATCGATAGTTGTAAGATCGTGATCTCAGTTCTAAGGACAGTTCTGATAGCTCCTTCCAACATCATCCAAAATCCTTTGCCACAACATCAAGTTGGCCTGACCACATCAGGAGGCCCTGCCATTAATTACTTCGAAGAGAAGAGCATCAACCGCTTCTTCTCTCTCATACAGGCCATCCATACCATCTCAGATGACTACAACGATGCACCATTGGTCTTGTAAGGGGCATCCCAGGCCCCTCACCTGACAACTGAGCCAGTAATTCTTCAAGGGAGATACACCCCTCATCCTTCTACACTATCTCCCAGTGGTAGCTAGCAAGGGAACCTGTGGTATTAGAGGGCGCCCTCTCTAATATTGACTCTATCATCTTACAAGGGGCATGTCTATTTCATGAACCAGTAATTCTTGAAGGAGCTTTCTCCCCACACCCATCATCGCGACTACTAATCAGGCAAGGGGCAGTCCATGAGGTACCACATTAAGAATTGGTAGTCCTGGAAGGAGCACCATCAATATATGACCCCATCATCCTATAAGGGGCAACCAAGGCACAAATCAATGAATTCTTTAGAACACTCATGCCACATTAGTTGACCCATACCAGAAGGTTCCCCCACCAACAACTGACAATGGAAAAAGGTCATTCTTTATCCCTTGGGAACCTCCGACCACACAAACGGTCAGGCCAGGGCCTAGGCCCAACCTAGTCTATGAAATAGTCAGGCCATGGCCTAAGCCAAATGTGGTCTATGAAGATGAACCACACTTCATCCCATTCAGCACAGGCAACATAGTAGTCCTGCAAGCAAGGGCTCCATATGAAGAGTAAACCTACTATCCCCGCATCATCACAGTTACCAAACGTTGAAGAATCAGTGACTCATAAGGGAAATGTGCCTCCCTATTACAAAGTAGTTACATAGCACTACTCAAAATGTGATGAAGTAGGGAATATGACACTCGGCAGGAGTTGCATTCGAAGGGACAATGTAAATAGAAGCAACCCTAAAGGTGCCTTGTCTAGCTTAGGAGGCAAAGAAGAAGTAGCATATGATGTGGTGACCCATCTCAAGTATATCCCAATACAAATCTCTAGATGGGAAGCTACTCTGCACATAATGCATGCATAGGGAATTATTCACCAAGATACTGAACATGTTAATATCGCTTTAGTCACCCTGCCCGAAATGATTACGCTTATGATTGGACAACTCATTGCTCCTTGAGCAATCACATTTATGGATGATGAACTACCACCGGAAGGTCGTAATCATGGTAGGTCACTAAATATAGCCATATGCTATAAGGACTTACGGTCATATTAGTCCTCCATGAAAATGGCTCAAGCTTGAACGTATGTTCATTGAGGACCGCATCAGACCTTAAAATCAAGCCATCCATCTTCCGGCCGATCAATATGAGTGTGTGGGAGTTCAACAATTCCCACAGGATGGTAGAAGGTGAGATAGATATCAAAGTACAGATCGGCCCAAGCATCTCAATCATCACCTTTCAGGTCGTAGATGTGTTTACCTCCTTTAACATGCTGCTCAAGCGACTTTGGCTTCACAAGGTCGGTGTCGTTCCCTCCACCCTGCATTAACAAGCCAAGCATATCCTAAATAATAAGGTGATCTCTATCTTGGCTGAACCTAAATTCATTATCCCAAGAAATTCTGGTGCTTTGGAACTAGATATACTGGTTATAGACATCCAACACTTAAAAGATGGCATTGCTTACCATGATATTGGATTTGAGTTTGTTAATGTAGTTGAAAATCCATCGCCAATGAGTGTCAAGTATTTCTTCTGTTGAGACACAAATATTGCATACTTTCCCCCATTTATATCTTAGTTTTATGAACATGATACTGTTTAATGTGATATTTTATGCATGTTCATGTTAAAAGGTGAATCTGAGAGATTGGATTGAAAAGAATGCTAAAAGCATGGATTTAGTGCTCAAGAATCACCAAAGAAAAGGAGGATTCTTAGGAGACCAAGAATGGAGAATTCTCATGCCAAAGATCCAAGGAAACCAAGTACAAAGGGTGGAGAAAAGATTGGCAAAAACACAAGTTAATCAGCAGAAAAATGGGACAGTTCGGTCCCACCTAAGCCAACTTCGGTGCCACAAAAAGTGCACAAAATAGTTCAGCAAGAAAACAGCTTAATTCAGTGCCACTGAAGCCAACTTTTGTGCCACCTAAGCCAATTTCGGTGCCACTAAGTACTCTGCACATACAATTTCAGATGCGATAAATTTCAGATATGATTTCGATGCCGTCGAACCAACTTCAGTGCTACCGAAATCGCACAAAATCCTAATGCGTGGTGGATACAGATTGCGTAATTTGAGGCGGTTTGTGGAAATTCAAAGTTGGTGTGAAAGGTGGAGATTCACAACTATAAATAGGAGTCCCTAGGACATTCTTAGGCATCTTCTAGGTTTCAAGGAGTGGAGTAAAAGGGTGGAGCCCCCACTTGGGAGTTTTTCTTCCTTTTCATTAGTTGCTCCTTTTATTTTGTTTAAGAGTTCTTAGTTCAATCATGTCTATGGTTTGCTAAACCTCTTTTCTAGGGCTAAGAGGTGAAGCTTGTAGTGTGATTGGGATATTTTCTTTGCTTTGATCCATGTTTTTATTGAACCTTATGGATTCTAGTTCTTTATTAAGGAATATTTTTAGTTTTTAATGATTCGTTGTGACAAAATATAATAGATCTACGATAGCCCTGAATATCTCCTTTTCTATTTTGAGATTACTGGATTAGTAAATCCTATTGTTTGCCATTGTCCCATGGGCATGGTTGGGTGACAGAATCCCTTCCAATCTTCCCAATTCTCCTCCTTTGAGGACTGGATCAATGAGAAGTTCAAAGATCTGACCATCTCATCTTTTCAACTGGATAAGATAGGACTCTAATTCTAGTTGGTTGATAGAATCCCTTCTAATCTTCTTAATTCTAGTCGTGTCTTTAAATCAAGCAAGGTAGCATCCTGAAATGCTACAAGTGGATTCTTAGTACCCTAGTTGTCAGGCCTGTGTCCTAGCATCTCGTCGTTCCGTAGGATCTCGCGGTCCTCTTGGTAGAATTCTGGCAACCCGTGACCTGTAAATATCATTTACATGCAACCTTAAGTCGTATACTGTAAATTTGAACCGACTCATCTTAAGACTAATACCATTGCGACCGCGCCATCGCCGCAGTTCCGACTCCGCATCTCGTGCACCAATTTGACACTTAGATCATAAGTTGTGCCCCGTGCATTATTATGGTCATGGACCACACCACCCTACCCTAGCCCATAGCCCTAGGCATGCTAGTAATGATGTCATTTCTCTCCTGTAAGTGCTATAGTTGATAGCTTTACTATATTGTCAAATTTGTGGTGCGAAAGACACTGTATGTATCTTGTTATGAAGCTTGCGTATGTGAAGAACAAAGCTCTACTCATGATATGTCAAGTCAAAAGTCTCACAAGATCAGCTTCGATAGACAAGTTATGTTCACAAGTCAAGAAGACTTAAGAATGTGGGCATGTTCAACTTAGTTCAAGACTTAAGATTTCTAAGAAGCTTTCAAGTTCAAGCTACATCAAGATCTCAAGCTTAAGCTTCATCGTGCTCAAGGTCACTTATCTTTAAGTTTCAATGTCCTTACTTCACTATTGAGGTATGATTGACCTTAGGTTGACCTTTAGAGTAGGCCATTTTGGATACATAATCCATATGTTTTATATAAGTGAGTTTAGTCTGTTCTAAGACTAGTCCTGGTCTTTGTTTGAATAATCCTAGCACTATTTCGACCTATTTAAGATTTGCCTGGACGAGTCGTAAGTTTGTTGAAAAAATTTAAAATTTTTAGTTAAGCTTTGACCAGTCCTGGAGTCTATTCGACTAGTCGTATGAATAGTTTCAACTGCTTGTTCGAGCAGTCATAGACCTACGACTCAAAGTCCAGTGATGAAATTCGACTTGCTTCGACCAGTCATGAGTAACCTTCGACCAGTCGTGAAACTGCCTTATCCTATTGCGTTCAAATTTTCAAATATCAGTTAGTACTACGACCAATCGTAGCAATTTAAGACCAGTCAAAGACGTGATTTACTCACCTATAAATAGAGCATGAATCTCAGAATAAAACAAGAAAATCAAGCTAATTTAATTCAGCCTTCTGAGAGATTCGTCTGTGCTTTATTTAAGATAAGTGTGCATATTTAATATTTTCTTTCTTTAGATTTTTAAATTGATTTTGGTTTCTTGTATTCCAATCTAATCTAAAAAGAGAAAGTGTTGTTTTCCTTTTTTCTGGAATCAAAATCAATTAAAGCTAGCTCATGTGTTTTAATTTAAAACCTATTAGAACTTAGAACCCTTATAGTGAGTATTGGACATTAAACTTTGACATCCAAATCTCTACTCCGACTTGGTTCTTCCGGGTTGCTACATCAAAGAAAAAAAAAACAGGTATTTTACATTTTGTAATTTACTGTATTTTGATTTTATTTGAGGTTAAAGTCAGAAAAATCTCAAATTCGTTGGTTATCAGAGGAGAGTGAAGGTTTTGGGTGAACCTGTGAAAACCTATTTGATAGTATGCTAATATTGGTGAGGAGCATTGGTGAACACACAGGCGAACCACTATATATCGTTGTGTTATGGATGTGCTTGATTCATTTATTCCTTTATTATTGTGGATTGCTTTTGTGGATGAATGTTGTAATTTTCATTTCAAGCAAGTGTGGTTGAATGGTGTAATAACTTAGGATTTATTTCTTTAAGTTATTCTTGATTTATTTTCCATATCATTTGTGTTTTCTAAATAGTTCTAGAAATAAGGTTGTCCTACCATAAGCCATTGGTTTTTGGTGTAAGGTTGTCCTTAGAACTAATTTAGTATCATTCTCATATTTCATATGCTTTGAGATTGTTATTATTTTAGCATTGTTATTTATATCTTTTATTATTCCGCTGTTTTAAGTTTTATTTGGCATTGCCCTATTCACCCCCCTCTAGGGCATATAGCTTGGCCCTTTCAAGTGGTATCAGAGCCTAATAGCTTGTGCTTATTGCTTATTTATTGGATTTATTTCCTGAGCTAACAATCTAAGCTATATTACGATGTCAAATTTTGAAAGCCTATCTGTCACTAGGCCACCACCCTTTAATGGCACAAACTATGCCTATTGGAAAGCAAGGATGAGAATCTTTCTCAAATCCATGGATGAAAGTGTGTGGCTGGCCACAGTAAACGGATGGAAACTACTTATCATTGAAGTAACTGATGAAGATGGTTCAAAATCAATGAAAGTAATATCTTATGCTCATTGGACCACACTTTAGAAAAGTGAGAGTAGTGCCAATGCAAAAGCACTAAATGCAATTACTTGTGCATTGTCACCAGATGAATTCAAAAGAATCGTCTCGTGTGAAAATGCTAAAAAAGCATGGGATCTTTTAGAAATGGCACACGAGGGTACATTAATTGTCAAGAAATCTAAAGTTCAACTCCTGACAACTAAATTTGAAGAAATTCATATGGAGGAGAATGAAATGTTTATGGCCTTCTACACTAGATTGAATGACATTGTAAATTCAATGTGGGGTCTTGGTGATAGAATCCTAGAAAGCAAAGTATGTGCAAAGATACTACGCTCACTTCCTGAACGGTTCAATTCAAAAGTAACCGCGATTCAGGAACTTCGTGATATGGATAACATGAGGGTTGAGGAACTAGTTGGTTCTTTACAGACCTACGAATTGAACTTTAAAGCTCCAAAAGGAAAATCAATTGCTCTCAAGTCATCTAAAAATATTCCACAAGAGAGCACTTCAGACTTTGAAAATTCTAAAGATGATATGGCACTTTTTGTAAAAAGGTTTTATAAAATTTTGAAGAATAAGAAAAGAGGAGATTTTCAAAAATTAAACGATAAGAGACAATCTAAACCTAGAGCTCGAAAAACTTTGAAAGATAGTTAATGTTACAACTGCCAAGAGTATGGGCACTTGGCTAACAAATGTCCTAAAAAGGACAAATCAAAAAGGAAGAGTATGTTGGTTATTTGGGATGAATCATCTGATTCGGAATCCTCTTCGAAATCAGAAGATTCTAAAAATGAGTCGGGAGATGATGTTAAAGCCCTTATGACTCAAGCCAAGGTCACTTTTTCAGATTATGATGAAGTAACTAGCGAAGAGAATCTGAATAGTGATTGTGACAATGAAGATGATCTTCAGGATGCATACAATGCCCTTTATAAGGAGAGTTGTAAAATTGCTGTCAAGCTTAAATTACAAAAGGAAAAATTTTCTAAACTTAAAGAAGATTATGAGTCTCTTGTTTTAGAAAAATCTCATATTTCTGATTTTTTTGAAAAGACCAAATGTGATTTAAAAATCAAAACCTCCCAAGTTGATGATTTGAAAACCAAGAACGAGAAACTCAAAAATGAAGTAGCTTCTCTTTTAAGTTTAAAAGACACTTGGAGATATTCCCAAGGTGATCCTAAATTGGAAAAATTATTATCCGGATTGAGAAAATGTGGCTATGATAAGAATACTTCTCCTAAACAAAAGAATATTGCTCCTAAGTTTGTGAAAGGAGAGTCTTCAAACTCAAAAGTAAAGTATACTTATCAAGGTTTTTCAAAAAATTCAAGGACCTTTCAAAAATCTAAAAATAGCCATGCCAACTTCAATCTTCAAAACCAAAATCCTTTGGTTGAAAAGATTATTGATCTTCTCAAGGAGCTATTAAAATTTAACTCTATAGGTCATTCATATAACAATAGACAGAAAAAGTTCAACTACACTCCTAAACCCAAAACAGTACTGAAATGGGTTCCTAAAGTTGACTGCTTGGTTGCCCACACTGCTTTCAAAGCGACAAGCCATTCAAAGTGGTACCTTGACAGTGGATGCTCCAGACATA
The DNA here is from genome assembly GCA_030180095.1 of Magnolia changhungtana. NCBI lineage: Eukaryota > Viridiplantae > Streptophyta > Magnoliopsida > Magnoliales > Magnoliaceae > Magnolia > Magnolia changhungtana. The sequence goes on from JASAUF010000294.1 coordinate 2,666,203, forward strand.
TGACAGGCGACAAAGCTTTATTCACCGATCTTGAAGACAGGACTGATGGGTCAGTCACTTTTGGTGATGGAAGCAATTACAAAATCATTGGCCAAGGTACGGTTCAGCTTTATAACCTTCCCTTATTTAAAAATGTATTATATGTTGAGGGCTTGAAACACAACCTACTGAGTATATCTCAGATATGCGACAACAATCATAATGTAAAGTTTTCTAATCAAGGTTGTGAGATTGTTAATAAAGAGGGTTCCGTTATATTAACTGGTAGCAGAACTTCTGAAAACTACTACATCGTTAGTAATGCAAGCTCATTTACTCAATCGTGTTACATGGTCCATACTGATGAGATTGAATTATGGCATAAACGCCTTGGACATGTACACTACCGGAACTTATTTAGATTGAGCAAAAGAGAACTTATAAGAGGTCTACCCAAATTATAAAAAGTAGACAAAATATGTGGTGAATGCTAGTTGGGTAAACAAATTAGGAGCTCTCACAAGAAAGTTAACTCCAATACCACATCCAGACCTATCGAGCTTCTCCACATGGATCTCATTGGACCAACTAGAACGGAGAGTCGAGGCGGCAAAAAATACATCTTGGTTATCGTAGATGACTTTACTAGATTCACTTGGGTATTGTTCTTAAAAGACAAATTTGAAACCCTAGATGAGGTAAAGAAGATCATCAAACGAATCCAAAATAAAAAAGGTTCTCAAGTTTATAAGATCCATAGTGATCATGGTTCTGAATTCGAAAATAGTAGTTTTGAGAAATTCTGTAGTGATCAGGGAATATCATATGAATTCTCTGCGCCCAAAACTCCTCAACAAAATGGTATAGTTGAGAGAAAAAATAGAGTGCTTCAGGATATGGCTAATGCCATGTTAAATAGTATGAAGCTCTCCAAAAATCTTTGGGCCGAAGCAATTAATACTGCTTGCTACATTATTAATCGTGTTTATACTAGTAAATCTGAAAATAAGACTGCTTATGAGTTATGGTTCGAAAAGAAACCTACTGTCAAATACTTTGGAATTTTTGGCAGTAAGTGTTACATTTTACGAGATTGTGAAAATTTGGGAAAATGTGATACGAAGAGTGATGAAGGCATTTTCCTTAGATATTCCTTAAACAGTCGAGCCTATAGGGTTCTGAATAAAAGAACAGGTGTGATTCAAGAGTCCATCAATGTGGTCATTGATGATCATTTGAATACACCTGCTCCGAGTTCAGATGATGATGAAATTCTTATAATTGAAAATCAAGATACCTCTTTATCTCAATCTGAATCTAGGACTGTCAAAGATCATCCAACTAATCAAATCCTTAAAAATCCTCTCACTGGAGTTCGTACACGTAAACAACTTGAAAACATATGCAATTATGTTTGTTTTACATCCCAAATAGAACCGGTCAATGTAAAAGAAGCTCTTTCTGATGAAAATTGGATAGTAGCTATGCAGGATGAACTTAATCAATTTGTTCGTAATGATGTCTGGTATCTTGTTCCTAGACCTAAAGATAAACACATTATTGGAACAAAATGGATCTTTAAAAATAAGTCTGATGAACTTGGAAATGTTATACGAAACAAGGCTAGACTGGTTGTACAAGGGTACACTCAGATTGAAGGTATCGATTACGATGAAACCTTTGCTCCAGTCGCTCGCCTTGAATCTATCAGACTTTTTATTTCCATCGCTTGCTTTAGAAAGTTTAAAATTTATCAGATGGATGTAAAGAGTGCCTTCTTAAATGGCGATTTACATGAAGAAGTTTATGTAGAACAACCCTTAGGGTTTGAAGACCCCAAGCTTTCTGATCATGTATTTCATCTCAAAAAGGCTCTCTATGGTCTGAAACAAGCGCCCAGGGCATGGTATGAAAAATTTACTAAATTCTTACTTAGTCATAGTTTTCAAGTGGGAAGTGTCGATAAGACGTTATTTGTTAAGAAACATAATAATGAAATTTTAATGGTTCAGATCTATGTAGACGATATTATTTATGGATCAACCTGTTCTAACATGTCTATTGAGTTTGCAGAGTTGATGAAATCAAGATTCGAAATGAGCATGGTTGGTGAACTAAATTGCTTCCTAGGGTTACAAGTAAAACAACAACCTAATGGAATCTTCATTTCTCAAACCAAGTATGCTACAAACTTGGTTAAAAGGCTTGGATTTGAAAATGGTAAAAAATTTGATACTCCTATGAGTACAACCTTGAGACTCTCAAAAGACTCTACATGTAAAGATGTAGATCCTAAGCTATATCGTAGTATGATTAGTAGTTTATTATACCTAACTGTTAGTAGACCTGATATCGCTTTTAGCGTTGGTATTTGATGCGAGATATCGTCGGTCTAAACCTAAAGATTCACATCTTCTTCTTGTCACAAACGGATTATTAGATATGTCGCAAGTATAACTAATTTGGGTCTTTGGTATCCTTTTGATACTAATGTTAAATTAGTGGGTATTCTGATGCCGATCTTGATTGAAATTTGGTAATATTGATGATAGAAAATCAACTAGTGGTGGTTGTTTTTACATTGGAAATTGTTTGGTTTCTTGGTTTAGCAAGAAGCAAAGTTCAATATCGCTTTCCACTGCTGAGGCTGAGTATATCGCAGCAGGATATGCATGTACACAACTCGTATGGATGAAACGCATGTTAAGCGATTATGGAATTAATCAAGATTCAATGATCTTACATTGTGATAATTCCACTGCTATCAATATTTCAAAAAATCCAATTCAGCATTCGCGTACTAAGCATATTGACATTAGGTATCATTACATTCGTGAATTAGTTGAAGAAAAAGCTATCTCTTTGAAATATATTCCAACTAATGTCCAACTTGCTGATATATTTACTAAACCGCTCGACAAAAGCAGGTTTACTAAAATGAAATTTGATCTTGGTATGTGCATTTTAAATTAAATATACTTGTCTGCATGTATCATAGTGTACTATATTTTAAATTTTTATGTGATAAATTTCAATTTCTGTATAAAAATATTTATTTTTGTCGATGCTCGACCGGCCTTTGCCATACACGACCGGTCTCGACTTCGACTTAAATTGAAGTGGGATCGCACACGACCGGTCGTAGAGATCGTGAGCATCATATAATTTGGGAAAAATCACTTTGTTCTTCATTTCCTCTTCTTCCTTCGACGAGTTGTGGCTCGACCAGTCTTGAGAGTTCGTGATTTTCTTCAAGATAAGTCATTTTTCTTCATTTTTATTGAAGATTTATGCTTTCTATGCTTTGATTTGTTTATTCCATAAGCAAGATCTCGTCTTTTGTTGATTATTTAGGGTTTACTCTCTAAAAATCTGATCTAGAGAAACCCACCACTTCTAGTGTTCTTTGTGCTTGGTCCTTAGTAAATCTTGTTGAAAATGGATGTTAGAGGGAAAAAGAAAACATCCCGTGGTCCATCTTCATCTAGATCTACATGTATAACAAGACGGCACCTTCGGTCACCCGAAGATGATCCCAATGATGTACGGGAGTTACGTAACTGTAAAGTTATCATTAGCGTCCTTTAAGTCTCAGTCACATTGAACAATTTGAGATTACACCTCTCCTTGAATCTGTTGGCTGGACTAATATTTTGTTTTGGGGTGAGCCTGCATACCAGTCCATTGCACAATCTATGGTTACATGTATCTCTGATTTTTCCCTTGATAATTTAACGTTCTCAATTACTACTAGAGAAGGGAAATTTTTGATAGATCGACATTTGATATCAGGTATTATGGATATACTTGTCAAAGATGAAGGTATTCTGATTCATACATTATATGACAAACCATCAGAATCGGAAAAACAAATGTTGACAAGAGATTTATGCAATATGGAAGTGCATTGGACGCACAAAGGAAATGTGCTCCCTTCAAAATTTTTATTACCCAGATCATCCGTTGAGTTTTGTTTAGGATCTTCACTTCAAACGTGTATCCTCGGTCAGAAATAAACCGAGTTAATGCCTTCATGGTTCGGGTATTGCACTCTATTGTGTCCGGCATGGTTGTCTGTTTACCTTCTTTGATATGTCATTTTATCATTCATTTAGTCTTCATCCAAGGGTCATAGTGATATTCCATTTGGTTATCTTATGACTTGTTTAGCCACAAATATGCTCGTTGCTTTACCTAAGAATGAGGCACCAATTCATCATCTTTTGTTCAATAATACTAATTTAAATAAGATGAAGTTGGATTTGCTTCTCCGGTCGATTCTATGAAGGTGGTGGTGAAGGTCTTGAATATTGGAAATGAATGAGAAGTCTTGATCTTCCTACACGGTGATATAAATATGGATGATATATTTGAAGAAATTGAAACCGACTCCCAAAATGATTCGACACGATCCATCTTTTGGTTATGATGCACGTCTAAGTGCATTGGAGGAGAAGGTTGATAACATGAGTGTAGCCAATGATATGCAATTTAAATATATGCGAAAATATCTTCGTCGCATTAATAGGGGTTTACATCAGATTGATCCAACCATCCCTGCTCCTTCATCTGGATCTGATTAGGTGGATTTTTTTTTTTGGTTTGAATATGATGGTTTCTGTATTATTATTACGTTTGATGACTTTGGTTGTATGGTTTGGATTGATGACATTGAAGTGTTGTACTAATTTGATAATTAAATCTTGACTCTTCATATGGTGTTCTCTTCTCTCCTTTGGCCTTCCCTTGTCATTTTGTGACAAAAAGGGGGAGTAGTATGGAAAGGGGGAGAATGGGAGAAAGGAAGAAAGTGATTACTTGAAAATGGTTGATTGTTTCTACTCACTTAGGGGGAGTAGAGTATTTCTTTTTCTCACTCTGATGGCTCATGATTCTTTCTTCATTTTACTCTTATATTTATAAGTGTGTTTTGTCACAAATTTGACAAAGGGGGAAATTGTTAGTGCCATGATTTCATATCCCTTTGGTTGTCAAATTTTGTAGTGCCAAAACCTATATGTCTTGTACTTCTTGTGTTTCTTGTCTGTGACTACACACTGCTTCAAGACTACACACTGCTTCAAGACAAGATCATGAATGAAGAATGTTTTCAAGACAAGATCATAAATGAAGAATGCTTGCAAGACATGTCATGAATGAAGTCTACAAGAATAGAAGACTTCAAGTTTGCCTCTATCAAGTTCAAGATTAGAAGACTTCATCAAGATAAGTCAAGAATATACCAAGCTCGAGAAAGCCCATCAAGCTTCTACTTCAAGATCATCTGAGAATACAGACCTTCAAGACTTCAATGTCCATCTCACTCAAGGTTTGTTTGACCTTAGATTGACCTTAGGTTGGTCTAGATGATAGGTCATTCTGGATACATAATTCGAATATTTTAATTTACTTGGTGTGACTGTTCTAAGACCAGTCCTAGAAATCTTAAGACCAGTCCTAGCTTTGCTTCGACCAGTTTTAGGTTTCTTAGGACTCGATCCTAGGTTGTTCTGATTTTCGATTTTTCTGGTTATCCTTCGACTAGTCCTGGACTTGCTTCGACCCGGCCCTGAGAAGTCCCACGACTCATCCTTCGACCAGTCGTAGTTCTACGACTCGAACTCCAGTAACTTATCTCGAGTATCTCGACCGGTCGTAGGTGTCTCACGACCAGTCGTAGGTGGTCCACGACCGGTCGTAGACTACCTAAGACCAGTCGTGAGTATTGCAAATCTAATCCTGCGGAAATCTTTCAAAATCTTTGACACTACGACCAGTCCTAGGATTCTAAGACCAGTCGAAGATGGGATTTTTAAGGCTATAAATAGTGCACGAATTTCAGAGTTTATTCATTCAATTCCCTTCCATTCAAGCGATTTAAGGCTATACTCTGAGATAAGTAGTGATTATTTTTTAAAGCTATTGTGCATATTTAATATTCCTTTTGTTAGCATTTTTCTATTGTGATTTTGATCTATATTCCAATCTTATTTAGAAAAGAGGAATTTGTGATATTCCTTCTTCTGGGATCAAAATTAAATAGACCTTGCTCTTCTTGATTTAATCTAAAATCAATTAGACTTAGAACCATTCTTTATGTGAGTATTGGACATTAAACGACGTATCATTCATCTACTCCGATTGGTTCTACTGGGCTACTTTAAAAGGAGATCTATGTATTTTACTTTGTAATTTACTTTCTCTAGTTTTGTTTGAGATTTGCCAGAAAAATCTCATTGTTTTGGTTATCTGAGGAGAGCCAGAAAACTCAGATTGTGGGGGTTTTTGGATTGTGTAAGCCCTAGATAAAAAGACACAATTGTGAAGGTTTTGGGTGAACCTGTGAAAACCTATTTTGATAGTGCATGCTAATATCCCTGTGTGAGGATATTATGAGTGGAGTAGCATTACATCGTGTGGTGTTGGCTAATGGTTGGTGACACACATGTGCGAACCACTATATATCATTGTGCTATGGATGTGCTTGATTCATTTATTCCTTTATTATTGTGGATTGCTTTTGTGGATGAATGTTGTAATTTTCATTTCAAGAAAGTGTGGTTGAATGGTGTAATAACTTAGGATTTATTTCTTTAAGTTATTCTTGATTTATTTTCCATATCATTTGTGTTTTCTAGATCGTTCTCGAAATAAGGTTGTCCTACCATAAGCCATTGGTTTTTGGTGTAAGGTTGTCCTTAGAACTGATTTAGTATCATTCTCATATTTCATATGCTTTGAGATTGTTATTATTTCAGCATTGTTATTTATATCTTTTATTATTCCGCTGTTTTAAATTTTATTTGGCATTACCCTATTCACCCCCCTCTAGGGCATATAGCTTGGCCCTTTCACGGTGGCCGCACCTTAATGTATTCATTTCATCCACACCGTCCGTTGGATTAGGAAGATGGGTCCCACCTTAGTTGTATGTGTTATATATCTACCGCCCATTCATTTTGATGTGGCCCACCTTAATGTATTTTTATATCTTCACCATCCAGCCATTTGACGAGCCTGCCTTAAGGCTTGAGACAAAAAATGAGGCAGATCGGTATGTCAGGTGGACCACACTGCAGAAACAGTGGAGATTGAACGTGTAACACCCTGTCCATTCCATACTACTTTTTATGCTTATGTGCACGATGATCGACGTCGTTGACCAGACCTGGACTATCAGTGCATAGTGAATGCCCGACCGACCCGATCCCCAAGGCTTCGAAACAGATTTCATATCGACCTCCCCATCGCCGTGATCGTGGAGGTACCACCCATGCGTCTGTACGACACTCCATTAGTAAGATACGCCATGAAGAATCATTAGTGTATCATGTGCGCAAGGCACCATGTACTCCATTACACATGTACACAACACATGCCATGTACACATGTACATGTCACACATGGGTGAGAGAATCTCTACCCATGTGTGTGATGTCACACACCCATACCTCCCCTCTCTCATGTGCTTCCTAAAGTCAACTTCTCTCCATTCCATACCCTATGTGTGACATCATCACACCATGCCATCCCATACTCATTTAATCCACACTACATGAAAAATGGAAAAAAATGACAGATTTAGAGACGGTTCTGGATCGTCTCTAAAATTGCTTGGTTTAAAGACGCTTTAGAGACGGCCGTAAACCATCTCTAGACTTTTAGACAGCTCTTGACCATCCTTAATTTTGTCTTAAAATTTTGTATGTCCGCAAATCATTTGAGATGGTCAAAAACCGTTGTTAACTACAAAAAAAAGACGGCCATCGACCGTCTGAAAAAGAGACGGTCTCTGACCGTCTTATATGCGGCCATTTGAGACGGTCAAAGACTGTCCATATTAGAGACGGTCATTGGCCATCTCTTATTGTTAATCTGGGACTGTCAAGGACCGTCTCAATTAGAGACGGTCCTTGTCGATCTTTCTTGCTAATTTGAGGATCGAGGACCGTCTTAATTAGAGACGGTCATTGGCCGTCTTAATTTAAGACAGTCAAAGACTGTCTTAATTAGAGACAGTCTTTGGCCGTCTTATTGTTGTCATTGCATTACCGTCTGCATTAGAGACGGTTGGTCAACACTTCCCAACAAAAAAATTATGAATTTTGAAAAGAAAATAATTAAGAAGCTTAGAAAAATAATTAACTATGTTTAAGAAAATTTTATATTTTACAAAAAAAAACTATGATTTTATAATAATCTAAATTTTGAAAAAAAAAATTAAGAACTTTGAATAATGTTAATAATTTTGAAAAAAAATTTTCAATAAAAAAATAATATTTTGAAAAAGAAAATATAAAAAATTAAACAAAATTGTGAAAAAATTGACGAATTGTAAAAAAAATATATATTTTAAAAAAGAAAATTAGATTTTGTATTTTAACAAGAAAAATTAAAAAGTTATATAACAAGATTTCGATAAAAAAATGATATTTTGAAAAAGAAAATTTAAAAAATAAAATTAAATTGTGAAAAAATTGATAAATTGTAAAAAAAATATATATATTTTTTAAAAAAGAAAACTAGATTTTGTATTTTGACAACAAAAATTGAAAAGTTATATAACAAAAGTGAGATTAAAAAATGATATTTTGAAAAAGAAAATTTAAGAAATTAAACAAAATTGTGAAAAAATTGACGAATTGTAATATATATATATATATATATATATATATAAAGAAAACTAAAGATTTTGTATTTTGACAAGAAAAATTGAAAAGTTAAATAATAAAAGTAAGATTTTGATAATGTGTTGTATATCGCCTATCGCCCCTATGTTTTTCCAACCCATTTTTGGGCCGAGTATAAAAAATTGTGTAGATTTAAACATTAAGTGAACCACACCACTGGAAAGAATGATAATATAGTACCTCGCCATTAAAAATTATAAAGAGCCCATCGTAAGGTTTTAGTAATGTTTATTTGCAATCCAACTTGTTGATAATGTAAAGAAGATTTAGATGAAGGTAAACTATAAGAGGAAGAGAAAAGACGGAAGAGGAGAGTAGAGTAGAGCAGAGCGAGAGAACAAAGAGAAAATGATCGGAAGAGAGAGACACATACGATGGCGCCCGAACCAGAAGATGTTGATATTAACAATGAGAAAAACCCTCCTCCTTTGGATGAAGATGACATAACACTCCTCAAAACCTATGGTTTGGGACCTTACACTTCTAGCATAAAGAAGGTGGAGAAGGAAATCAATGAAATAGCCACGACGGTTAATGACTTGTGTGGAATAAAAGAGTCAGACACTGGATTAGCTGCATCCAGCCAATGGGATCTTGTTTTTGATAAACAAATGATGCAGGAAGAGCAACCTCTTCAGGTTGCAAGATGCATAAAAATAATAAATTAGAACTCCGAGGATGCAAAGTATGTGATAAATGTTAAACAAATTGCCAAGTTTGTCGTTGGCTTGGGCGATAAAGTTTCGCCAACAAATGTAGAAGAAGGGATGTGTGTCGGTGTTGATCGAAATAAATACCAAATTCAAATTCCCTTGCCTCCGAAGATCAATCCGAGCGTTACCATGATGACGGTAGAAGAAAAACCAAATGTCACATACAATGATGTTGGTGGGTGTAAGGAACAGATTGAAAAGATGCGAGAAGTTGTGGAACTCCCCATGCTCCATCCAGAGAAATTTGTGAAGCTTGGCATATGATCCTCCGAAGGGGTGCTCTACTACGGTCCTCCAGGAATAGGCAAAACTTTACTAGTTAGAGTTGTAGCCAATAGAACTGATGCATGATTTATTCGTGTTATTGGAAGTGAGCTTATTTAGAAATGTGTTGGAGAGGGGGCTCAGATGGTTCGCGAGCTTTTCCAGATGGCGCGATAAAAAAAGGCTTGCATCGTCATCTTTCATGAGGTGGATGCGATCAGCGTACAATGCTTGAAATTGTGAATCAGCTCGATGACTTTAATGCTCGAGGAAACATCAATGTTTTGATGGCAACAAACAAGCCCGACACACTAGATCTAGCACTGTTGTGTCTTAGATGGCTAGATCGTTAGGTTGAGTTTGGTCTGCCTGATCTGGAGAGAAGGACACGGATATTCAAGATCCACACGCGGACAATGAATTGTGAGAGGGATATCCAGTTTGAGCTTCTTGCTCGCCTCTGCATCAACTCCACTGGGGCGAACATCAGGAGTGTATGCATTGAGGTGGGCATGTATGCAATCCAAGTGCGGAGAAAGACAATGACGGAGAAAGATTTCTTGGATGTCGTCAACAAGGTCATCAAAGAATATCAAAAATTTAGTGCAACTCCCAAGTACATGGTCTACAACTGACCAAGACTGCTTACTACTTTACCCTGGCCTTTCATGACTTGATCTTGTTTGCTCCGCAATGTACTCACTGCCAATTCATCTGCTGAAAATTGTGTGTAAAAGGGGCCTCGTTTGCCTTCTTTGTTTGGTTTTTTTTTTGGATATCTATAACTGTCTTTAGTTGGAGTTGTAAGAGCAGATGGTGTTCTCTGGTCTCCCTGGTACTGGCTGGCAACCCCAAATTTCTCAAGGTCACGAAAATAACTTAAATAGTTACACAAAAAGAGCGTTGTTGTTATTTAGGGTTTAAAAAAAAAAGAATAAAAAAAGAAGGAGATGAAGGTAAACTACAAAGATCAAATTGATCCAAAACTTTTGTGGCCTTCAAAAGGTTTTTAATAGTTATTCATCATTGTTTTGATTGGTATGACCCACCTGAGATTATTGAGTTCTTATGATTTGAAATCGCATCCTAAAATATGATGGAAAAATATATGGACGGTGTCGATATACATAAAAGATATCAAGGTGGGCCCTACACGGTTAGAGTAACACCAATAAAGGAGTTACCTAAATAGTGAAATGGTACTATAAGGTCACCTCATGGGAACTTCCCATGAGGTTAATCTGTGTGCGCCCCACCACGATGTATGTAGAACATCAACACCATGCATTTGATGTGTTCCCTTGAAGTCCAAAAATTAGTAGTATACGAAACTCAGGTGGGCCATAACATCTAAAACTATGTGAAGACATCCTTAAAACATATAAAAACATTTAATTGGTGGGGCCCACATGAGTTTTGGATGTGTACGAAACTTGGGCTGACTCCTCATCCAAATGGGACACACATAATGAATGGGCTGGATCTATGAACCACATCTAGGTGGGCCCCATAAATGATTATGAATGTTTTAATGGGAGAGTAACCCTCTCAATTATAGTATGTGGTATGGCCCACCCAAGTCATGGATTGACTTTATTTTTAAGCTCGTGGCCTACCATGGAATGGTGCATCTGATTGACGGGGCAAATCCAAAGTTCAAGTGGACCCACACCATAGAAAAGAGTGGGATAGTGACACCCACTATTGAAACCTTCTTAGGGCCCACCACGATGTTTATTTGAGATCCAACATGTTTATAAGTTAATACAGACATGGATGTGGTTGAAACTTGGTCTGACCCCTCATCCAAGTGGGACACAGGATATGTGAATCACATTTAGGCAAGTCTAATATATGAAATGAAACTTGTCAATTTGCCTCAACCGTGCATATACTCACGAGTATAATTTCTCCATTGCCACAATGTATCGAATAATAATAATATTATATACAAATTAGAAGTGAAGGATTAGATCTGAGCCATCAAATTATTATGAAGTGTTATTAAAGTAGTTTTAACCATTAATAAAACTTCAACAGTTAAAAAATATTAGAAAATTAATTAAAATATTTAGAATGCTAGGCACAAGAAATAAAAATAAAAATACTTGGATTGACGCCATGGATGAAGCAAACAATTAGTTCAGCTTGTTAGTAAATTATTATGAAGTGTTATTAAAGTGTTATTAAAGTATTTTTAAATTTTATGAAAAATTAATTAAAGTGTTAGAAAATCAATTAAATTATTATGAAGTGTTATTAAAATTTATTATTATTATTATTATTATTTTTTAAGGTTAGCTAGTTAGTAAACACCCATGTCAATACACAACTAATTTTTTAACCGTAGACATCCAATTCACTATTGTTTTCGCATCGCGTGGTCCACCCAAGATTTAGTTCAACCTCATTTTTTGGGACAAATAATAAAATTATGTTAAGAAATGGATTGACGGCATGGATGAAGCAAATCAATCATGGTGGGGCCTACAGAGCCATACCAGATCTAAAGATCAAATCACTGTTTTGAATTGATTTTCAAATAATGTGACTTTTGTATTTGATTTAAAATAATGGTGACTTATTCATAACAATTGTGGCAAAGATTTAGAGTTATCCAGACCATCCAAATAATTAGTCTAGTTGTAAATGTTAAATAATGATAATTTTATCATATAATATAATCTTAACCATCCAGAAAATGGTCCCATGCATGTACGACTGTTAATATATCTTGTGTTATAAATAATGTAAAACTCACATAATTCGGATTTAAATTATTATCATATCCAAAAGAGGATTTCGGATGAGCGCCATTTCATCTTCCATCTAAGACCAAAAAAAAAAAACTTCTCATTCTCTCACCGTTTCCCTCTCTCTCGCCGTCTCTCACCCTGCAACTTGCGTGCGTCCCTCTCTGGTCGTCCCTCTCTCTCTCACTCGCCGTCGCTGCAGGGATTTTCTTCTTGCTGCACGCAGCAGCTGAAGAGAGGAAGATGTCTTCCCGCTGCCACATGGATTCTCAACCTACTACATGCAGTTGCTGAAGGGAGGGAGATGAGATCTCCGGCTGCCGCAGTCGCACATCTCGACAATAGAAGTCCGGCCTCCAGCCACGAAAATACATCCACGGGACACCAGAGACGGCCTCATCAAGGAAGGTGGCATGTCATCGTCTATGGCCGTAGATCTGGAGTATGACAATGACAATCGGCTCCCATAAATCGCAGGTAAGGGCCTACAGGATGAGCCGATTTTGAAATCCCCAAAATATTTGTCTGGATTTGGGGTCTAATCTGGAATTCCTGATTCCCGATTTGGGGATTCAAATCCCTAATTTCAACTGGATATGAGGTATAGTACTGAAATCCCCAAATTAATCGGATTTGGGGTTCAAAAAAAAATATCCCTAATCTGAATCAAGAATTGAGGCTGGGGATCTGAAATTTCTATAGCTGTTTAGGGGAATTGGAATCCCTAATTAAGCGATTTTGGGATTTCCTAAATCCACGATTCTTGATTTGGGGTTTTGAATCCAAATCAAACTGTCACCATTCATGACAACCATTTCCTGAATCCAAATCAAACTGTCACCATTCATCTTTCCAGAATAGCATAGATTCACCATTGTTAATTGAAAGCTTGAAGCTATCTAACATAAATTTCCCCCATTTCATATACTTCTTTCTTTCCTTGCTAGGTTTTCTTCTTAAACTTCTTTTTGTAAGGCCCAAAAGAAACATGTGTGATGCTGGGCATGTTGTCTGGGGTCCATTTCATGTACTTCTTTCTTCCTTAAAGCTGGATGGGCAATGATAGCTTTCAGTTGTGATTGAAGATCTCATCTTTCCAAATTAAAAAAGAAGAGAAAAAATCCTGAATTTTCTTTGTTCATGAGGTATAAGCTTTTTGAATATTTCTTTTGCATCTGTTTAGATTCTATTCCAGATTAATTTTCTGTTGTACAGTAGGAAATCTCATGTGTGAATCTGTTTGGATTCTGTTACAATTAGTTTTCTGTTTACAAAAGGGAATCTCACATGGGTATCTCTGTTTTAGAAGTTTCTTTGATTTGGGATTTGGTTGATTTGGGATTTTTCAGTGGTGTGTTTGGAATTTGTTTATTTGGGATTTCTACATTCCAGAGGAGTGACTGATTTGTTTTTTATTTTTTTTTATTCTTCTTTCTTTTTAGTGTTTCAAATTTGATATGCAGTTAATCCATGGTGTCATTGGGAAAATTATGGAAAAAATGTAAATTGGATTTTATTTCATGATGTTGTAAATTGGAAGATTTGGGTTTATCTTTTTCTATGAGAGGAGGTGTCGATGTTATTTTTTTCTTCGTTTATGAATGGCCTTCGGAGTGAATTGAAGCTTTTCTTTTGCCTTAAAAAAAATAAAAATCACTTAGAATGGCCCCACATGCACATTATTAATTAGAAAAGATGTTCAAATTGTAGAAGAAATGATTAAGGTGAATTTCAAATTTTAGATATTTCTACTTATAGATAGTTTTCTATCTAATTTCCAAGTTGTAATTGATACATCTTACTGATTGCCTTCATCATGTGAAATTTTTGACATTGTTTTTTTCTCTTTCTGGGTTGTCTTCTAATAGGAAATGTCTTTTGGATGAAAACTTTTTGTAAATATACATCTCTTCCTGCTTCACTTTAAGGAATGTTTCATACAGTTTAAATTTACAGTTTTCCATGGCATTAATATTTTTGGTGTTTCATGATGCTTTATAAGCATTATCTTTGATTAGGTTATCTTTGTGAATGATTCACGCTAATACCATGTCTATGTTCTTCATATGTTGTTGAAATTGATGCAGCAAGCAATTATCCATTCACTCCTTTAGCTAAACAGATTGCTAGTTCATGTGGTTTTGCCTTGTACTTTTTTACTTCATAATTCAATTGTATTCATTTAGGTTTCTTTTCTTGAAAAGGAATTATGGAAATTGTAATAGTTAAGTTCCTACTTTTTTACTTTTTTCTTCTTTCTTTACAGTGAGCTTTGAATATTGGTCTTTCATATTCATATGCATTGGGCTTCAATCAATGCAGGGGTATTACTCAATGGCTAAACAGCCATGAACTTTGAGGTTCTCAATCAGGTAACCATCACTTGTTGTCCTCTATCATCATTGTTATGAATGTCTTTCTTTGAACAAGAGAAAATTATCATTGGAGATTTTCAATGATATTTTGGTATGGCTACCATCGTCCTGTTTGTTCCTTCTAATTGAATTTATCATATCAGCAATCTCTTGAGAAAACCATTTCCAAATTTGAATTTCTTAAGAAGAAATTTTATATTGAAAGAAGCTTAGATGGGTTTTTTCATTGGAATGAGCAATGAATAGGAGGAGACAGATTTTAAGATGAATTAGTTATATATATATATATATATATATATATATATATATATATATATATAACTCAAGGTTTTCTATTAGCATTTTTCACCAGTGAGGAAATAGCTGAATTTATCGTATGTAACATGCATGCAGGTAATTTATTCAGTGGTCCCATTAACATTCAACACCAGGTTTCCTATCACAGCCTTCTTTATTCATTACACTGCAAAAACCTATAGTTGCTTCTCTTGTTGAATACTTATAAAATAAATATCATAGTAGTTTACATTGTCTATTGGGCAATGGATTTATCCGACTTCAACTTCCATCCATGATGTTTGGTTGGTTAACTTTTGAAGAATACATACTGTTCAAATGAGTCAAGTACATGATATAGACTTACAATCTCAAATGGAAAATTTTCCCATGGTACAAGTGCATGGAAAACTTTCCACACCCACTTGCATTTGGATCAGTTGGCCTCCACATCACCCATCTGGACCGTCCATCAGGAAAACATTACAAGGAAAACATCTGGAGTGCTAAATTCATGAAACAAAATTCTTTTTCTTTTTTATTTTCGGGATTTCTTCTTTGAAGTTTGATGACTCGGTTATTTTGATATTGATGTTGCTCCACAAGTGTTTGATGAAATGACTCAACGAAGTGCTAGTGGCAAGGAAGGTATGCACACCAAACAAAGACCCGTGTTTTGTAAATGTTTCTTTTTTACTAGCTTGAAGAGAAATGCATCGAAAAGGACTTTGATATTTGATTTGTAGTCAAAAGCCCAAGCTTTCTTTTGATGTATTTTGGGCAGATTTATTGCATTCTTAGAAAAAGAAAAATCATGTTTTGTAAAAGGGGGTTTTGGCTAAAGAAGTAAATATATGCTGGATGCATGGGAAGTAGGAGATTTTTCATATGATTTTTCGTAAAAAAAAAAAAAAAAAAAAAAAAAAAAAAAAAAAAAAAGAGAAAAGAAAAGAAAAGAAAAAAAACCCATTTTTTTAAATGGGTTTTTATGTTTAACTACTTTAAATGCATTGCATTGAAAAAGATAGGAAAATTCCCATGTTTTCTTTTGTTTTGTTTTGGGCAAATTTATTGCATTTGTAGAGATTTAAAAAGGAAAAAAAAAAACATGTTTTGCTAATGGGATTTGATTAAACATAAGCAAGTTGCTTTGAAATCAATGGTTTCTTATTGGTTTTTTGATTAGTTTATAAAAACATGGGATTAGATTAATAAATATAAGATCTTTGATTTTGTAGGCATGAGACCCAAGATAGATTGAGGGTACATATAACTGATGCGGATAAGAAGAGGTGGGAAGTTCCTTACAACATACTTGCAAGAGAACAGCCTCCCCCATTGAAGAAATCTCTTGGAAAAAACAAAGGGGAGCTCTTCATAGCCTCTGAGCATTCAAGAAATGAGCTCATTTTTAGCTATACATCCGACCCATTTTCATTCTCAGTTAGAAGGAAATCAAATGGTCAGACTCTTTTCAACACAAGCTCAGATGAGTCGAGATCCTTATGGGAACCTGATGTTTAAGGATCAGTATCTTGAGATATCTACAAAGCTGCCTTCAAGTGTCGCATCTATGGGCTTGATCAGTACACTTGCATTTGTTGGGAGGCCTGCACCCATGCCTTACTGGGCTCTAGGTATGCTCTCTTTGTGACCCATCTGTTATTTCTCCTCTCTTGGATCTAAGTTGTTGGGGTGTTGATTTATCAAGTGGGCCATGTTTATAAGGTGGTCATGGTTATTTGGATCTTGGGACTCTTTTTTTTTTTTTCCTAGGGTCATTGGCCTTGATTTTCTCTATCTTTTTGGAGAGATGATCTAGTGCTCTCATTGCACTAGAAGTTTTAGTGTTCCTAGTTGCAGTGGGACATTTAAACAGTCCAATCAGTTGATCATGACTGTCCATTAGGTCCAACGCAAATTTCATGGGCTATAGTGCAAATATCACACCAATATGATGATCTCAGCCATATAATCAAATGCCTCAAGATCATTTGTACAAAAATAGGAATAACCAACAATTCGATCCATCTTTTTTATAGCTCTCATCATGGATTGCTTATGATTCTTAGGAATCATTTCTGTTAGGCAATTCTAACAATCCCATCCATGAGTTGGAAAAAGGACGGCTGATAGAAATAAGGACAAATCTAGATGGATTTGATAATCCAATCAGTCTTATTTTTACATTGTAGCCCTGAAAATGTGTTCTAGATTTAATGAAAATTTTTGATAGCTTTGAAAATTTCACTCTAGTTTTCCACAGCAGCACATTCGTTTTCACTCAACATGTGGGGCCCATGGTTCAGGACCTTTGTTGTGAAAAATAGTAAATCTATTGGTGCATCTGTCATGAATATATTCTTGTGTCTGTTATGGGTTTTACGGTTGTATCTATTACGAGAATCTGTTTTCAGTTTCACACAGCAAGTCGCACAACATCAATCCAACTTAGGCATGTATGAGAATATGAAAGTATTACAGCATAGGAAACAGTTTGATTGAACATCTACCATTGAAAATTTTTTGGAGGCCAAAGAAGTTTTGGATCAAGCTAATGTTTGTGCTTTCTCTTCATCCATGTCTTTGTGATCATATTAACAAGTTAGATGACAAATAAAAATTACTTAAGACCCTAGGAAGGTTTCAACAGTGGAAATCTGGATTTTCTTATTAGTAAATTTTAACTGAACTCGTTCTTTTGAAAAATAGAAAAATGGGAATATTAGTAAATATGGATTTTCTTATTAAGAAGAAAATGGAAGATGGATTGAAAAAATATAAAAGAGTTTTACAGAAATTATTTGTTCCAAACAGGACATTTATCAAAGGAAGCACTATTGGGTGATATTTAAGATTTTCATTATAAATAGATTAAGAGCCAATGATAATTATAAATAGACTTGCAGCCAAAAATAAAGAATTTGATTTTTTTCAAAACATGGAAAGACTAATCAGTCCTACTTCTTGTAACTTCAGCCACTGCTTCAAATGGAGGGACTGCACAAAGATTTGGTTAGGGAGACCACTGATGGTGAACTAGCAGCTGCAACAAATATGAGAGTTACAAAGGTGAAAAGAAACATAAGTCGGTCGGTAAGATAAGATGCATGATTTTCCTTTTCAATTGTTAGTCATAGATTGACAATACTTGTTTTAATTTTCTTGGATGGATGATGAATGTATTTGGCAATATAAATGAAAATAAAAAACTCATAATATATATATATGTTATCAATGGAGGATACCTTGTTTAGGGGGACATGAAATTCTTGTAGCTTATGGTATGGTGCCCCATATTGGTTGTATGTTACTAGTATGTAGTAGATAATACTAGGTTTAATAGTAGATAATACTAGAAAATCCCTAAACCTAAACCTACACCTAATCCTAATCTACTCCTTAACCCGAATCCAAACCTAAACCTATACTTATAACCTAAAACTATTCTCAAATCTCAAAACCTATAACCTAAACCCGAATCCAAACCCGAACCCGAATTTCTAAACCTTAACCTAAAAGCCAAACGTATAACCTATAACCTAAGCCTATACCTAAACCTAAAACTTAAAGCTAAAGCTAAACCTATAACTTAAACCTAAACTCAAATCCCTAAACCTTAACCTAAACCTACAACCTAAACTTAAACTTATAACCTTAACCCTAAACCTACACCTAATCCTAATCTCAACTCCCTAACCTAAACCTAAACCTAAACCTAAACTTGAAAACCCAAAACTAAACCCGAACCCGAACCCGATCCCGATTTCCTAAACCTAAACTTAAGACCTTAACCTAAACCTATTCTCAAATCCCCCAGAACCTAAACACTAAACCTAAACCTAAACCTAAACCTATAACCTATAACCTAAACTTAAGAAAACTCTATAACCAAAACCAAAACCTATAACCTAAACCCGAACCCATTCTCAAATCCCATAACCTATAACCTAAACCTATAACCTAAACCAAAGCCAAAACCAAAACCAAAACCTATAACCTAAACCCGAAACCCGAATTCCTAAACCTTAACTTAAACATATAACCTATAACCTATAACTTAAGCCTATACCTAAACCTAAAACCTTACTTATAACCTAAACATTAACCTATTCTCAATTCCCTAAACCTATAGCTTATAACCTAAACCTTAACCTAAACCTAAACCTAAACCTATAACCTTAACCTAAACCAAATTCTATGATCTAAAACCTAAATGTATTGTTTCTTATTCCTTATAATGTTTCTCAGTTATATCTGTGTTGGTTTCAGAGTACAGGTCCAGTTATATTTGTGTTGGTTTCAGAGTACAGGTAGCGATAGAAATTGTTGGTCAATTGTGGCTTGCAGACAAAAGGATGAGTAACCAACAATACAAATATGGGAGGCCTTCCCCAGGTATCCAGATGCTTTTAGATATATTTATGTTATTTTTAAATGTATTTGCTCGAAATTAATGGAGCAGACCCGGATGTGCGTCGAAGCAATCCGGATGAGCGGGGGTCCCTGGAAGGTGGGAACCGCTGACCATGATGAAGCTGTCAATTTCCTATGGACAGCATTGGAAGGGCCTGGCCATTTGGACAGGCCATGTTAATGTATTTACTCGAAAATAATGGAGCAAGCCCGGATGTGCGTCGGAGCTATCTGGATGAGCGGGGGTCCCTAAAAGGTGGGAACCGCTGACCATGATGAAGCTGTCCATTTCCTATGGACAGTATTGGAAGGTCCTACCCATTTGGACAAGCCATTTTTATATCTGTATTTACAGGGACCACACACTTAACCGATAACCTAAACCTATTCTGACATCCCAAAACCTATAACTACAACCTAAACCTTAACCTAAACCTATAACCTATAACCTAAACTCAATTCTCTAAACATTAACCTACAACCTAACCTATTCTCAAATCCCTAAACCTACACCTAAACCTAATCTTAATCTTAACTCCCTAACCTAAACCTAAACCTAAACTTAAAAACCCAAACAAAAACCCCAAACATAAACCCGATCCCGAACCCAAACATAAACGCGATTTCCTAAACCAAAACCTTAACCTATTCTCAATTCCCTAAACTTAAACCTTAACCTAAACTTTAACATATAAACTGAAACCTAAAACCTAAAAGTATTCTCAAATCCCCAAACCTAAACCAACATCTAATCCTAATCTTAACTCCCTAACCTAAACATAAACCTAAACTTGAAGATGCAAACCGAAACCCGATCCAGAACCCGAACCCGATATCCTAAACCTAAACCTTTACCTATTCTCAATTCCCTAAACTTGTAGCTTATAACCTAAACCTTAACCAAAACCTTAACCTAAACTCAAACCTAAACCTATAACCTAAACCTAAACCAAAACCTATGACCTAAAACCCAAACATAAACACGATCCCGAACTGAACCCGATTTCTAAACCTAAACCTTAACCTATACTCAATTCCCTAAACCTAAACCTAAACCTTAACCTTAACCTATTCTCAAATCCCTAAACCTACACCTACACCTAATCCTAATCTTAACTCCCTAACCTAAGCCAAAACACTAACTTGAAAACCTAAACCAAAACCTGTTCCCGAACCCAAACCCGATTTCTTAAACCTAAACCTTTACCTATTCTCAATTCCCTAAACCAATAGCTTATAACCTAAACCTTAACCAAAACCTTAACCTAAACCCAAACCTAAACCTATAACCTTAACCTAAACCAAAACCTATGACCTAAAACCCAAACATAAACCCGATCCCGAACCCGAACCCGATTTCTTAAACCTAAACCTTTACCTATTCTCAATTCCCTAAACACGTAGCTTATAACCTTAACCTTAACCAAAACCTTAACCTAAACCCAAACCTAAACTTATAACCTTAACCTAAACTAAAACCTATGAACTAAAATCCAAACATAAACCCGATCCAGGACCGGAACCCAATTTCTTAAACCTAAACCTTAACCTATTCTCAATTCCCTAAACCTATAGCTTATAGCCTAAACCTTAACTAAAACCTTAACCTAAACACAAACCTAAACCTATAACCTTAACCTAAACCAAAACCTATGACCTAAAACCCAAACATAAACACGATCCCAAACCCAAACCCGATTTCTTAAACCTAAACCTTAACCTATTCTCAAATCCCTAAACCTAAACCTTAACATAAACCTTAACCTATAAACTGAAACCTAAAACTTAAATGTATTCCCAAATCCCCAAACCTAAACCTACATCTAACCCTAATCTCAACTCCCTAACCTAAACATAAACCTAAACTTGAAAATACAAACCGAAACACGATCCCGAACCCGAACCCGATATCCTAAACCTAAACCTTTACTTGTTCTCAATTCCCTAAACCTGTAGCTTATAACCTAAACCTTAACCAAAACCATAACCTAAACCCAAACCTAAACCTATAACCATAACCTAAACCAAAACCTATGACCTAAAACCCAAACATAAACCCGATCCCGAACCCGAACCCGATTTCTAAACCTAAACCTAAACTCGAACCATAACATATTCTCCAATCCCTAAACCTACACCTACACCTAATCCTAATCTCAACTCCCTAACCTAAGCCTAAACCCTAACTTGAAAACCCAAACCTAAACCTGATCCCGAACCCGAACCCGATTTCCAAATCCTAAACCTTTACCTATTCTCAATTCCCTAAACCTATAACTTATAACCTAAACCTTAACCAAAACCTTAACCTAAACCCAAACCTAAACCTATAACCTTAACCTAAACCAAAACCTATGACCTAAAACCCAAACATAAACCCGATCCACGAACCCGAACCCGATTTCTTAAACCTAAACCTTTACCTATTCTCAATTCCCTAAACCTATAGCTTATAACCTAAACCTTAACCAAAACCTTAACCTAAACCCAAACCTAAACATATAACATTAACCTAAACTAAAACCTATGACCTAAAACCCAAACATAAACCCGATCCCAGAACCCGAACTCGATTTCTAAACCTAAACCTTAACCTATTCTCAATTCCCCAAACCTATAGCTTATACTAAACCTTAACCAAAACCTTAACCTAAACCCAAACCTAAACCTATAACCTTACCTAAACCAAAACCTATGACCTAAAACCCAAACATAAACCCGATCCCAAACCCAAACCGATTTCCTAAACCTAAACCTTAACCTATTCTCAATTTCTAAACCTAAACTTTAACCTAAACCTTAACCTATAACTCGAAACCTAAAACCTAAATGTATTCTCAAATCCCCAAACCTAAACCTACATCCAATCCTAATCTCAACTCCCTAACCTAAACATAAACCTAAACTTGAAATCGCAAACCGAAACCCGATCCGAAGGAACCCGATATCTAAACCTAAACCTTTACCTACTCTCAATTCCCTAAACACCGTAGCTTATAACCTAAACCTTAACCAAAACCAAAACCTAAACCCAAACCTAAACCAAAACCTATGACCTAAAACCCAAACATAAACTCCGATCCCGATCCCGAACCCGATTTCCTAAACCTAAACCTTAACCTATACTCAATTCCCTAAACCTAAACCTAAACCTAAACCTTAACCAATTCTCAAATCCCTAAACCTACACCTACACCTAATCTTATTCTCAACTCCCTAACCTAAGCCTAAACCCTAACTTGAAAACCCAAACCTAAACCCAATCCCGAACCCAAACCCGATTTCCTAAACCTAAACCTTTACCTATTCAGATTCCCTAAACCTATAGCTTATAAACTAAACCTTAAACAAAACCTTAACCTAAACCAATAACCTTAACCTAAACCAAAACTTTTGACCTAAAACCCAAACATAAACCCGATCCTGAACCCCCGCACCCGATTTCCTAAACCTAAACCTTTACCTATTCTCAATTCCCTAAACCTATAGCTTATAACCTAAACCTTAACCAAAACCTTAACCTAAACCCAAACCTAAACCTATAAACTTAACCTAAACCAAAACCTATGTCCTAAAACCAAAACATAAACCCGATCCTAAACCCAAACCCGATTTCCTTAACCTAAACCTTAACCTATTCTCAATTCCCCTAAACCTAAACCTTAACCAGAAAACACGAAACCTAAAACCTAAATGTATTCTCAAATCCCAAACCTAAACCTACATCCAATCCTAATCTCAACTCCCTAACCTAAACATAAACTGAACTTGAAAATGCAAACCGAAACCCGATCTCGAACCCGAACCCGATATCTAAACCTAAACATTTAGCTATTCTCAATTCCCCTAAACCTGCAGACTTATAACCTAAACCTTAACCAAAACCTTAACCTAAACCCAAACCTAAACCTATAACCTTAACCTAAACCAAAACCTATGACCTAAAACCCAAACATAAACCCGATCCGAACCCGAACCCGAACCGATTTCTAAACATAAACCTTAACCTATACTCAATTCCCTAAACCTAAACCTAAACCTAAACCTTAACCTACTCTCAAATCCCTAAACCTACACATACACCTAATCCTAATCTCAAATCCCTAACCTAAGCCTAAACCCTAACTTGAAAACCCAAACCTAAACTCGATCCCGAACCCGAACCCGATTTCCTAATCCTAAACCTTTACCTATTCACAATTCCCTAAACCTATAGCTTATAACCTAAACCTTAACCAAAACCTTAACCTAAACCCAAACCTAAACCTATAACCTTAACCTAAACCAAAACCTATGACCTAAAACCCAAACATAAACACGATCCCGAACCCGAACCCGATTTCTTAAACCTAAACCTTTACCTATTCTCAATTCCCTAAACCTATAGCTTATAACCTAAACCTTAACCAAAACCTTAACCTAAACCCAAACCTAAACCTATAACCTTAACCTAAACTAAAACCTATGACCTAAAATCCAAAAATAAACCCGATCCCGAACCGGAACCCAATTTCTTAAACCTAAACCTTAACTTATTCTCAATTCCCTAAACCTATAGCTTATAGCCTAAACCTTAACTAAAACCTTAACCTAAACCCAAACCTAAACCTATAACCTTAACCTAAACCAAAATCTATGACCTAAAACCTAAACATAAACACGATCCCAAACCAAAACCCGATTTCTTAAACAAAACCTTAACCTATTCTCAAATCCCTAAACCTAAACCTTAACCTATAACCTGAAACCTAAAACTTAAATGTATTCCCAAATCCCTAAACCTAAACCTACATCTAACCTAATCTCAACTCCCTAACCTAAACATAAACCTAAACTTGAAAATAGAAAGCGAAACTTGATCCCGAACCCGAACTCGATATCCTAAACCTAAACCTTTACCTATTCTCAATTCCCTAAACCCGTAGCTTATAACCTAAACCTTAACCAAAACCGAAACCTAAACCCAAACCTAAACCTATAACCTTAACCTAAACCAATACCTATGACCTAAAACCCAAACATAAACGACCTAGAACCCGAACCCGATTTCTAAACCTAAACCTAAACTCGAACCATAACCTATTCTCCAATCCCTAAACCTACACCTACACCTAATTCTAATCTCAACTCCCTAACCTAAGCCTAAACCCTAACTTGAAAACCCAAACCTAAACACGATCCCGAACCCGAACCTGATTTCCTAATCCTAAACCTTTACCTATTCTCAATTCACTAAACCTATAGCTTATAACCTAAACCTTAACCAAAACCTTCACCTAAACCCAAACCTAAACCTATAACCTTAACCTAAACCAAAACCTATAACTAAAACCCAAACATAAACCCGATCCGAACCCGAACCCGATTTCTTAAACCTAAACCTTTACCTATTCTCAATTCCTTAAACCTATAGCTTATAACCTAAACCTTAACCAAAACCTTAACCTAAACACAAACCTAAACATATAACCTTAACCTAAACTAAAACCTATGACCTAAAACCCAAACATAAACCCGATCCCGAACCCGAACTCGATTTCTTAAACCTAAACCTTAACCTATTCTCAATTCCCCAAACCTATAGCTTATAACCTAAACCTTAACCAAAACCTTAACCAAAACCTAAACCTAAACCTATAACCTTAACCTAAACCAAAACCTATGACCTAAAACCCAAACCTAAACCTAATCCCAAACCCAAACCCGATTTCCTAAACCTAAACCTTTACCTATTCTCAATTCCCCAAACCTATAGCTTATACCTAAACCTTAACCAAAACCTTAACCTAAACCCAAACCTAAACCTATAACCTTAACCTAAACCAAAACATATGACCTAAAACCCAAACATAAACCCGATCCCAAACACAAACCCGATTTCCTAAACCTAAACCTTAACCTATTCTCAATTCTCTAAACCTAAACCTTAACCTATAACTTTGAAACCTAAAACCTAAATGTATTCTCAAATCCCCAAACCTAAACCTACATCTAATCTAATCTCAACTCCCTAACCTAAACATAAACCTAAACTTGAAGCTCGCGCAAACCGAACCCGATCCCGAATCGGAACCCGATATCCTAAACCTAAACCTTTACCTATTCTCAATTCCCTAAACCTATAGCTTATAACCTAAACCTTAACCAAAACCGAAACCAAAACCCAAACCTAAACCAAAACCTATGACTAAAACCCAAACATAAACCCGATCCCGATCCCGAACCCGATTTCCTAAACCTAAACCTTAACCTATACTCAATTCCCTAAACCTAAACCTAAACCTAAACCTTAACCAATTCTCAAATCCCTAAACCTACACCTACACCTAATCTTATTCTCAACTCCTAACCTAAGCCTAAACCCTAACTTGAAAACCCAAACCTAAACCCAATCCCGAACCCAAACCCGATTTCCTAAACCTAAACCTTTACCTATTCTCGATTCCCTAAACCTATAGCTTATAAACTAAACCTTAAACAAAACCTTAACCTAAACCAATAACCTTAACCTAAACCAAAACTTTTGACCTAAAACCCAAACATAAACCCGATCTCGAACCCAGCACCCGATTTCCTAAACCTAAACCTTTACCTATTCT
Source organism: Magnolia changhungtana (assembly GCA_030180095.1). Classification (NCBI taxonomy): domain Eukaryota; kingdom Viridiplantae; phylum Streptophyta; class Magnoliopsida; order Magnoliales; family Magnoliaceae; genus Magnolia; species Magnolia changhungtana. The sequence continues at coordinate 2,692,268 of JASAUF010000294.1, forward strand.
CAATTCCCTAAACCTATAGCTTATAACCTAAACCTTAACCAAAACCTTAACCTAAACCCAAACCTAAACCTATAACCTTAACCTAAACCAAAACCTATGACCTAAAACCCAAACATAAACCCGATCTCGAACCCGCACCCGATTTCCTAAACCTAAACCTTTACCTATTCTCAATTCCCTAAACCTATAGCTTATAACCTAAACCTTAACCAAAACCTTAACCGAAACCCAAACCTAAACCTATAACCTTAACCTAAACCAAAACCTATGACCTAAAACCCAAACATAAACCCGATCCCAAACCCAAACCCGATTTCCTAAACCTAAACCTTAACCTATTATCAATTCCCTAAACCTAAACCTTAACCTAAAGCATAACCTATAACTAGAAATCTAAAACCTAAATGTATTCTCAAATCCCCAAACCTAAACCTACACCTAATCCTAATCTCAACTCCCTAACTTAAACCTAAACCTAAACTTAAAAACCGAAACTTAAACCCGATCCCGAACCCAAAACCAATTTCTAAACCTAAACCTTTACCTATTCTCAATTCCCTAAACCTATAGCTTATAACCTAAACCTTAACCAAAACCTTAACCTAAACCCAAACCTAAACCTATAAACTTAACCTAAACCAAAACCTATGTCCTAAAACCAAAACATAAACACGATGCTAAACCCAAACCCGATTTCCTTAACCTAAACCTTAACCTATTCTCATTCCCTAAACCTAAACCTTAAGTAGAAAAACTCGAAACCTAAAACCTAAATGTATTCTCAAATCCCCAAACCTAAACCTACATCCAATCCTAATCTCAACTCCCTAACCTAAACATAAACCTGAACTTGAAAATGCAAACCGAAACCCGATCTCGAACCCGAACCCGATATCCTAAACCTAAACATTTAGCTATTCTCAATTCCCTAAACCTGCAGCTTATAACCTAAACCTTAACCAAAACCTTAACCTAAACCCAAACCTAAACCTATAACCTTAACCTAAACCAAAACCTATGACCTAAAACCCAAACATAAACCCGATCCCGAACCCGAACCCGAACCCGATTTCCTAAACATAAACCTTAACCTATACTCAATTCCCTAAACCTAAACCTAAACCAGAACCTTAACCTACTCTCAAATCCTAAACCTACACATACACCTAATCCTAATCTCAAATCCCTAACCTAAGCCTAAACCCTAACTTGAAAACCCAAACCTAAACCGATCCGAACCCGAACCCGATTTCCTAATCCTAAACCTTTACCTATTCACAATTCCCTAAACCTATAGCTTATAACCTAAACCTTAACCAAAACCTTAACCTAAACCCAAACCTAAACCTATAACCTTAACCTAAACCAAAACCTATGACCTAAAACCCAAACATAAACACGATCCAGAACCGAACCCGATTTCTTAAACCTAAACCTTTACCTATTCTCAATTCCCTAAACCTATAGCTTATAACCTAAACCTTAACCAAAACCTTAACCTAAACCCAAACCTAAACCTATAACCTTAACCTAAACTAAAACCTATGACCTAAAATCCAAAAATAAACCCGATCCCGAACTGGAACCCAATTTCTTAAACCTAAACCTTAACTTATTCTCAATTCCCTAAACCTATAGCTTATAGCCTAAACCTTAACTAAAACCTTAACCTAAACCCAAACCTAAACCTATAACCTTAACCTAAACCAAAATCTATGACCTAAAACCTAAACATAAACCTCGATCCCAAACCAAAACCCGATTTCTTAAACAAAAACCTTAACCTATTCTCAAATCCTAAACCTAAACCTTAACCTATAACTGAAACCTAAAACTTAAATGTATTCCCAAATCCCTAAACCTAAACCTACATCTAACCCTAATCTCAACTCCCTAACCTAAACATAAACCTAAACTTGAAAATAGAAACCGAAACTTGATCCCGAACCCGAACTCGATATCCTAAACCTAAACCTTTACCTATTCTCAATTCCCTAAACCTGTAGCTTATAACCTAAACCTTAACTAAAACCGAAACGTAAACCCAAACCTAAACCTATAACCTTAACCTAAACCAATACCTATGACCTAAAACCCAAACATAACCGACCCGAACCCGAACCCGATTTCCTAAACCTAAACCTAAACTCGAACCATAACCTATTCTCCAATCCTAAACCTACACCTACACCTAATTCTAATCTCAACTCCCTAACCTAAGCCTAAACCCTAACTTGAAAACCCAAACCTAAACTCGATCCCGAACCCGAACACGATTTCTAATCCTAAACCTTTACCTATTCTCAATTCACTAAACCTATAGCTTATAACCTAAACCTTAACCAAAACCTTCACCTAAACCCAAACCTAAACCTATAACCTTAACCTAAACCAAAACCTATAACCTAAAACCCAAACATAAACCCGATCCGAACCGAACCCGATTTCTTAAACCTAAACCTTTACCTATTCTCAATTCCTTAAACCTATAGCTTATAACCTAAACCTTAACCAAAACCTTAACCTAAACACAAACCTAAACATATAACCTTAACCTAAACTAAAACCTATGACCTAAAACCCAAACATAAACCCGATCCGAACCCGAACTCGATTTCTTAAACCTAAACCTTAACCTATTCTCAATTCCCCAAACCTATAGCTTATAACCTAAACCTTAACCAAAACCTTAACCAAAACCTAAACCTAAACCTATAACCTTAACCTAAACCAAAACCTATGACCTAAAACCCAAACCTAAACCTAATCCCAAACCCAAACCCGATTTCCTAAACCTAAACCTTTACCTATTCTCAATTCCCCAAACCTATAGCTTATACCTAAACCTTAACCAAAACCTTAACCTAAACCCAAACCTAAACCTATAACCTTAACCTAAACCAAAACATATGACCTAAAACCCAAACATAAACCCGATCCCAAACACAAACCCGATTTCTAAACCTAAACCTTAACCTATTCTCAATTCTCTAAACCTAAACCTTAACCTATAACTGAAACCTAAAACCTAAATGTATTCTCAAATCCCCAAACCTAAACCTACATCTAATCTAATCTCAACTCCCTAACCTAAACATAAACCTAAACTTGAAAATCAATGAACCGAAACCCGATCCCAGGCCTGGAACCCGATATCTAAACCTAAACCTTTACCTATTCTCAATTCCCTAAACCTATAGCTTATAACCTAAACCTTAACCAAAAAACCGAAACCAAAACCCAAACCTAAACCAAAACCTATGACCTAAAACCCAAACATAAACCCGATCCGATCCAGGAACCCGATTTCCTAAACCTAAACCTTAACCAATACTCAATTCCCTAAACCTAAACCTAAACCTAAACCTTAACCAATTCTCAAATCCCTAAACCTACACCTACACCTAATCTTAATCTCAACTCCCTAACCTAAGCCTAAACCCTAACTTGAAAACCCAAACCTAAACCCAATGCCGAACCCAAACCCGATTTCCTAAACCTAAACCTTTACCTATTCTCGATTCCTCTAAACCTATAGCTTATAAACTAAACCTTAACCAAAACCTTAACCTAAACCTATAACCTTAACCTAAACCAAAACTTTTGACCTAAAACCCAAACGTAAACCCGATCCCAAACCCACACGATTTCCTAAACCTAAACCTTTACCTATTCTCATTCCCTAAACCTATAGCTTATAACCTAAACCTTAACCAAAACCTTAACCTAAACCCAAACCTAAACCTATAACCTTAACCTAAACCAAAACCTATGACCTAAAACCCAAACATAAACCCGATCCCGAACCCGCACCCGATTTCCTAAACCTAAACCTTTACATATTCTCAATTCCCTAAACCTATAGCTTATAACCTAAACCTTAACCAAAACCTTAACCTAAACCCAAACCTAAACCTATAACCTTAACCTAAACCAAAACCTATGACCTAAAAAACCCAAACATAAACCCGATCCGAACCCAAACCCGATTTCCTAAACCTAAACCTTAACCTATTCTTAATTCCCTAAAAGCTACACCTTAACCTCAAAGCTTAACCTATAACTGAAATCTAAAACCTAAATGTATTCTCAAATCCCCAAACCTAAACCTACACCTAATCCTAATCTCAACTCACTAACCTAAACCTAAACCTAAACTTAAAATCCAAAACTAAAACCCGATCCGAACCCAAACCCAATTTCTAAACCTAAACCTTTACCTATTCTCAATTCAAACCTATAACTTATAACCTAAACCTTAACCAAAACCTTAACTAAACCCAAACCTAAACATATAACCTTAACCTAAACTAAAACCTATGACCTAAAACCCAAACATAAACCCGATCCCGAACCCGAACTCGATTTCTAAACCTAAACCTTAACCTATTCTCAATTCCCCAAACTCGTAGCTTATAACCTAAACCTTAACCAAAACCGAAACCTAAACCCAAACATAAACCAAAACCTATGACCTAAAACCCAAACATAAACTCGATCCTGATCCCGAACCGGATTTCTAAACCTAAACCTTAACCTATACTCAATTCAATAAACCTAAACCTAAACCTTAACCATAACCAATTCTCAAATCCCTAAACCTACACCAACACCTAATCTTAATCTCAACTCCCTAACCTAAGCCTAAACCGTAACTTGATAACCCAAACCTAAACCCAGTCCCGAACCCAAACCCGATTTCCTAAACCTAAACCTTTACCTATTCTCAATTCCCCAAACCTATAACTTATACCTAAACCTTAACAAAACCTTAACCAAAACCCAAACCTAAACCTATAACCTTAACCTAAACCAAAACCTATGACCTAAAACCCAACATAAACCCGATCCCAAAACCAAACCCGATTTCCTTAACCTAAACCTTAACCTATAACTCGAAACCTAAAACCTAAATGTATTCTCAAATCCCCAAACCTAAACCTACATCTAATCCTAATCTCAACTCCTTAACCTAAACATAAACCTAAACTTGAAAGCATGCAAACCGAAACCCGATCCCGAACCTAACCCGATATCCTAAACCTAAACCTTTACCTATTCTCAATTCCCTAAACTCGTAGCTTATAACCTAAACCTTAACCAAAACCGAAACCTAAACCCAAACCTAAACAAAACCTATGACCTAAAACCCAAACATAAACGCGATCCGATCCCGAACCCGATTTCTAAACCTAAACCTTAACCTATACTCAATTCCCTAAACCTAAACCTAAACCTAAACTTAACAATTCTCAAATCCCTAAACCTACACCTACACCTAATCTTAATCTTAACTCCCTAACCTAAGCCAAAACCCTAATTTGAAAAAACCAAACCTAAACCCAATCCCGAACCCAAACCGATTTCTAAACCTAAACCTTTACCTATTCTCGATTCCTAAACCTATAGCTTATAAACTAAACCTTAACCAAAACCTTAACCTAAACCTATAACCTTAACCTAAACCAAAACTTTTGACCTAAAACCCAAACGTAAACCCGATCCCAAACCCGCACCGCATTTCCTAAACCTAAACCTTTACCTATTCTCAATTCCCTAAACCTATAGCTTATAACCTAAACCTTAACCAAAACCTTAACCTAAACCCAAACCTAAACCTATAACCTTAACCTAAACCAAAACCTATGACCTAAAACCCAAAAATAAACCCGATCCGAACTCGCACCCGATTTCCTAAACTTAAACCTTTACCTATTCTCAATTCCCTAAACCTATAGCTTATAACCTAAACCTTAACCAAAACCTTAACCTAAACCCAAACCTAAACCTATAACCTTAACCTAAACCAAAACCAATGATTTAAAACCCAAACATAAACCCGATCCCGAACCCAAACCCGATTTCTAAACCTAAACCTTAACCTATTCTCAATTCCCTAAAGCTAAACCTTAACCTAAAGCTTAACCTATAACCTGAAATCTAAAACCTAAATGTATTCTCAAATCCCTAAACCTAAACCTACACCTAATCCTAATCTCAACTCACTAACCTAAACCTAAACCTAAACTTAAAATCCAAAACTTAAACCCGATCCCGAACCCAAACCCAATTTCCTAAACCTAAACGTTTACCTATTTCCATTCCCCTAAACCTATAGCTTATAACCTAAACCTTAACCAAAACCTTAACCTAAACCCCAACCTAAACATATAACCTTAACCTAAACTAAAACCTATGACCTAAAACCCAAACATAAACCCGATCCGAACCCGAAGTCGATTTCTAAACCTAAACCTTAACCTATTCTCAATTCCCCAAACCTATAGCTTATAACCTAAACCTTAACCAAAACCTTAGCCTAAACCCAAACCTAAACCTATAACCTTAACCTAAACCAAAACCTATGACCTAAAACCCAAACATAAACCCGATCCCAGACCCAAACCCGATTTCTAAACCTAAACCTTAACCTATTCTCAATTCCCTAAACCTAAACCTTAACCTATAACACGAAACCTAAAACCTAAATGTATTCTCAAATCCCCAAACCTAAACCTACATCTAATCCTAATCTCAACTCCCTAACCTAAACATAAACCTAAACTTGAAATCGCAAACCAAAACCCGATCCCGAACAGGAACCCGATTTCTAAACCTAAACCTTTACCTATTCTCAATTCCCTAAACCTGTAGCTTATAACCTAAACCTTAACCAAAACCGAAACCTAAACCCAAACATAAACCAAAACCTATGACCAAAAACCCAAACATAAACCCGAACCCGATCCCAAACCCGATTTCTAAACCTAAACCTTAACCTATACTCAATTCCCTAAACCTAAACCTAAACCTAAACCTTAACCAATTCTCAAATCCCTAAACCTACCCCTACACCTAATCTTAATCTCAACTCCCTAACCTAAGCCTAAACCCGAACTTGAAAACCCAAACCTAAACCCAATCCCGAACCCAAACCCGATTTCTAAACCTAAACCTTTACCTATTCTCAATTCCCCAAACCTATAGCTTATACCTAAACCTAAACCAAAACCTTAACCTAAACTCAAACCTAAACCTATAACCTTAACCTAAACCAAAACCTATGACCTAAAACCCAAACATAAACCCGATCCCAAACCCAAACCCGATTTCTAAACCTAAACCTTAACTATTCTATTCTCAATTCTCTAAACCTAAACCTTAACCTAAACCTTAACCTATAACCTGAAACCTAAAACCTAAATGTATTCTCAAATCCCCAAACCTAAACCTACATCTAATCCTAATCTCAACTCCCTAACCTAAACATAAACCTAAACTTGAAACTGCAAACCGAAACCCGATCCCGAACCGGAACCCGATATCCTAAACCTAAACCTTTACCTATTCTCAATTCCCTAAACCTGTAGCTTATAACCTAGACCTTAACCAAAACCGAAACCTAAACCCAAACCTAAACCAAAACCTATGACCTAAAACCCAGACATAAACCCGATCCCGATCCCGAACCCGATTTCCTAAACCTAAACCTTAACCTATACTCAATTCCCTAAACCTAAACATAACTTAACCAATTCTCAAATCCCTAAACCTACACCTACACCTAATCTTAATCTCAACTCCCTAACCTAAGCTAAACCCTAACTTGAAAACCCAAACCTAAACCCAATCCCGAACCTAAACCCGATTTCTAAACCTAAACCTTTACCTATTCTCGATTCCCTAAACCTATAGCTTATAAACTAAACCTTAAACAAAACCTTAACCTAAACCTATAACCTTAACCTAAACCAAAACCTATGACCTAAAACCAAACATAAACTGATCCCAAACCCAAACCCGATTTCCTAAACCTAAACCTTTACCTATTCTCAATTCCCTAAACCTATAGCTTATAACCTAAACCTTAACCAAAACCTTAACCTAAACCCAAACCTAAACCTATAACCTTAACCTAAACCAAAACCTATGACCTAAAACCTAAACATAAACCCGATCCCGAACCCAAACCCGATTTTCTAAACCTAAACCTTAACCTATTCTCAATTCCTAAACCTAAACCTTAACCTAAAGCTTAACATATAACACGAAATCTAAAACCTAAATGTATTCTTAAATCCCCAAACCTAAACCTACACCTAATCCTAATCTCAACTCCCTAACCAAAACCTCAACCTAAACTTAAAAACCGAAACTTAAACCCAATCCCGAACCCAAACCCAATTTCTTAAACCTAAACCTTTACCTATTCTCAATTCCCTAAACCTATAGCTTATAACCTAAACCTTAACCAAAACCTTGACCTAAACCCAAACCTAAACCTATAACCTTAAGCCAAACCAAAACCTAGGACCTAAAACCCAAACATAAACCCGATCCCGAACCCGAACCCGATTTCCTAAACATAAACCTTAACCTATACTCAATTCCCTAAACCTAAACCTAAACCACAACCTTAACCTATTCTCAAATCCCTAAACCTACACCTACACCTAATCCTAATCTCAACTCCTAACCTAAGCCTAAACGCTAACTTGAAAACCCAAACCTAAACACGATCCCGAACCCGAACACGATTTCTAATCTAAACCTTTACCTATTCACAATTCCCTAAACCTATAGCTTATAACCTAAACCTTAACAAAACCTTAACCTAAACCCAAACCTAAACCTATAACCTTAACCTAAACCAAAACCTATGACCTAAAACCCAAACATAAACCGATCCCAAACCCAAACCCGATTTCTAAACCTAAACCTTAACCTATTCTCAATTCTCTAAACCTAAACCTTAACCTAAACCTTAACCTATAACCTGAAACCTAAAACCTAAATGTATTCTCAAATCCCCAAACCTAAACCTACATCCAATCCTAATCTCAACTCCCTAACCTAAACATAAACCTAAACTTGAAACTGCAAACCGAAACCCGATCCCGAACCGGAACCCGATATCCTAAACCTAAACCTTTACCTATTCTCAATTCCTAAAACTCGTAGCTTATAACCTAGACCTTAACCAAAACCGAAACCTAAACCCAAACCTAAACCAAAACCTATGACCTAAAACCCCAGACATAAACCCGATCCCGATCCCGAACCCGATTTCCTAAACCTAAACCTTAACCTATACTCAATTCCCTAAACCTAAACCTTAACCAATTCTCAAATCCCTAAACCTACACCTACACCTAATCTTAATCTCAACTCCCTAACCTAAGCTAAACCCTAACTTGAAAACCCAAACCTAAACCCAATCCCGAACCTAAACCCGATTTCCTAAACCTAAACCTTTACCTATTCTCGATTCCCTAAACCTATAGCTTATAAACTAAACCTTAAACAAAACCTTAACCTAAACCTATAACCTTAACCTAAACCAAAACCTATGACCTAAAAACCAAACATAAACCCGATCCCAAACCCAAACCCGATTTCCTAAACCTAAACCTTTACCTATTCTCAATTCCCTAAACCTATAGCTTATAACCTAAACCTTAACCAAAACCTTAACCTAAACCCAAACCTAAACCTATAACCTTAACCTAAACCAAAACCTATGACCTAAAACCTAAACATAAACCCGATCCCGAACCCAAACCCGATTTCCTAAACCTAAACCTTAACCTATTCTCAATTCCCTAAACCTAAACCTTAACCTAAAGCTTAACATATAACCTGAAATCTAAAACCTAAATGTATTCTTAAATCCCCAAACCTAAACCTACACCTAATCCTAATCTCAACTCCCTAACCTAAACCTCAACCTAAACTTAAAACCGAAACTTAAACACAATCCCGAACCCAAACCCATTTCTTAAACCTAAACCTTTACCTATTCTCAATTCCCTAAACCTATAGCTTATAACCTAAACCTTAACCAAAACCTTGACCTAAACCCAAACCTAAACCTATAACCTTAACCTAAACCAAAACCTAGGACCTAAAACCCAAACATAAACCCGATCCGAACCCGAACCCGATTTTCTAAACATAAACCTTAACCTATACTCAATTCCTAAACCTAAACCTAAACCACAACCTTAACCTATTCTCAAATCCCTAAACCTACACCTACACCTAATCCTAATCTCAACTCCCTAACCTAAGCCTAAACGCTAACTTGAAAACCCAAACCTAAACCCGATCCCGAACCCGAACACGATTTCCTAATCCTAAACCTTTACCTATTCACAATTCCCTAAACCTATAGCTTATAACCTAAACCTTAACCAAAACCTTAACCTAAACCCAAACCTAAACCTATAACCTTAACCTAAACCAAAACCTATGACCTAAAACCCAAACATAAACCCGATCCGAACCCGAACTCGATTTCTTAAACCTAAACCTTTACCTATTCTCAATTCCCTAAACCTATAGCTTATAACCTAAACCTTAACCAAAACCTTAACCTAAACCCAAACCTAAACATATAACCTTAACCTAAACTGAAACCTATGACCTAAAATCCAAAAATAAACCCGATCCCGAACCCGAACCCAATTTCTTAAACCTAAACCTTAACCTATTCTCAATTCACTAAACTCGTTGCTTATAGCCTAAACCTTAACTAAAACCTTAACCTAAACCCAAACCTAAACCTATAACCTTAACCTAAACCAAAACCTATGACCTAAAACCCAAACATAAACATAAACCGATCCAAACCCAAACCCGATTTCTTAAACATAAACCTTAACCTATTCTCAAATCCCTAAACCTAAACCTTAACCTATAACTGAAACCTAAAACTTAAATGTATTCTCAAATCCCAAACCTAAACCTACATCTAACCCTAATCTCAACTCCCTAACCTAAACATAAACCTAAACTTGAAAATACAAACCGAAACCCGATCCCAGAACCCGAACCCGATATCTAAACCAAAACCTTTACCTATTCTCAATTCCCTAAACCTGTTGCTTATAACCTAAACCTTAACCAAAACCTTAACCTAAACCCAAACCTAAACCTATAACCGTAACCTAAGCCAATACCTATGACCTAAAACCCAAACATAAACCCGATCCCGAACCCGAACCCGATTTCCTAAACCTAAACCTAAACTTTGAACCATAACCTATTCTCTAATCCCTAAACCTACACCTACACCTAATTCTAATATCAACTCCCTAACCTAAGCTTAAACCCTAACTTGAAAACCCAAACCTAAACCCGATCCCGAACCCGAACCCGATTTCCTAATCCTAAACCTTTACCTATTCTCAATTCCCTAAACATATAGCTTAAACCTAAACCTTAACCAAAACCTTAACCTAAACCCAAACCTAAACCTATAACCTTAACCTATACCAAAACTTATAACCTAAAACCCGAACATAAACACGATCCACCGAACCCGAACCCGATTTCTTAAACCTAAACCTTTACCTATTCTCAATTCCCTAAACCTATAGCTTATAACCTAAACCTTAACTAAAACCTTAACCTAAACCCAAACCTAAACATATAACCTTAACCTAAACTAAAACCTATGACCTAAAACCCAAACATAAACCCGATCCCGAACCCGAACTCGATTTCTAAACCTAAACCTTAACCTATTCTTAATTCCCCAAACCTATAGCTTATAACCTAAACCTTAACCAAAACCTTAACCTAAACCCAAACCTAAACCTATAACTCGAACCTAAACCAAAACCTATGACCTAAAAACCAAACATAAACCGATCCCAAACCCAAACCCGATTTCCTAAAACTAAACCTTAACCTATTTCAATTCCCTAAACCTTAACCTATAACCTGAAATCTAAAACCTAAATGTATTCTCAAATCCCCAAACCTAAACCTACATGTAATCCTAATCTCAACTCCTTAACCTAAACATAAACCTAAACTCGAAACTGCAAACCAAAACCCGATCCCGAACCGGAACCCGATAACCTAAACCTAAACCTTTACCTATTCTCAATTCCCTAAACCTGTAGGTTATAACCTAAACCTTAACCAAAATTGAAACCTAAAACCAAAACCTATGACCTAAAACCCAAACACAAACCCGATCCCGATCCCGATCCCGATCCCGAACCCGATTTCCTAAACCTAAACCTTAACCTATACTCAATTCCCTAAACCTAAACCTAAACCTTAACCAATTCTCAAATCCCTAAACCTACACCTACACCTAATCTTAATCTCAACTCCCTAACCTAAGCCTAAACCCTAACTTGAAAACCCAAACCCAAACCCAATCCGTACCCAAACCCTATTTCCTAAACCTAAACCTTTACTGATTCTCGATTCCCTAAACCTATAGCTTATAAACTAAACCTTAACCAAAACCTTAACCTAAACCTATAACCTTAACCTAAACCTAAAAACTTTTGACCTAAAACCCAAACATAAACCCGATCCCAAACCCGCACCCGATTTCCTAAACCTAAACCTTTACCTATTCTCAATTCCTTAAACCTATAGCTTATAACCTAAACCATAACCAAAACCTTAACCTAAACCCAAACCTAAACCTATAACCTTAACCTAAACCAAAAACTATGACCTAAAACCCAAACATAAACCCGATCCCGAACCCGCACCCGATTTCCTAAATCTAAACCTTTACCTATTCTCAATTCCCTAAACCTATAGCTTATAACCTAGACCTTAACCAAAACCTTAACCTAAACCCAAACCTAAACCTATAACCTTAACCTAAACCAAAACCTATGACCTAGAACCCAAACATAAACCCGATCCGAACCCAAACCCGATTTCCTAAACCTAAACCGTAACCTATTCTCAATTCCCTAAACCTAAACCTTAACATAAAGCTTAACCTATAACCTGAAATCTAAAACCTAAATGTATTCTCAAATCCCCAAACCTAAACCTACACACGATCCTAATCTCAACTCACTAACCTAAACCTAAACCTAAACTTAAAACCAAAACATAAACCCGATCCCGAACCCAAACCCATTTCTAAACCTAAACCTTTACCTATTCTCAATTCCCTAAACCTATAGCTTATAACCTAAACCTTAACCAAAACCTTAACCTAAACCCAAACCTAAACCTATAAACTTAACCTAAACCAAAACCTATGTCCTAAAACCCAAACATAAACCCGATCCAAACCCAAACTCGATTTCCTAAACGTAAACCTTAACCTATTCTCAATTCCCTAAACCTAAACCCTAACCTATAACTGAAACCTAAAACCTAAATATATTCTCAAATCCCCAAACCTAAACCTACATCTAATCCTAATCTCAACACCCTAACCTAAACATAAACCTAAACTTGAAAATGCAAACCGAAACCCGATCTCGAACCCGAACCCGATATCCTAAACCTAAACATTTAGCTATTCTCAATTCCCTAAACCTGTAGCTTATAACCTAAACCTTAACCAAAACCTAAACCTAAACCCAAACCTAAACCTATAACCTTAACCTAAACCAAAACCTTGGACCTAAAACCCAAACATAAACCCGATCCCGAACCCGAACCCGATTTCTAAACATAAACCTTAACCTATACTCAATTCCCTAAACCTAAACCTAAACCGAACCTTAACCTATTCTCAAATCCCTAAACCTACACCTACACCTAATCCTAATCTTAACTCCCTAACCTAAGCCTAAACCCTAACTTGAAAACCCAAACCTAAACTCGATCCCGAACCCGAACCCAATTTCCTTATCCTAAACCTTTACCTATTCACAATTTCTAAACCTATAGCTTATAACCTAAACCTTAACCAAAACCTTAACCTAAACCCAAACCTAAACCTATAACCTTAACCTAAACCGAAACCTATGGCCTAAAACCCAAACATAAACCCGATCCGAACCCGAACCCGATTTCTTAAACTTAAACCTTACCGATTCTCAATTCCCTAAACCTATAGCTTATAACCTAAACCATAACCAAAACCTTAACATAAACCCAAACCAAAACCTATAACCTTAACCTAAACCGAAACCTATGACCTAAAACCCAAACGTAAACCCGATCCCGAACCTGAACCCGATTTCTTAAACCTAAACCTTTACCGATTCCCTATTCCCTAAACCTATAGCTTATAACCTAAACCATAACCAAAACCTTAACCTAAACCCAAACCCGGACCTATAACCTTAACTGAAACTAAAACCTATGACCTAAAACCCAAACATAAACCCGATCCCGAACCCGAACCCGATATCCTAAACCTAAACCTTTACCGATTCTCAACCCCTAAACTCGTAGCTTATAACCTAAACCTTAACCAAAACCTTAACCTAAACCCAAACCTCAACCTATAACCTTTACCTAAACCAAAACCTATGACCTAAAACCCAAACATAAACCCAATCCCGAACTCGAACCCGATTTCTAAACCTAAACCTTAACCTACACTCAATTCCCTAAACCTAAACCTAAACCTAAACCTTAATCTATTCTCAACCCCTAAACCTACACCTAGACCTAATCCTAATGTCAACTCCCTAACCTAAGCCTAAACCCAAACTTGAAAACCCAAACATAAACACGATCCCAAACCCGAACCCGATTTCTAAACATAAACCTTTACCTATTCTCAATTCCCTAAACCTATAGCTTATAACCTAAACCTTAACCAAAACCTTAACCTAAACATATAGCCTTAACCTAAACCAAAACCTATGACCTAAAACCCAAACATAAACCCGATCCCGAACTCGAACACGATTTCCTAAACCTAAACCTTTACCTATTATCAATTCCCTAAACCTATAGCTTATAACCTAAATCTTTACCAAAACCTTAACCTAAACCAATGACCTTAACCTAAACCAAAACCTATGACCTAAAACCCAAACATAAACCTGATCCTGAACCCGAACCCGATTTCCTAAACCTAAACCTTTACCTATTCTCAATTCCCTAAACCAATAGCTTATAACCTAAACCTTAACCTAAACCCAAACCTAAACCTATAACCATAACCTAAACCAAAACCTATGACCTAAAACCCAAACATAAACACGATCCCGAACACGAACCCGATTTCCTAAGCCTAAACCTTTACCTATTCTCAATTCCCTAAACCTATATCTTATAACCTAAACCTTAACCAAAACCATAACCTAAACCCAAACCTAAACCAATAACCTTAACCTAAACCTATAACCTTAACCTAAACCAAAACCTATGACCTAAAAACCCAAACGTAAACTTGATCCCGAACCCAAACCCGATTTCCTAAACCTAAACCTTAACCTATTCTCAATTCCCTAAACCTAAACCTTAACCTATAACTCGAAACCTAAAACCTAAATGTATTCTCAAATCCCCAAACTTAAACCTACACCTAATCCTAATCTCAACTCCCTAACCTAAACCTAAATCGATACTTAAAAACCCAAACATAAACCCGATCCGAACCCAAACCCGATTTCCTAAAACTAAACCTTTACCTATTCTCAATTCTCTAAACCTATAGCTTTCTAACCTAAACCTCAACCAAAACCTTAACCTAAACCCAAACCTAAACTTATAACCTTAACCTAAACTAAAACCTATGACCTAAAACCCAAACGTAAACCCGATCCCGAACCCAAACCGATTTTCTAAACCTAAACCTTAACCTATTCTCAATTCCCTAGACCTAAACCTTAACCTATAACCTAAAACCTAAAACCTAAATGTATTCTCAAATCCCCAAACCTAAACCTACAGCTAATCCTAATCCCAACTCCCTAACCTAAACCTAAACCTAAACTTAAAACCCAAAAATAAACCCGATCCCGAACCCAAACCCGATTTCTAAACCTAACCCTTTACCAATTCTCAATTCCCTAAACATATAGCTTATAACCTAAACCTTAACCAAAACCTTAACCTAAACCAAAACCTATGACCTAAAACCCAAACATAAACTCGAACCCGATTTCCTAAACCTAAACCTTTACCTATTCTTAATTCCCTAAACCTATAGCTTATAACCTAAACCTTAACCAAAACCTTAACCTAAACAAAACCTATGACCTAAAACCCAAACATAAACCCGATCCCGAACCCAAACCCAATTTCTAAACCTAAACCTTTACCTATTCTCAATTCCCTAAACCTATAGCTTATAACCTAAACCTTAACCAAAACCTTAACCTAAACCCAAACCTAAACCTATAAACTTAACCTAAACCAAAACCTATGACCTAAAACCCAAACAAAAACCCGATCCCGAACCCGAACCCGATTTCCTAAACCTAAGCCTTTACCTATTCTCATTCCTAAACCTATAGCTTATAACCTAAACCTTAACCTAAACCCAAACCTAAACCTATAACCTTAACCTAAACCAAAACCTATGACCTAAATCCCAAACATAAACCCAATCCCGAACTCGAACCCAATTTCTAAACCTAAACCTTAACCTATTCTTAATTCCCTAAACCTAAACCTAAACCTTAACCTTAACCTATTCTCAAATCCCTAAACCTACACCTATTCCTAATCTCAACTCCCTAACCTAAACCTAAACCCTAACTTGAAAACCCAAACATAAACCCGATCCCGAACCCAAACCACAATTTCTAAACCTAAACCTTTACCTATTCTCATTTCCATAAAGCTAAAACTTAACCTAAACCTCAACCAAAACCTTAACCTAAACCTAAACCTACACCTATAACCTTAACCTAACCAAAACCTATGACCTAAAACCTTAACCTATAACCTATAACCTATAACCTAACCTTATAACCTATAACCTAACCTTAACCTAACCCTTAACCTATAACCCGAAACCTAAAACTAAATGTATTCTCAAATCCCTAAACCTAAACCTACACCTAATCCTAATCTTAACTCCCTAACCTAAACCTAAACCCTAACTTGAAAACCCAAACATAAACCCGATCCCGAACCCGAACACGATTTCCTAAACCTAAACCTTAATCTATACTCATTCGCTAAACCTAAACCAAAACCTAAACCTTAACCTATTCTCAAATCCCAAAACCTACACCTACACCTAATCCTAATCTCATCTCCCTAACCTAAAACTAAACCCTAACTTGAAAACCAAAACCTAAACCCGATCCCGAACTCGAACCCGATTTCTAAACCTAAACCTTACCTATTCTCAATTCCCTAAACCTATAGCTTATATCATAAACCTTAACCAAAACCTTAACCTAAACCAAAACCTATGACGTAAAACCCAAACATAAACCTGATCCTGAACCCGAACCCGATTTCCTAAAGCTAAACCTTTACCTATTCTCAATTCCCTAAACCTATAGCTTATAACCTAAATCTTAACCAAAACCTTAACCAAAAGCCAAACCTAAACCTATAACCTTAACCTAAACTAAAACCTATGACCTAAAACCCAAACATAAACCCGACCCTGAACCCGAACCCGAACCCGATTTCCTAAACCTAAACCTTTACCTATTCTCAATTCCCTAAACCTATAGCTTATAACCTAAACCTTAACAAAAACCTTAACCTAAACCCAAACCTAAACCTATAACCATAACCTAAACCAAAACCTATGACCTAAAACCCAAACATAAACCCAATCCCGAACTCGAACCCGATTTCCTAAGCCTAAACCTTTACCTATTCTCAATTCCCTAAACATATAGCTTATAACCTAAACCTCAACCAAAACCTTAACCTAAACCCAAACCTAAACCTATAACCTTAACCTAAACTAAAACCTATGACCTAAAACCCAAACGTAAACCCGATCCCGAACCCAAACCCAATTTCTAAACCTAAACCTTAACCTATTCTCAATTCCCTAAACCTAAACCTTAACCTATAACTCGAAACCTAAAACCTAAATGTATTCTCAAATCCCCAAACCTAAACCTACACCTAATCCTAATACCAACTCCCTAACTTAAACCTAAACCAAAACTTAAAAACCCAAACATAAACCCGATCCTGAACCCAAACCCGATTTCCTAAACCGAACCCTTTACCAATTCTCAATTCCCTAAACCCATAGCTTATAACCTAAACCTTAACCAAAACCATAACCTAAACCAAAACCTATGAGATAAAACCTAAACATAAACCCGATCCCGAACCCGAACCCGATTTCCTAAACCTAAACCTTTACCTATTCTCAATTCCCTAAACCTATAGCTTATAACCTAAACCTTAACCAAAACCTTAACCTAAACAAAACCTATGACCTAAAACCCAAACATAAACCCGATCGCGAACCTGAACCCGATTTCCTAAACCTAAACCTTTACCTATTCCCAATTCCCTAAACCTATAGCTTATAACCTAAACCTTAACCAAAACCTTCACCTAAACCCAAACCTAAACCTATAACCTTAACCTAAACCAAAACCTATGACCTAAAACCCAAACATAAACACGATCTCGAACCCGAACCCGATTTCCTAAACCTAAACCTTTACCTATTCTCATTCCCTAAACCTATAGCTTATAACCTAAACCTCAACCAAAACCTTAACCTAAACCCAAACCTAAACCTATAACCTTAACCTAAACCAAAACCTATGACCTAAAACCCAAACGTAAACCCGATCCCGATCCCAAACCCAATTTCCTAAACCTAAACCTTAACCTATTCTTAATTCCCTAAACCTAAACCTTAACCTATAACACGAAACCTAAAACCTAAATGTATTCTCAAAACCCCAAACCTAAACCTACACCTAATCCTAATCCCAACTCCCTAACTTAAACCTAAACCAAAACTTAAAAACCCAAACATAAACCCGATCTCCGAACCCAAACCCGATTTCCTAAACCGAACCCTTTACCAATTCTCAATTCCTAAACCTATAGCTTATAACCTAAACCTTAACCAAAACCTTCACCTAAACCCAAACCTAAACCTATAACCTTAACCTAAACCAAAACCTATGACCTAAAACCCAAACATAAACCCTATCCTGAACCCGAACTCGATTTCCTAAACCTAAACCTTTACCTATTCTCAATTCCCTAAACCTATAGCTTAGAACCTAAACCTCAACCAAAACCTTAACCTAAACCCAAACCTAAACCTATAACCTTAACCTAAACCAAAACCTATGACCTAAAACCCAAACATAAACCCGATCCCGATCCCAAACCCAATTTCTAAACCTAAACCTTAACCTATTCTCAATTCCCTAAACCTAAACCTTAACCTATAACTGAAACCTAAAACCTAAATGTATTCTCAAATCCCCAAACCTAAACCTACACCTAATCCTAATCCCAACTCCCTAACTTAAACCTAAACCAAAACTTAAAAACCCAAACATAAACCCGATCTCGAACCCAAACCCGATTTCCTAAACCGAACCCTTTACCAATTCTCAATTCCCTAAACCCATAGCTTATAACCTAAACCTTAACCAAAACCTTAACCTAAACCAAAACCTATGACATAAAACCCAAACATAAACCCGATCCGAACCCGAACCCGATTTCCTAAACCTAAACCTTTACCTATTCTCAATTCCCTAAACCTATAGCTTATAACCTAAACCTTAACCAAAACCTTAACCTAAACCCAAACCTAAACTTATAACCTTAACCTAAACCAAAACCTAGGACCTAAAACCCAAACATAAACCCGATCCCGAACCTGAACCCGATTTCCTAAACCTAAACCTTTACCTATTCTCAATTCCCTAAACCTATAGCTTATAACCTAAACCTTAACCAAAACCTTAACCTAAACAAAACCTATGACCTAAAACCCAAACATAAACCCGATCGCGAACCTGAACCCGATTTCCTAAACCTAAACCTTTACCTATTCTCAATTCCCTAAACCTATAGCTTATAACCTAAACCTTAACCAAAACCTTCACCTAAACCCAAACCTAAACCTATAACCTTAACCCAAACCAAAACCTATGACCTAAAACCCAAACATAAACCCGATCCCGAACCCGAACCCGATTTCCTAAAGCTAAACCTTTACCTATTCTCAATTCCCTAAACCTATAGCTTTTAACCTAAACCTTAACCAAAAACTATAACCTTAACCTAAACCAAAACCTATGACCTAAAACCCAAACATAAACCCGATCCGAACTCGACCCCGATTTCCTAAACCTAAACCTTTACCGATTCTCAATTCCCTAAACCTATAGCTTATAATCTAAACCTTAACTAAAACCTTAACCTAAACCCAAACCTAAACCTATAACCTTAACCTAAACCAAAACCTATGACCTAAAACCCAAACATAAACCCGATCCGAACCCAAAGCCGATTTCCTAAACCTAAACCTTAACCTATTCTCAATTCGCTAAACCTAAACCTTAACCTATAACCCGAAACCTAAAACCTAAATGTATTCTCAAATCCCCAAACCTAAACCTACACCTAATCCTAATCTCAACTCCCTAACCTAAACCTAAAACCTAACTTAAAACCCAAACATAAACCCGATCCCGAACCCAAACCCGATTTTCTAAACCTAAACCTTTACCTATTCTCAATTCCCTAAACCTATAGTTTATAACCTAAACCTTAACCATAACCTTAACCTAAACCCAAACCTAAACCTATAACCTCAACCTAAACCAAAACCTATGACCTAAAACCCAAACATAAACCCGATCCCGAACTCGAACCCGATTTCCTAAACCTAAACCTTAACCTATTCTAAATTCCCTAAACCTAAACCTAAACCTTAACCTTAACCTATTCTCAAATCCCTATACCTACACCTACACCTAATCCTAATCTCAACTCCCTAACCTAAACCTAAACCCTAACTTGAAAACCCAAACCTAAACTCGATCCCGAACCCGAACTCAATTTCCTAAACCTAAACCTTTACCTATTCTCATTTCCCTAAAGCAAAACCTTAACCTAAACCTCAACCAAAGCCTTAACCTAAACCTAAACCTACACCTATAACCTTAATCTAAACCAAAACCTATGACCTAAAACCTTAACCTATAACCTATAACCTAAACTTATAACCTATAACCTAACCTTATAACCTATAACCTAACCTTAACCTAAACCTTAACCTATAACCCGAAACCTAAAACTAAATGTATTCTCAAATCCCTAAACCTAAACATACACCTAATCCTAATCTCAACTCGCTAACCTAAACCTAAACCCTAACTTGAAAACCAAAACATAAACCCGATCCCGAACCCGAACCCGATTTCCTAAACCTAAAACCTAAATGTATTCTCAAATCCCCAAACCTAAACCTACATCTAATCCTAATCTCATCTCCCTAACCTAAACATAAACCTAAACTTGAAAATGCAAACCGAAACCCTATCCCGAGCCCGAACCCGAACCCAATTTCCTAAAATTAAATCTTAACCTATTCTCAATTCCCTAAACCTTAACCTAAACTTAAACCTAAAACCTAAATGTATTCTCAAATCCCTAAACCTAAACCTACACCTAATCCTAATCTCAACTCCCTAACCTAAACTCGAACCTAAACTTAAAACCCAAACATAAACCCGATCCGAACCCGAACCCGATTTCCTAAACCTAAACCTTAAGCTATTCTCAATTCCCTAAACCTAAACCTTAACCTAAACTAATACCTAAACCTAAACCTAAAACCTAAATGTATTCTAAAATCCCCAAACCTAAACTTACATCTAATCCTAATCTCAACTACCTAACCAAAACATAAACCTAAACTTGAAAATGCAAACCGAAACCTGATCCGAACCCAAACCCGATTTCCTAAACCTAAACCTTAACCTATTCTCAATTCCCTAAACCTATAGCTTATAATCTAAACCTAAACCTTAACCTAAACTTAAACCTAAAACCTAAATGTATTCTCAAATTCCTAAACCTAAACCTACACCTAATCTTAATCCCAACTCCCTAACCTAAACCTAAACCTAAACTTAAAAACCCAAACCTAAACCCGATCCAGAACACGAACCCGAACCCGAACCCGATTTCCTAAACCTAAACCTTTACCTATTCTCAATTCCTTAAACCTATAGCTTATACGCTAACCCTAAACCTTAACCTAAACCTAAACCAAACCTATTACCTTAACCTAAACCAAAACCTATGGCCTAAAACCTTAACCTATAACCTATAACCTAAACTTATAACATATAACCTAACCTTAACCTATAACCTAAAACTAAATGTATTCTCAAATCCCTAAACCTAAACCTACACCTAATCCTAATCTCAACTCCCTAACCTAAACCTAAACCTAAACTTGAAAACCCAAACCTAAACCCGATCCCGAGCCCGAACCCGATTTCCTAAACCTAAACCTTAACCTATTCTCAATTCCCTAAACCTATAGCTTATAACCTAAACCTAAACCTAAACCTAAACCAATAATCTAAATGTATTCTCAAATCCCTAAACCTAAACCTACACCTAATCCTAATCTCAACTCCCTAACCTAAACCTCAAAACCTAAACCTAAACCTGATCCCGAACCCAATTTTCTAAACCTGAACCTTAACCTATTCTCAATTCCCAAAACCTTAATCTATAACCTAACCTAAACCTAAACCTAAACCTATAACCTAAACCTAAGCCTAAAAACTAAACCTAAAACCGATCGCCCTAATAGGATTGAGATGGCTCTGATGGATGTACACAAACAAGCCACTGAAAACCTACAAAGTGGAGATAAGAAGAAACATCTCCAATTGCTTATTATCATTTTACCTGACATGAGTTGTTCATATGGTGAGTACAAACAAGACCCTAAATCCTAGAGAGATGGAATGAATCAACTAAAGCATTTTGTTTTCTGATTTTGCAGGAAAGATTAAACGTGTTTGCGAAACAGAGTTGGGCATAATGTCGCAATGTTGCCAACAGAGACAGGCATCCAGAGTCAATAAACAGTATCTCGAAAATGTTGCCTTAAAACTTTATGTCAAGGTTTGTGATTCTTTGAAGTGGTTGAACTTTGAATGTCTGATGTGTTTTTTCTTTTACCTCTTTTAAAGTTGTTCTCGGCACAGCCGCATTGGCAGGAGCTGATAAGAGATCTTTATCAAGTTGTGAAGGATCCTCAGAGAGGTTCTATGAACAAAGGAATGATCCGATAAGTCTTTTTCTCTTCTGTTTTTGTATGATCTTTTGCAGGGTTGGTGTGAGCGTATTTATGCATGGATGAATGTAATGTGGATAAGATTGTTTATGTTTGGATGAATGTAGTTTATGTTTGGATGGATTTATGTAGTTTGGGTTTAGATGGATGTGAATGTGATGAAATATATTATATAACATGTGTATATCGGAAGAGTACGATGTTGTAATGTGTGTATATTAGGAAGAACATGATATTGTAATGTGTGTACATTGTTTGTGTTTGGATAGATGTAGTTTATGTTTGGATGAATGTAGTTTTGTTTGGATAAATTTACATAGTTTGGGTTTAGATGGATGTGAATGTGAATATGATGAAATATATTATATAACAGGTGTATATCAGGAGGAATATGATGTTGTAACAGGTGTATATCAGGAAGAATATCATATAAACAGGTGTATATACAAATATGAGACGGTTGAAGACCGTCTTTTTAAAGGACGGCTCACGACCGTCCTTCCCAGGTTCATAAGAGACGGTCTATAACCGTCCTTTCCAGGTTTATAAGAGACAGTCCATGACCGTCCTTTTCTGGGTAATAAGAGACGGTCTATAACCGTCCTTGTTATTGATGGTCCTGGGTCGTCCTTTTTACGGACGGTCACAGACTGTCCTTTTCAGGTCCAGAAGGTGTACATGTTGGTTGCCATTAGAGACGGTTTATGGCCGTCTTTTTTAGAGACGGTCCGTTACCGTCCTTATTGAGAGATAGTTTATGGCTGTCCTTTAAAAAATATGACACGTTAAAATTTGACGGCCGTTGCGACGGTCCAGGACCGTCCTTTTTGGGCTTTTGAGACGGTTTTCAACCGTCCTTTTTTCGCTATTTTGGCATAGCGCCACCATTAATTACAAATCATGAATTAATTGTCATAATCTTAGTCTAAGCTAACCAAGATCACATTAATTGAATCTACCCACATTTTAACAATTTCTCTACAAATAGTCCTTCATCCCTTAGCATTTCACCATTTTTCTACACGAGGAGAGAGAGAGAGAGAGAGAGAGAGAGAGAGAGAGAGTGATTTTGGTGGGCCATTAACTCCATCAATCACATCCCTTCCATCCATCTCAATCATCCATCTAATCCATCAAGGTGAGTACACCCACTCCACGCTTGCTTTGTTTTCTTTTTTATTATTTGTATGATTATTAGTGGTGACGATTTGGTGATAATGATGTGATCAATGGTGTGGATACATAGGAGAGTACATATAAAAAGATAACCAATATTGGTAATGATATGATGATAATGATGTGTTTAATGGTGTGGATTCATAGGAGAATACATATAAAAAGAATAATAATAAAAATAATTTTTTATAGACTTTATGTGGGACCCATTGATAGTGGGCCCTATTAGAATTTTGTATTCCATCCAAACCGCCCAAAGTGTGGCCCAATGGGCTGGCCACACACTCACATACACACACGTGCACACACACCACATTATAAAATAAAATAAATTAATTTTTAAAAAATAAAATAAAATACAAAACGCACTCCATTGGGCCAGCTGCTTTCAATAAAAGGGAAGGACTATGAGACCACCACAGTCCCCGCCATGATCTATGTATTTGATCCATGCCGTCCATTCAATTTCCCAGCTCATTTTAGGCATTGAGGCAAAAAATGAAGCCAATCCAGATCTCTGGTAGGCCACACCATCAAAAAGACTATTTTAATAGTGTTAAATTGTTAAGGCTCGCTTTAATGCAAAAGCATGCTACATATTAGACTTCTTGGATGTGTCACAAGCTAGGGAATGCAATAGACAGACTTGATTATCTTGATGTGCACCCCACCTATGAAAAACCACAAAAAAAGGCAAGGGGCGTCAGCCCCTTACTGCTGACATCCAACATCCAAGGACGCTGCAGCTTTTGCTGCTTGGAATGGGTAGGGATAATGGGCCCCAACATAGGCCCCACCATGATGTATGACAACCATCTACACCGTGCATTTGATGGGTCTCCTTTAAAAATGGGTCACCCCTAAAAATCAGCCGTACATGGAAT
Source organism: Magnolia changhungtana (assembly GCA_030180095.1). Lineage (NCBI taxonomy): Eukaryota > Viridiplantae > Streptophyta > Magnoliopsida > Magnoliales > Magnoliaceae > Magnolia > Magnolia changhungtana. The sequence continues at coordinate 2,717,297 of JASAUF010000294.1, forward strand.
TCAGGTGACCCACACCATCTAAAATCATGAGAAGACCCAATGAATCAACAAGTTTTGTGGGTCTGATCATGAGGCATGCTTTGTATCCAAATTGTTCATCCATTTGGGGAGATGTCTTAAGGCTTGAGAAGAAAAATAAGAAAGATCTAAGTATCAGGTGGTCCACACTATAAAAAGTAGTGGGGGATTGAACGTCTACCATTAAAACCCTTTTTGGGTCATAAAAGTTTTGGACCAATATGAAATTTGTTTTTCCTCTTACTTCAGGTCTTTATGACCTAAGAACAGATTGGATGGAAAATAAACATTATGGTGGGCTCTGTATATTGTTTAATGGTGAAATCATTATCTTCACCGCTATTTGTGGTGAGGTCTAGATAATCTTTGGTTATGATTCATTTTTGGATAATTCTCTAAAATGATCTCTCAATATAGATAAACAGTATAGATATAATAAATACATCACTTTAGGATCCATGTAACTTTGATCACCTTGAACCATTTGTACAACAAGGAGCGAGCGCAAGCATATAAAAACACTTGCCAGGGTCCACTTGAAATTTGGATGCATCTGAAACTTGGACTGAACCCTCAACCAAGTAGGACACACATAATGGATGGACTGGATTTATGAACCACGTCCCGATGGCCCAACAAATGATTATGAATGTTTTAATGGAGGGTAACCCTCTTAACTTTTGTGTGTGGTGTGGCCCACACGAGCCATAAAATGACTCTATTTTAAACCAAGAGGCCCACGTAATGTCTACATCAGATCTGCACTGTACGTTCTCTTTAATAGATCATTTTAGTACATGAACCTAAAAAAAAAAAAAAAAAGTTGATCCAAATTTTAAGTAGGCTGCACCACACGAATAGTAGAAATTGAACATTTACCATTAAAGACTCCCTATGGGTCTACCATAATGCATCTGATTTATTAAGTTCATACATCATCCTTGACCAACTCATTACATGATATGGTTTCAAAAATTAGGCTGATCCAAAGTCCATCTAGACTGTACCACCTGAAACAGTAATGACCGAACTCTCATAACTAAAATTTTCCTAGGGCCGAGGTTAATGATGCAATGTATATCCATACCATCCATCGACTTCACCAGATTATTGGAGCAGATCCTAACTTCAAGTGGCTCACACACAACCCAACCTCATGGGAAATCCCCATAGACTCCACCGCGCAGGACCCATTCTGAATTCCATTGGTGTATGGGCTCAAGAATGTTAAGGCTCATTTTAAGTGAATGTCATGTGGGCCCATCAGTGGTAGCCTTGTTTGGGCCAACCATTAGACCTCTTCGACAAGAGTTTGTAATCTCCATGTGTTGAATGTATGACGAACTGGTATTGTAATTTTTGAAGTCATTACCAAAAAATGATCAAAGGGTACGGACTATTTTGGTTTTTTGATACAGTTATAAAACCGTAGCTTACTTACTACGGCTTAAAATTGTAGCTAAAACTGTCCAAGCCGTAGCTAAAAGCTAACTCCGCCAGACGTACATACAACCTTAGATACCTCATAAGGGACTCTACGAGGTCCATTAAAATGTGTGTACTCCATCTAATACGTCTATCCATTTTTAAGAGTATTTTAGGGCAAGAACCCAAAAAAGAAAGTAGATCAAAAGCACAAGTGGACCACACAGTAAGAAAGAGTGGAGATTAATCCATTAATCAATGGTGTGGTTCAATTAGACCTTCGATTTGCCTAGATGTTGGGTTCATTTCCTATAAAAAAATTACAAAATTAATGTACGGAGTGGATATATCGATTGCATCAAGATGAATCCCACAAAGCCCTTGATAAGGTTGTCCATCCAGATCCCTTCAAATGTGAACCGTGGAGGGCCCGTTATGGATTGTTCAATGGCTACGGTCATATTGGCTTTTAGCTATGGTTAAAAACTGTAGCAAGTAAAAATGTGGAAAACCGCACTGCCTTTTTCTTTTCCCCCTCTCATGGAACATTCATTTCCCTCCACTCAACCCTATTCCCTCTCACGTTCGTCCCTTTCTCTCTCTCGATCTCCCTCGCCCCTTTTCTCTCTCTCTCTCTCTCTCGATCGACCGCGCTCATTTTCTCTCTCTCGATCTCCCCTCTCACGAACTCCTCTTCTCTCCCTAACCATCCCCTTCCACTCGATCTCACGAACTCCTCTTCATCAATGGATGATTTCGAGTTGTTGCACTCCTGCTCGTGAAGGATCTAAAACCTCTCTCTGCTGAAAGATTCGGAACCCCTCTCTCACTCCCACTCACAAAAAACCAACAACCCCTTTCCGCTGATAGATTTGAAAGCAGAGCTCTCTCTGCTACTTGTCGCAAAAGTCACAGGCAGAGCACTAAACAAGCTCTTTAAGGAAAGGTTAGTTTATGTAGAAACAATTTTCAATCAATTTTTTATTGTTTATTTCCAAATTTTGGATGTTTAGATTTAGGGGTTTCTGATTATTATTTTTTGATTTATACTTTTTTTTTTTTACTGAAATTGAATGTTGAGATAAGAGTTTCTAAAATTTATCTGTAAATTTGTTGTATGATGATGTAGAGGGGGGTTTCTCTTGGAAAATGCATGGTGTACCCTATTGTGAAGCTTAATATGGTGTTGTGGGCTGCGGCATGGTTCGATCCCGAGCCAATTGATCATTGCTTCACTAACATCAATCTAGTGTCTAGGGACAAGAACATGTGGAGGAAGGGATGCTAACTGTTTGACGAAATTCCCAAAGCCCATGTTGCACAGGCATGCACCTCTTATGTATTTATCGCAACTTCTTTCCATTAATATTTCAAATATATATTAGAGTAATTATCATAGGTTTTGATTTTGTTGTTGCATTGATTTGAATTGCAAGTGGGTTTTGTTGGGTAGGTACATTCTTGATATGCACAACACTAGTAAGCTTAAAACATGCATATATGGTTATATAGCCGCCACCTTCAGGTATATACCCTACCTCCTCCTCCAAGCATGTGGAAGTGTAACCACCGAAGTAAGTTGTAATGCATTTGTGGACTTATGGAATTGAAAATATAGCCCAGGGAGGAGGGATGGGTTGCCTTGGCATGCTGACTGCTATCCTAAGGAAACACTCTTTTATGCAAGCTTGGGCTTGACAATAAGAGCACAAAACTCTTACAGATGCTATGGGCATGCAATTAATTACAAAGGTTTATTAAAATCAACCAGTTGCTTTGAGAAATAAAATCATGGTTCCAATAGAATATCCTATGCCTATGCAATTCAATTGTTTTGCTAAGCCATGGTTTTGGGAAAAGTGTGTCATGATCAAGGGAGGTGATTCAATAATTGTGTATGGAAAGAACCGTTGCTTTTGTAATTGGCCATGAATATTTTTGTCGTAGCAAGGTACTGCGGTATTTTTGTTATTGTTCTGTTGTACATTTTGAAGGGCTTTCCTTGATGTGATGCAGTCCCAATTTATTCATTTTTGTAATATGTGCAGGCTTGTCAATGTTCATAATTGCTAGCATGTTTGATGATCTTTAATTTAGTGTTTTAATGGTCCGATACATTGGTTTTTTCGTTTACCCAAAATAGTAATTGGATGTCTGCACTCTGCAGTATGCAGCATGATTTTTTTTTCTTTTTCTTTTGTTTTATTTTTCTTTATTTTTATTTTTATTTTTTGGTTTCTTTTAAGAACTTCCCATCCCACTTAGAAATTTTAGAAAGTGCTTGTATAAAAATGTTGTTTTAACCCTGCTGTCCATATGTGTTATGAGTGATTCAGTGGAAATGAGTGATTCAGTGGAAAGAGATATGAAGCTATTGGTGAGAAATGAACATTCATCATGGCCTGAGGGTAAACAGGAAAATTCTTTGTTATGGCTAACCATATCATAAATCTCCATTTTGCACATTACAAATGCAAATAGAATGTAATCAAATTCCTTTCAAGTGGTACATCCATTGCTTGACAAAAGAAAAAAAATGTATTGACCCTGTAAGTATTTTTGGACTGATAGCTATCTTTGTTGGTGCAAATTAGCTGGACTGTCCAAATCATCTTACCATGAAGCCAGATATCCATGGTTTTTAGCTCATTGTTTTGTTTTCAATGCTAATATTCTTACTCACGCTTGTCTCTTGGACCCACGTAAATCCCTAATTATATGCATGTTGATGGTTCTTTCTTCTATTAATGGATTTTTTACTTGGTTTTTATTAGCTCATGATCTGCTCTTAATGGTAATTTCATGTTCTTAGTCATATTTTGGACTGTTATAAATCCCTAATTCTATGCAATTTGATGTTTTTTTTTCTTTTTCATTAGATTGATGTACTTTATGATTTGGGTTTTTCATTTTATGTTCTTTACATGATGAGTTTGGTTTGAAGTGAATTTCATGTTCATGGTTGCCTTTGCCTAATAAGTGTACTAGTCTGATTATTGAGTTAAGGCACGTTAATGGCGGTATCACCTTTGATTTGAAATTGTGGCTATTTTTTATGCTTCATCTCCATTCTTACATATGCCATGTTGCCTTTGCCTCTACAGGAATGGTGTTGGGGCTGGTATATGCTAAGACATGGAACCTTCTCACCCCAATAACCATGCATGAATGCTGGAACTTGGGTGTTGTCCTCAAGCTTACGTTTCTTCAAGTAAGTGATTTGATTTGCCAATAATACAAAACAATTCATTGGTCTTTTTCTTTTATTTTTTGGTCTACTTATTCCTACTTCTAATGGGACTTTTGCTTCAAGTCTATCAGAGGTCCTTTTTTTTAATGGCTTTTTAAAGATACTCTTGGATTTTTACTCACACTACTTACTCACAAGCATGGCGTGCATGTGTGGTAGGTTGTTCATCAAAATGGCAACTAAGGAAATGAAAAACATCCTGCATTTAAAATACTTGCATGGCCCATCTGATTAGAAGTTGAGACTATGTCCTTCTTTCTCGGCCAAGGCAAGTACAAAGTAAGTTGATTTTATGGACGATGGGGATCTTCCTGTTCCATGTTTGTGTATTATGGCTAGGTGTATGGAGGCAGGTTTTTATATGATCATGAGACTGCACATCGAGTAGATTCATTTCTACACATCTTCTAGTTCCATGTTTTTCTAAACTCATCCTGGTAGATATCTAGCCTACTTATTTCTACTTTTGATAGCGGTACTAAAAAAATGGACAAAACCTGGTAGATATCAAGTAAGCCTGCTACTACTGATTTTTATGATTGGAAGGAAGGTGCCATGAAATTTCTTGCTAGACGCAAAGCGAGTCTCTTTGGACTTTCAGGATGACTTATTGTTGACTTATTTGGTTCGTCGCAACGAACCCATGTTGATCCATTGCCAGTCTTGGCCATTCATACCTTATCCAGAATTCAAGTGAGCCATAGCACATGGCACGTTTATGACTGGATACCCACTGTTGATTAGTGTGGGGACCTATTGTACATATATATATATATATATATATATATATATATAACCTAGCATGTTCTGACCCTTGGTCCAGGCTAGGTGAAGAGTCTGCCGAAAACGTGGTTGTTTTTGCTATTTATATGTACCCTTGTTCAATTCAACTGTGGTCGTTTTCTCTTGTCTAGGTCCCTAATCATGGCTCAGTGGCAGACTGATTAGAGTTTCAACAAAGGTCATGGGCTTGAGTACCCAATGTGGTATTATCATTGGGTTTTAGTAACTTTTGTTATTCTTTATTGTTGTTTGATTGAGTACCTGAAAATGGAAAACCTGCACCAGGACAATAACGGTAAGATTTCCTATTCTATTCTCTCTTTTTAAAGATTCTTTAAGAGCTGGGGAGCAATCAAGTCCATTTTAATGTATGATGCTGTGTAAGAGTACGGTCTCTTCTGGACCTTGCTTTGCGGACTATAGCTGCAGCAGCAGATCCTTGTCACAAGGAACTGACATGTTGTGTGGTAAGTGACTCCTTTTATCAGCTTGCATTAATATAGAGTTGGTGGAAATTGAATGAGTGTTACATGCAGACACATGCTGCAAATGCTGATTGAAACAATCGATGCAAGCCATTGTGGCTTGTGTTTGAAATTAGGTTCATCAATCAAGCAACCCCACTTTGTATGAGTCATAGCTGAAAAGTTTGGGTGGCCCACTCATCATGTAGGCCACCATTGTATAAAGAGACGGGAAGTTAAAATGGTTTAACTAAATGTTCACATTCACTGTACATGTTTGTCCACCTGATGAATGGTCTGGCATGTCTTCTGGGCTAGGACATGTTCATCATGTGGACAGTACTAAGATGAACGAGCCTGGTTAGCATAGACGGATACCGCATTGTTACTTGTGGAGCACTAGTGATTTGCAAGTATGATATCTCAAACCTAATATTTCTTTCCTCCTATTACACACACAAGAAAGATCTTATTTGCTTAATAGATTGGGGACTCTCAGTGATCTGAAATATGGGATGAAAAATTTACTTTCTACTCCTAAAGTTCAGAAGCTTGTTTCTGATGTTAATGATCAGATAGAGCCAGTAAGTGTCATTGGCCTAGAAATGTTCACTCTGAGTTACAAGGTATGTCATGTTCTTGCATTCCTTTATCATTTTGAATCATAGTATCCTTGTAACGCCCTGAAAATTGGGGGTCGAGTATGAACTCAACTCCCGAGTTCCAACGCATCACTTATGCAACATACACAATGATGGTTAAATGTTGTCTGAGTTAGCGCAATAAACATGAATGAGATTATACCAAAACAGTAATTCATACTCCAGTTCAATTGTATAAAGGCAAGCGGAAGACTAAAATTTTATATTCAAGATATGTAAAGTATCAAAATTTTGTGAACTCCAGAGTATGAGTACTAACTGAGTACCAATATACATGTATTGTCTCTAAGTCAAAAAAATCAAAATACAATCCTCAAAGAGGCCCTGTAAATCCCGCGATGCAACCGGCCTAAGCGTAGCCATCGAGTCCGCATAAAGGAGAACTCCTCCCGATCCTCCTCATAGTCTAGCTCGGCTCCCGAACAGAGGCGCCATCTACACCGTGACATGAGTCCGGTGGGTGTTGCAAACACCGCCTCGTAACGTGGGAGTGAGTAGCTAACCGGTGGAACAATAAAGCATAGGTTAACATGTTATCAAATCAATCAAGCAAGAATGATAACTTAAAGTACAAATCAAACATTTCTAATTACTCTTGTTAAGTGCAAAATGATATGACATGATGTATGCCCTTGCCAAACCACCCTCAAGCGACATCATCTTACGTTCGCGAATGCTAACTCCCTCGAGTGCGCCACATCTACAAAGCACATGCGGTGCAATGATGCTCATGATTACCAAGTTTTTATTAATCCATTTCAACCAGAAGATTGGGAAACTAAGGTACCTCCCTTGTATAATTCCCAAACATGATCCATTCTAGGTCGTCAATCCTAGCTAATCTCATACGATATTATGGTTTGAGAAGCGTAGTGAAGGCATCGCAAAGGGCTCGTCACCGTCGGCGCGGATACTGATCTCACCGTATGCGGATCAATTGTCTTGGCCGTCACTCAAGTACATATCTCACCGTGCCTTGGCTCAATCACTAGCCGTCACTCGAGTACGGGTCTCACCGTACTCGGCTCAACTCATACTCTCTAGTTCTTGTGAAAGACTCGTCGCCAATCACAGACACTTGGAGTATACTCGAAGATACTACGGAGGACTCGTCGCCGTCGGCACAAGACGAGTACAGTCTCACCGTACTCGGCTCTCGCCGTAAGTATCGACTCGAATATAGTGTCCCATACCACCATAATCGGCTCACGAGTTTGGTTGCGAATGGTCACTACGGGAGGCATATGACCCCGGCGTGGGCCGACAAATACTCGACCACGGTGTCCCATACCACCATGTCCGGCTCATGCGTCTTAGCGGATCGAGGTACCATGGTTAACGGGATTGCCACCGGTAAGTTTGGTACCCAGGTTCAAGCGAGAGCGACCAAACATGGTGAACATACATATACACATATCGGTTTGCTTGACGAGCTCGACTAGCTCGAGCGCACCACAAGTTGAGCGATATGGAGCGCAAAAGCACTCCGTGTGGCCAACCACTATCGCCAACCGAAGTACGACTCGGGTTCGCAGACACGTCCATCGTGGCGATATGAATCTCAACCCACAACAAAGAAGTCTGGTACCGAATGTGTGGACTATAGGCATAGTCCCAAACTCAATCAATTGTAGAGCATAAAGTAAAGCATGGAGTAAAGCATGTATTATAAAGCATGAAGTATAGCATGTTATAAGGCATGTTGTAAAGCATGTTGTAAAGCATGTTATAAAGCATGTTATAAAACACTATACACATAGGGATACAAATACTTATAGTTCATAGGTGAGTGGTTAGAGTGAACAACCACATGGAGAGTGTCATATGTGACACTAAGGTAGCGGAGAATCCCATCTCAGCACCTAACTAAGGTTCTAACACTTAAGCACTTACATTCACAAGTGATTTCACCAACACTTGGAATGCAAAGCTTCAACATACATGACGTATGCTAGGGCAGTGTGTACTAGGGTTGTCCCTTTACCGAGCTAGTATTTTATACATATACATCCTATTCATACAGCAAATAAACATAGCAACACATCAGCAAATTTTATACGTATAGGGTACTTTCACGTATACCCAATTTCGACATACATAGTGTTTACAAAGGAACATAGGTTTCGGCGATTCCTTTCGCCAAGCTAGTATTTTAATCATGTATTGTATAATCATACATTAAATACATATGTCAAACATTATTCCAAAAGAAATACGTATACGGTATTTCTACAATACGTATTTTCAACATACGGCACATTTACAAAGGAACATATATTTTGGCGATCTCTTTCGCCAAACTAGTATTTTATTCATATGTTATATAATTAAACATTAAATAAACATGTCAAGCAATTATCCAAAAAAATACATATATGGTATTTCTACGTATATCGAGAATATGTGAAATTCCATATTTCACACCGCTAATCAAAACAGAAACGGAAAGCACTTTGTACATGTGCAATTGCAACGCAGATCATGAATCTACCATTACCTGACATTGAAAGCGTTGAAAACCGTAACTTATACACTTAAAGTCCTCACCTTTGCCTTTGGAAACGGAATAAATCAGCAAGGGTGATGGATCTTCCGTCTACGGCCGATTTTAGCCTAAAGAGCGGAATCGGTTAGTCAGTATACACCCTACCTCAATTCCACATCAAATCAGACCTAGGGTTAGGTTTTCTTACCTTCAAATGAGGCGGAAAACACGGAAAACGCCGAGAATAAGGCGGTGTAGGCCGTGTAGCAATCCAAGTGCAAGTGGAGGAAGATCTAAGCAACGATCTCCAAGTCCTTCTCTCTCTTTTCTCTCTCTCTCTCTAGGGTTTCCACCAAAATTCGTATGGCTGTGAGAGGGGCTGCTCTAAGCCCCTTTTATAGCCTCAAACATTACGAAAACAGACTTAGGTTCATAGGGTACTGCCTATATAGGCTTTTCGCGCTTTTCCTGCTCAAAAGGGAAGTTCTGGTGGCCCTTTTTGAACCAAACGTCAGACTTAAGCTCACCACCAATGGATCTACGTGGGATTACGTTTTTGACTCATTCGGATACGCAGATCGCACATGGCGGACCACTTTCAGTTCGACGGTCAGTGGGCCACGATCAGAAATTCCAAGTACATGTAAATGTTCCTGAAATTTTTCTTAATCCGAGGGTGTAATTTGGTCTGATTCTGACGGTCAGGTTGCTTAATACTGACGCGTCAACGAACGATGCCAGATCACTATTCCAGATATTTATTTTGGCCTGTGAATAGTGTTTTTCACACTACCTCGCTCCGATTCGAAACGAATGGCCGTGGAATATCGGATAAGGCTGATTTTTGAGATGATTGTTAAGCCCAGTGGGGCGGTCCTAGTTCCTTAACTTCGGGTTAATCGGAATCCCGAGGTGCGATCTAGACCTAATACGAAGTTTCGTTTCATTCCGAGAGCAGACGGGGAATGAGTTCGGTTCTAAACTTTTAGGGTAACCTAGCGTCAATGATTCGCAAGGTTTGGGTCTTGCAGATCGTATTTAAAGCGATCCTAACGGATTTCATATTTAATTGAGTTTAGTACTTAGTTAACTTTGTTAAATTTCTAAAGGATTTAATCCTATGTGATTTCTGGTCGAGGTGGTACTCGACCCAATGTACGGAATTTTTCAGGTCGTTACAATCTACCCCCCTTAAACAAAAATTTCGTCCTCGAAATTTATACCTGTTCGTACTCCTCGAGAATCTGAGGGTAGTTCTTCCTGACCTCGGCCTCAGTCTCCCAGGTAGCTTCCTCCTCAGAATGATGTGTCCAAAGTACCTTCACAAGTGGGATGACCTTGCTACGCAGTACCTGCTCCTTCCTGTCAAGGATGCGCGTCGGCGCAACTCATATGTCGCATCCTCGCTCAACTGTACCTGCTCCCATCCGATGATATGCGAAGGATCAGGAACGTACTTCTTCAGCATAGATACATGAAATACGTTATGTACGAAGCAAGTGGTGTAGGCAAGACGAGACGATACGCCACATCACCCACTCGATCCAGTATCTGAAATGGACCGATGAACCTCGGTGTGAGCTTCCCTTCTTCCCAAACCGAAGGACTCCTTCATAGGGAAACCCGAAGGAACACATGATCACCAACCTCGAACTCCGGCGGTCGCCGCCTCGTATCGGCGTAACTCTTCCGTGCGTCCTTCTGTGGCCGTGAGTAATCGACGTCCGATAATGTCTACCTCTCTCGTAGTCGCCCGAACCAACTCCGGCCAATCGGGCTACGCTCTCCAACCTCTCGCCCAACAAGTGCGGTGCCCTACAAGGTCGACCATATAGAGCCTCATATGGCGCCATGCCAATCGTCGCCGGAAGCCGTTATGTGTAGGCGAACTCGCGTACGGAAGACGGTCGTCCCAACCGTCCTTGAAGTCCAACACACACGCCGCAACATATCCTCCAGAACCGATTCACTCGCTCGTCGCCCATCACCGAGGATGAAACGCCAGACATCGAACTTCAACTTCACACCCATCGCCTCCCGGATACGAGTCCGAAGATGGATGTGAACCGCGTGTCTCTCGTCCGACACAATCTCTAAAGGAACCCCATGCGCAGACGGACGATCTCCCCGATGTACAATCTAGCCTACTCGTCTGCGGAGTTCGTAACTCGATAGGGAGGAAATGGGCCGATTTAGTCAACCGGTCCACAATCACCCAAATGGAATCGTGCCCCTTCCTCGTCTTCGGCAACCCCGATATGAAGTCCATGGAGATGAAGTCCCACTTCCACTCCGCTATAGGCATGGTCAAGACGGCCCAGGAGGTCGGCGATGTTACGCCTTGACCTGGCCGGCACGCCGACACCGAGACACAAACTCAAAGAATGTGGGCCTTCATGTTGTCCCACCAATACGTCCGTCTCATATCTTGGTACATCTTCGTGCTACCGGGATGCATCGCAAACTTCGATTATGGGCGAGACTCGAGAAGCTCGCGTCTCAAGTCAAGTCGCACATACGGAACACATAGGCGGCCACGGAACCGTAAACCCCCATCGATCCAACTCTCCACTCGGAGTCCACGGCGTCCTTCGCCAGCGCTCTCGGCTCGGCTCGTACAGTACCGTATGTCGCCCCTCCGGGCCTCAACAATCTGTCGTCGATAAGTGGCCGCACCGAATGTGCGCAACACACTCAAATGGCTCCTCGACGGTGAGTCTCGCTCGAAGTCCCGCACAAACTCTACCATATCCCACTCGGCTATCATCGGCGGTGCCGCAAATGCAATCGCCTTCTTGCGGCTCAACGCGTCGCCACAAGGTTCGCCTTGCCGGGATGGTAGGAAACCTCGAACTTGAAGTCCTTCAAGGTCTCCATCCATCGTACTGTCTCATATTCAAATCTCACATTTGCGTGAATATGTATTTAAGGCTCTTGTGGTCGCAGAAAAGCTCGAACTCCTCACCATAGAGGTAATGTCTCCAGAGCTTCAATGCAAAGATGACACCGCCAACCTGTGTCATGTGTAGGGTAATTCTCCTCGTGCTTCCTTAATTGTCTCGAGGCATACGATATCACCCTATCTTTCGCATCGGACACAACCCAAACCAACGCGAGACGCGTCAAGTATACACCGTGTATTTCACCCCTTGCTCGCAATACTAGCAAGGGGCGGACGTCAACTTGTCCTTCGGCTCCTTAAAAGCCGCCTCCGCCTTCTCATTCCAGGCGAACTTCGTGTCCTTCCGAGTCGGCTAAGACAATGGCACGGCTATCTTCGAGAAATCCCGAATGAAACGTCTCAGTAGTACCCACCAGGCCAAGGAAACTCCTCACCTCGAACCGATTTGCCGGCTGCCAATCCCGAACCGCAGCCTACCTTAGCAAGGTCCACTTGCTATCCCATCCTTGGACACTACATGTCCCAGAACTTGACTTCCTCCTGCCGAAGTCGCACTTCTTGTATTGCGCAAACAACCTGGTTCTTCTTCGGTGTATCCAATACCGCCGCAAGTGCTCCTCGTGCTCCTCCCGACTCGTGGAGTATATCAAGATGTCATCGATAAAGACGATGACGAATCCAGAGGAAGGGCCGAAATACCCGGTTCATCGATCCATGAACACGGCCGGTGCGTTCGTCGGACCGAACGACATCACTAAGAACTCGTAGTGCCCAAAGCACGTCCGAAGGCCGTCTTTCGCACGTCCTCCTCTCTCACGCGGTGGTGGTGGTAACTCGACCGGAGATCAATCTTCGAGAAATACTTCGCCCCTCTCAACCGATCGAATGGATCGTCAATCCCGGGCAAAGGATACTTGTTCTTCACCGTGACTGGTTCAACCTACGGTAATCAATACACAACCGTAGGGACCCAGGTCCTTCTTCTTCACGAACAACACGGGTGCTCCCCAAGGAGACACACTAGGTCGAATAAAACCTCTCTCTACAAGCACGTCAATCGTGTCCGCGCAGCTCCTCCATCTCACATGGAGGCATACGATAAGTAGCAACGAGATGGGCGTCGCACCAGGCGTAAGATCTATCGTAAAATCAATCTCACGCCGAGGAGGTAAACCCGGGATAGTCTCAAACACGCCTGCGAAGTCTCGAACCACTGGCGTACTATCTACTGTCGGACCATCAGTCGGCACAAGCAAAGCAGCATAACAATCAACTCGACAGGCCAACTGACCTGCACCGGAACGTGAAAGCCGCACCGTCAGGTCCGTAGGCCGTCACGATCCGAGTATCGCAATCATCTCCGCCCTCATCCTGGTGAGCCAATCCATACCCAGGATAACATCGTAGTGCCACACGGAGCAACAATGAGGTCGACGAGCACTGTGCTGCTACCCAAAACTACCGAGCAACCCTCACATAACCGTGTGACATCCGAACAGGTCCCGGTAGCCGTAGTGAGTCTCATTCCCTTAGTGGGAATCGTATGCAAAGATAGGCGTTTCACCGCCCCACAGGAAATAATAGAGGTAGTGGACCCAGTGTCCACCAACAAAGAGACGGGAGTGTCGTGAATAAGAGCCGTACCCTCGAAAGCCGTCGGAGCTGGAACCGACGTCTCAGGTGCCTCACCACGAGAGTATGAACGCGAGCCTCGCGCGGCGGTTCGGCCGTGGAGCCAAGGGTCGCCTGTGGCGGCCCGAAGGACGGCACGGGAGGTCGAATGAAGGATGTGCAGAACGGTCCGAGCGGCGAGCCGATATGGCTCGTGGATAAGAGCGACCCAATCTCTCGTGGTGGCGCAAAGCCGCTAGCTCTCATGCGCGAGAAGCGCTCTCGGCCGGGGTGTCCGGGTTTCCCGCAAAACGTGCGTGTCACCAACGGGCGTCTCATAGGAATAGGCACCGCGCTGCCCCGGGGGAGAATCGGCCGAGGCCTCTTGCCTAAAATAGGCCTGCTCTGTACATCCTGTCGCGGTCTCGCAACCATAGTGCCCCGTGATCTGGCCAGACGGTCCACATCCTGCTCGGCCGTCATAGACATGTGGACCAACGCCGCATACGTAGGAATACTGTGGCAGCATATCCTCGACCGAATCTCCGGTCGCAAACCCAAAGAAAATCGACGCATCCGCATCTGCTCGTCCACTAGTATAGTCGGGACAAAGCGGCCCAACTCGGTGAAGCGGTGCTCGTACTCGTGATAGTCATGCCTCCCTGCCTGAGGCGCAAAAACTCTTCCTCCCGCTCGTGCCGATAAGTCTCGCGGGTAGTACTTTTCGTGGGAACCGAGACTCGAAAGCCTCCCAGTCCACACGAAGTCTATCTGCGACGAGGCGCAAAGACGCCGTCCCACCATAAGCTCGCTCTCTCTCAAACATGAAGGCGGCCCTCCACCGCTCCGCTCCGAGCAGTGAAGCATCCATAGCATCTTGGAGATGCGGTCTAATCCGAACTCCGCCTCCTCGGGCCCGTGAGAACCCATAAACGAGGGAGGCCTCAAGCGCGGAATCGCTCGAGAGTAGCCGCGTGTACCGACCTCTCCAAGAGGAGGTGCGACGGATGGGGGCAGAGGCACATCCTCAACCCGAGCAGGAGGCCCGAATGCTCATCGGGACGTGTAGATGTCGCGGTGGAGTCGCACTACCACCACGGACAAGGCCTCGGCGATAGTGGCCATAAGCCGCGATCGCGTTGCTGCTGTCTTTGCATCTGCCGCTTTGCATCTGTCTCGCCGATGCATCATCATCATCACCGCTCAAACCTATCGGGCCGGCGAGAGCGACACGGGAGTCATATGCGCAGACGATGATGGCGGAATCGCTCACGGACCGGGCGTGTATGGTGGCAACCCGCCGCCAGACCGGAGGGGCCGATCGGAACCCAACCCACGATCCGCGGGACCACCACTACTAGAAGGTGTCCGGTCCATGGAGCCGGTCGACGAAGATGTGCGGTGCTCGCGTATCTTGTCATCGCGGCATACCCTACACAACACGATGGTACAAAGATTGGTGAGATACAAAGATAACACACATCATAAAGCGCTTTAGCATTCCACACATCATCAAACAAAAGAGGCTATATGCTTTTCATTAACTCAAAATTGTCATAATACATGGACTACGAGTTTACATGAATCATGACTGAAATAACATTATAGCCAATACATCCACACATCAAACACCTAAACATGCTACTACCTAATGCAACATCCGTACGAAAACACAAACCGCCTATCGCGGTAACCAAAGCAAACACAATAAACTACAATGTGGATGACTAAGCATCCGAAGTAGGCGGTGGAGGAGGAGCATTCTTATCCCGCGCACAAAGACAGATGGCCTTCAACGTACGGGACATCTTCTTGAAATTCTTCTTCATGTAGGCTTCATTCTCTTCAAGTTTAGTTCGAACTTGACCAAGCTCACCGAACTGTCCAATCTCGCCCGAACTTGTCCAACCTCTTGCTGCAGGGCGGCTTGCCTCTCCTCAAACGGGCAAATCGCGCATCAGATACATCTCGATCCACACCCTGCTCCTGAGCCGCAGGGGGTGAACTCTCCTCTGTGTCCTGAGCCTCGGGTTCTTCCTCCTGTATATCATCAACCGCGCTCCTCATCGCTCTCTCACGGAGGTCAACACTCTCCTCACCGGCACTATCCGACTCATCTCCGGACTCGTCGAGTCGGGCTTGCCGCTGTTGGGGCCGATCTTCATATTCCTGAGTGTCGCTTCATTTATGATTCGGACCGGTGCAAGATCCTCCATATTCAATCTGTAGCCTACATCACGAGCCATCCTGCAGATCAGTCGGCCAAATGGGAGCGAAAGATCGTTCTGGCGTAACGAACAACATTAACTATCTGGGATAGGATGAATGTGGGGGCATATGTTTTCCCGGTGTCCCATCTTGTACAGAAAGTCCACCATCACCCTAGTACATTCCGTGCGGTTACCCCACCGTGGGTATACATTGTATGTGAAGATGTGATGGAGCAAATGGAAGTCTTCAGACATCTTTGTCGCCGCAATACAATTTCCTCGCTTCCAAGTAACTCGGCGACCACAGAGAAATCGCGTGCGGCGATCCCTTTCCCGCGCAGTTCTAGAGAAGTCATCACTAGGATGCACTTGACCAAGCGGAATCCTCGTGATTCGAACCACCTCATCCACAGTGATTGTGCGCCTTATGCCCCTCACAGAAACAGTAAACTGAAGAGGCTCTAGTGATGCGTCCACGATGTGAGCGTAGAAAGCGCGAACTGTGTTCTCACATGCGGGAGACTCGCCTTCAAAAATATGGTTCCACCCGATATCCACCAAGTGGTCCATCATCGGGTGTAGGCCAAACATCCTCTCATCCACATGAGCTTCAAATACAACCTTGCGGCCCGCGAAGCGCCCATACTCCATGCCGATCGGGTAAGCATTTCTGGCGGGGTGGTCAGGATCCAGATCTCGCTTCGACCTAAACTCCCGCACGGTGCTTGTGCCGGCCCCAACGTCGGATCTTCTTCGGGTATGGGCTGGCCTACTTGGGCCGGCGTCGTCGGCCGCGGTTTTCCTCTTTCCCATGAAAGATAGGATGGAGGAAATGGAGAAAATGGTGGCCACCACACCAAGGAGGGCCATGGAAATTTTCCAAAATGGGAAATAAAGGGCTGACCTCTTTTATCTTCCACAATCAACAACCCAATAGGTGTGGAAGAAGCTCTAGAGGTAAGAAATGAAGAAGGAAACAAAGAAAATAGAATGGGTTAGGAGTTTACCCAATTTTTGAGCTCCAAGGATGAGTATGAGAGCTCCAACTTGAGGAAATGGGGAAAGGGAGAGGCTAGGGCTGTTGTAGGAGGTAGGGGTGTGTGAGTTATGGAAGGAAATGGAGGGATTGAAGGTTTGGAGGGATGGTTTTTCAGCAAAATCGAAAATGGAGATGGGGTGCTTGAAAAAGAGGGGAAATGGGAGAAATGGGTGTTTCAGCCCTAAAAAAACTAATCAAATGCCAAAATGGCACGTGCCATTGGGTAGGGGGGACCGAACCGACCAGTCCCACTCTTGAATGTTCGCCGGAAAGTCGAAGGGGGCGCGGTCCGCCGCCGGTGCCGCGGTGGCGCCGCGGTCGGGTTTGGCCGGAGCCGCGCCGCCGCGGTCTGACCCTGTTCACCAGACTCCCAGGGTGCCAAATGCACCCTGGCTTGGTCCAAAACATTGTTGGATTTAACCATGGGGGCCCACGGACTTATTTTTGCTCTAGAACGGTGAGTTTCGGTAACTTTCTGATCCAATCTGATTTTTTTTTATTTTTAACAACTAACATTTGGTGGATTGTAACCTGGACACGTCAATAGATGGTCTAGGAGTGACCTGGGGTCCATAAGTGTGGTCGGGATCGAGTACGCACTCGATCAAACTGTCCGTGTGTAGCGAACTTCGCCGAACGGCGAAATCGGGAGACCCTAAGACTGTTGCTATATTTTGCGCACCCTCCTAAGTGTAATGCGTCAGCGTACGTAGTGGGGACATAACTCAGGTCCGGTTTAATCAAAATCATGCTCTGATACCAACTTGTAACGCCCTGAAAATCGGGGGTCGAGTATGAACTCAACTCCCGAGTTCCAACGCATCACTTATGCAACATACACAATGATGGTTAAATGTTGTCTGAGTTAGCGCAATAAACATGAATGAGATTATACCAAAACAGTAATTCATACTCCAGTTCAATTGTATAAAGGCAAGCGGAAGACTAAAATTTTATATTCAAGATATGTAAAGTATCAAAATTTTGTGAACTCCAGAGTATGAGTACTAACTGAGTACCAATATACATGTATTGTCTCTAAGTCAAAAAAATCAAAATACAATCCTCAAAGAGGCCCTGTAAATCCCGCGATGCAGCCGGCCTAAGCGTAGCCGTCAGAGTACTGCATAAAGGAGAACTCCTCCTGATCCTCCTCATAGTCTAGCTCCGGCTCCTGAACAGAGGCGCCATCTACACCTGTGACAGAGTCTGGTGGGTGTTGCAAACACCGTCCCGTAACGTGGGAGTGAGTAGCTAACTCGTGGAACAATAAAGCATAGGTTAACATGTTATCAAATCAATCAAGCAAACGAATGATAACGTAAAGACAAATCAAACATTTCTAATTACTCTTGTTAAGTGCAAAAATGATATGACATGATCGTATGCCCTTGCCAAACCACCCTCAAGCGACATCATCTTACGTTCGCGAATGCTAACTCCCTCAGTGCGCCACATCTACAAAGCACATGCGGTGCAATGATGCTCATGATTACCAAGTTTTTATTAATCCATTTCAACCAGAAGATTGGGAAACTAAGGTACCTCCCTTGTATAATTCCCAAACATGATCCATTCTAGGGTCGTCAATCCTAGCTAATCTCATACGATATTATGGTTTGAGAAGCGTAGTGAAGGCATCGCAAAGGGCTCGTCACCGTCAGCGCGGATACTAGATCTCACAAGTATGCGGCTCAATTGTCGGCCGTCAGCTCAAGTACATATCTCACCGTACTTGGCTCAATCACTAGCCGTCAGCTCGAGTACAGGTCTCACCGTACTCGACTCAACTCATACTCTAGTTGCTGTGAAAGACTCGTCGCCAATCACAGACACTTGGAGTATACTCGAAGATACTACGGAGGACTCGTCGCCGTCAAGACGCAGCACGGGTCTCACCGTACTCGGCTCTCGCCGTAAGTATCGACGGCTCGAATATAGTGTCCCATACCACCATAATCGGCTCACGAGTTTGGTTGCGCAATGGTCACTACGGGGAGGCACATGACCCCGGCAGAGGCCGACGGCTCGACCACGGTGTCCCATACCACCATGTCCGGCTCATGCGTCTTAGCGGATCGAGGTACCATGGTTAACGGGATTGCCACCGGTAAGTTTGGTACCATAGGTTCAAGCAGAGCGACCAAACATGGTGAACATACATATACACATATCGGTTTGGTTGACGAGCTCGACTAGCTCGAGCGCACCACAAGTTGAGCGATATGGAGCGCAAAAGCACTCCGTGTGGCCAACCACTATCGCCAACCGAAGTACGACTCGGGTTCGCAGACACGTCCATCGTGGCGATATGAATCTCACCACAACAAGTAAGTCTGGTACCGAATGTGTGGACTATAGGCATAGTCCCAAACTCAATCAATTGTAGAGCATAAAGTAAAGCATGGAGTAAAGCATGTATTATAAAGCATGAAGTATAGCATGTTATAAGGCATGTTGTAAAGCATGTTGTAAAGCATGTTATAAAGCATGTTATAAAACACTATACACATAGGGATACAAATACTTATAGTTCATAGGTGAGTGGTTAGAGTGAACAACCACATGGAGAGTATCATATGTGACACTAAGGTAGCGGAGAATCCCATCTCAGCACCTAACTAAGGTTCTAACACTTAAGCACTTACATTCACAAGTGATTTCACCAACACTTGGAATGCAAAGGTTCAACATACATGACGTATGCTAGGGCAGTGTGTACTAGGGTTGTCCCTTTACCGAGCTAGTATTTTATACATATACATCCTATTCATACAGCAAATAAACATAGCAACACATCAGCAAATTTTATACGTATAGGGTACTTTCACGTATACCCAATTTCGACATACATAGTGTTTACAAAGGAACATAGGTTTCGGCGATTCCTTTCACCAAGCTAGTATTTTAATCATGTATTGTATAATCATACATTAAATACATATGTCAAACATTATTCCAAAAGAAATACGTATACGGTATTTCTACAATACGTATTTTCAACATACGGCACATTTACAAAGGAACATATATTTTGGCGATCTCTTTCGCCAAACTAGTATTTTATTCATATGTTATATAATTAAACATTAAATAAACATGTCAAGCAATTATCCAAAAAAAATACGTATACGGTATTTCTACGTATACCGAGAATATGTGAAATTCCATATTTCACACCGCTAATCAAAACAGGAAACGGAAAGCACTTTGTACATGTGCAATTGCAAGCAGATCATGAATCTACCATTACCTGACATTGAAAGCGTTGAAAACCGTAACTTATACACTTAAAGTCCTCACCTTTGCCTTTGGAAACGGAATAAATCAGCAAGGGTGATGGATCTTCCGTCTACGGCCGATTTCTAGCCTAAAGAGCGGAATCGGTTAGTCGGTATACACCCTACCTCAATTCCACATCAAATCAGACCTAGGGTTAGGTTTTCTTACCTTCAAATGAGGCGGAAAACACTGGGAAAACGCCGAGAATAAGGCGGTGTAGGCCGTGTAGCAATCCAAAGTGCAAGTGGAGGAAGATCTAGCAACGATCTCCAAGTCCTTCTCTCTTTTCTCTCTCTCTCTCTAGGGTTTCCACCAAAATTCGTATGGCTGTGAGAGGGGCTGCTCTAAGCCCCTTTTATAGCCTCAAACATTATGAAAACAGACTTATGTTCATAGGGTACTGCCTATATAGGTTTTTCGCCGCTTTTCCAGCTCAAAAGGGAAGTTCGGTGGGCCCTTTTGAACCAAACGTCAGACTTAAGCTCACCACCAATGGATCTACGTGGGATTACGTTTTTGACTCATTCGGATACGCAGATCGCACATGGCGGACCACTTTCAGTTCGACGGTCAGTGGGCCACGATCAGAAATTCCAAGTACATGTAAATGTTCTGAAATTTTTCTTAATCCGAGGGTGTAATTTGGTCCGATTCGACGGTCGGGTTGCTTAATACCGACGCGTCAACGAACGATGCTGAGATCACTATTCCGGATATTTATTTTGGCCCGTGAATAGTGTTTTTCACACTACCTCGCTCCGATTCGAAACGAATGGCCGTGGAATATCGGACAAGGCCGATTTTTGAGATGATTGTTAAGCCCGGTGGGCGGTCCTAGTTCCTTAACTTCGGGTTAATCGGAATCCCGAGGTGCGATCTAGACCTAATACGAAGTTTCGTTTCATTCCCGAGAGCAGACGGGGAATGAGTTCGGTTCTAAACTTTAGGGTAACCTAGCGTCAATGATTCTGCAAGGTTTGGGTCTTGCAGATCGTATTTAAAGCGATCCTAACGGATTTCATATTTAATTGAGTTTAGTACTTAGTTAACTTTGTTAAATTTCTAAAGGATTTAATCCTATGTGATTTCTGGTCGAGGTGGTACTCGACCCAATGTACGGAATTTTCCAGGTCGTTACAATCCTCTAGGGATAATCTCTAGTAATTAAATTTTGGTACAAGAACAGGTGCAATGGCCATTGTCCCTTATGATTTCTAGAAAAGCCTTGACAAAGTATTAGTTGATTTTCCGATTCCCGTTTCATTGTAAACACATCAACCACCAACTTTGTGGAGCATGGCAAGTCCATCAAGTATGTGTATGTTTCTTTCATGTAGACATGTTTAGGTGGCAAGAGTGTTACATGCAGCTGTGCATCTGTAAGTGCCAAACAAAAGTTCCCTAAGAGAAATACATTTGTAAGATCTAGGATATTCATTAGGTGGGCCCCATGGCGAATGTGCTTAACCCAAAAATCTTTTGGCTCCACTTATCAGGTGGGCCACACATTTATGCTAAATGTGGACAATTTGCATGTGTTTAGCCTGCAAGTTAGCCTGCTTAGTGTTTGGACTAGGGTATAATCACCATCAAGCGTTCTAGTTGCCCCCCATGGTGAATGTGCTTTAGCCCAAAATTGTTTGTGGTCCACTTATCAGGTGGGCCACACATTTATGTTGAATGTGGACAATTTGTATATTTTTAACCTACAAGTTAGCCTGCTTAGTTTTTGGACTAGGTGATAATCATCATCAAGCATTCCGGTTCCCCCTTGCCCCCATAGATTGCGGCCTTCACCTGGCTTTTGTTGGTAGGAAAAAGGTGCTCACTACAAACAATTTGCATAAGAGGGCTATGATTATCCCAAATATCTACTTGATGTGTATGGAAGATGCGGAATTGGTGGACCACTAATTCATCCATTGCCCTTTCACTTGGAGAGTGTGGGCTGCTCGTCTTGACTCTTTCAAAGTTTCCTTGGGATGTTCCTGTATCCACTTGGCACGAAGGTGGTCCTAGGAAGGAAGGAAATTCTAGGGGGCAGATGGCTTTACTAGCTGGTCTTTGGTCTCTCTGGGAAGAGAGAAATAACCATTGCTTTCGTAATTGTAGCAGCCCCCTCTTGAAAGTCCTTAGGAAGGTTTTTATATGTATCAGGGAGTGGATGTTCTGAGTTTTGGCTAGTGTTTTTTGCTGACTATGGCTAGCTATTGTATTCTTTTGTCTGTTGGTTCTTTTAATAACTTTTTTCGCTTCTCAAAAAATAAAACAAAAGAAAAAAAGAAAAAGAAAAAGAAAGAAAGAAAGAAAAGAAAAGAAAAAGGCCCCCCCTTGATGAATCGGCGGATCTTGTGCATATGCTACTCTTGCATGTGCAGGTGCTTCTGTTTGTTACTCGCAGAGGGTCATTTGCACTCTGCAAGTACTAATTTCTCTTGGGTGGGTTTTGATTGCTTTCTAAATTACTGATATATTTACAGGGGGTTCATGCTTTTAACAAATTGGGAACAACCATCTCCCGCTCTTCAATGCTTTGCCACAGCATGCTTAAATTTATTAATAGCCTTTTACATTATTTGACATTTGAGGTAAGCTCTATCTTATTTTCAATGGCATATCATTTTATTGTCATTTTTTGGAACCAAAGTTCTTTTGTTCATTGCAATAATTCCTTGTACACCATTCGTAGGTTCTTGAATACCAATTAGCATGTGATGCACAATAGACTTCTAACCACAAAGAGCATAGATGAGGTCTTCTCATCATTCTCCTACTTTCCTCTTCTTAAATGTACTTTATTTGCTATATGTAAGGGCTTGTTTGGATGTAAATCCCAGTAATGGTTGGTATGGAGCTTTCAGCTGAAGCTCCCCGCTTTGAGTTGGCATTGGTGCAGAAAACAGAAACTATAAGCTGGATTTCTTCTTCCTAAATTTCTGGTCTGAACCGATAGAGTGAGACAGGAGTATCTCAATACATATTTGTGTAGAGTACATCCCATCTGCTGCTGGAAGTGGAACATCCAAACACACCCTAAAAGAACAGACTTCACTCATGGGTGATACATGGCAGGTTATCCAACACCATGATTTTTTCCTTAAAAAATGTCAGAAAGAGTGACTGCTTCTCTTGCCTCAACTTCTCAAGGTCAGGAATTTGTTCCCTTGTCTAATGGATATGAACAATGTATCCTATTTCATTACAATTCAATCCTTGTTTCTTGAAATGGAAATCAAATTCACTAGGATCATCTGAAATTGTGTGTTTCCTTTCAACAGTAACAGTATTTGTTTTGATTAAAATCCATCTTGTTAACTGAGTGCCTTAAGACTGGGTTGATTAATATTTTGTTGGCTTCAAGGATACCATTTGCTTCATTCAATTTACAATTGTATGCTAAACTTCTGTTTGCATCAGCCATAAAATAGATGTGGCTGATTTTTATGGATGTCGACTCATCCCAATTTTGAGGACACGACTTTCCATTTTTTTTTCTTTTTCTTTTTGGTTCTTTCTTATCTGATTTTCAATCGATGCAGGAGCATGAGAAGGAAGATGCCCAGGTGGAGGAGGTGACAGGACAAATGTAGGGTAGGGCAGGCAAGCCTCTCGCTAAGGCTTCTAGACAAGTTAAAAAGAACCCAAGAAAGAACAACACCAAGAAAGCTAATGAAGCAGATACTGTTGTTAAATCTGCAGCATTGAAAAGGCCAAGCTATATGTCCTTGAGGGGGGGGGGGGGTGAATAGGACTATGCCAAATTAAATTTAATAGCGGAATTGAAATACGATAGCCTTATAAAAATAAAGAACAATACTTTATATAAATTAAAGACTGAAATGTAAAGCAATCTTAAATAAAGAGCTTGATACTAACATTGTTTTAAGGACAACCTTTGCACCATAAAAACCAAGGGTTTATGGCAGGACAACCTTACTAGAATAAATTGGGTATAAAAACTTAAACAGAAAGGAAATAAAGGAAATAGCAAGAAATAAATTCTAAACTATTACAACATTCACCACTTTGCTTGAAATGTAAAGATTACAACATTCACATCCACATATACATTCCATAAATCTGAATGATTAAAGATATGGAAATTAAAAGAGCATTCAAATCACAAAACACACCGATATATAGTGGTTCGCCTGTGTGTCCACCAACTGTTAAACAACAACCACACAACTTGTTACTCCACCCCTAATATCCTCACACAGGGGATATTAGCATTCACTATCAAACGGATTTTTACAGGTTCACCTAAAACCTTCATAATTATGTCTTTTTAACTTGGGCTTACACAATCCAAAAACCCACACTTTCTGAGTTTTCTGGCTCTCCTCAGATAACCAACATAATGAGATTTTTCTGGCGAATCTCAAACAAAACCAAAATAATGAATTTACAATAAATGTAAAATACCTGGATTTCTTCTTTTGTAGCAGCCCGGTAGAACCAATGAGAGTAGAAGTTCGAATCAACGTTCAATATCTAATACTCACTTAAGAAATGGTTCTAGTTTCTAATTGATTTTAAATTAAACCAAATTGGGCATAACTCTATTTGATTTTGATTCTAATGAAGAAGGAATACATCAATTCCTCTTTTCAAAATAATATTGGAATATAGGAATAAAATTAAATAAGAAAAGCTAACAAAAAGAATATTAAATATGCACAACGTAGCTTAAAAATGAACACAATTTATCTCGGAGTGGAGGCTTGAATTTCTCAAAATTAATCAATGTAAAACTTTGAAATTCGTGTTAAATTTATAAAAGCAAAGATCGCGTCTACGACTGGTCTTAGGAACCTTCGACTGGTCGTAGCACCAACGGCATTTTGAAATTTTAAGCATGATCTGAAAAATTAGTTCTATGACTGGTCTTAGGATTCGACGACTGGTCGTAGACCACCTATGACTGGTTGAAGCTAACCCAAGATTGGTCGTAGAAAACCATATTTGGTTGCTGGAGTTTGAGTCATAGTTCTAGTACTGGTCGAAGGATGAGTCGAGACATCTCTACGCGGTCGAACAGTCTCTAGGACTGGTCGAAGAATAACCAAAAAATTCTAAAAATCTTCAACAACTTAGGACTGGCCATGGAATTTCTTGGACTGGTCAAACCAGGTCTAGGACTGGTCGAACAAGGTCCAAGACTAGTCTTAGAATATACTAACTTCATGTAAAAAGATTTATCTTGAATTATGTATACAAAATGACCTACCCTAAGGTCAAACTAAGGTCTATCGTACCTGGAACATGAAGTATGAACATTGACCTTCATTCTTTCCGATAATGGTTAACCTTTGAAGCTTGAGATCTCTACTTGATGTAGCTTGAGATTGAGATCTTCTATAGCTGGAGTATAAACTTCAACTTGAGTTGTACTTGAGTCTTGAAATGTACTTGAGTCTTAAACAAACACTCTTCTTTATCGATGTAGCTCTGAACATTGATGCATATGGAAGAGGACAAAGTACATAACCTTGCATTTCTTGAAGTCAAGCACCGTACATGTCTTGAACCATTGTGATGTCGTCTTGAATCACACGCACACACACACACACACACACACACACACACACACATATATATATATATATATATCAACATACAATCACAAGACACACATATAGAAGTTTTGGCACACAAAAGGTTTTGGCACCATAAAATTTGACAATCAAAGGAGTAGGAGACCATACCACTTACAATCTCCCCCTTCGTCAAATTAGTGACAAAACATACTTCAATAAGAGAAGCACAACATGTATAATAAAAAGCACAACATGCATATTAACGAATCATGCACCAGTTGTCATTAAGTAGCACAAACTCAATATATACTACTCCCCGAGTAGCAGCACATATCACATATCCAAAAATACTCATATCCATAAGCAACCTTTCATATCCAAAAGCAAACCTTCTCCCCTTTTTTGTCACAATATGACAAAGGTAAGAAAAGTAATTAGAGGAATATATGAAGGAATGTGACAATGTATAAGAAAGTAAACATTCACAATCCAGTAACTTATATAACTAGAAAGTCATCAAACCAAATAGAGTGCACAATCCAACATAAGTATGAACGTTATTACATACCGAGAATAAAAACACTTAATCGGATCCTGAAGGAGCAGGAATGGTAGGATCAAGATTATGTATTCCCTTGTTCAAGCGCCTAAGATACTTGTGCATATATTTAAACTGAAGATTATGAGCAATATTCATATTCTCTACCTTCTATTTTAAAGAATGAAGACGAGCATCAAAATAGAAGGCTTAAAATCAGGATCATTTCCAAAATCAGATTCAAGTTCATCGAAAATATCATCCATATCCACATCATCAGGAGGAAGATCACTAGCTTCTTCATCCCCAGCCTCAACTCTACCAACATCCACTTGGCCACAGACCAATTCCAATTACATTTTGTTAATATTCGAATTGTTAAAAATAAGATGATGGATGGGAGTTTCTCCAACCGGCATAGCCACGAGCATGTGAGTAGCTAAAACAGTCAAGAGATAGGTAAAAGGAATATCACTATGACTTGGATGGAGACGAGAATGAATAACGGAATGACAGATTAAGGAATGAAGGAAAATTTTAGAACCAGAAATGACAGAGTGCAAAACACGAACCATAAAGGCAGTTAATTCAGTCTTATTACCAGAACGAGAATACAAGTTAGAAGTAAAAATCCTGTGAAGTACCCTCTATTTGGGTAACGAGTACTTTGCAGGGAGCACATTCCCTTTATGAGTCCAATGCACATTCATATTACACAAATCTCTGGTTAGCATACGCTTTTCAGATTCGAAGGGTTTTTTAGATAAATTTTGAATAGGATTACTCTCCTCATTAACAGGTATATCCATTAAACCTGCAATCAGATGACGATCAACTTCAAATAGACCTTCTCTAGTATTAATTTTAAAAGTAAAATTCTCAAAAGAGAGCTCTGAGATACATACAAACATAGCCTGTGCAATAGATTGGTATGTAGGCCCACCCCAAAGTAAAATGTTATCCCATCCTATAGCTTGGAGTATAGGTAGAATACCAAAAGGAGCAATATGTTCAATATAGACAGACCGTTCAACAATGACATTGCGCATACACAAATCCCGTACATCAGAGGGATCATCCTCAGGTGAACAAAGATGGCGCCTAGCAAGAGGAGCTGATCTAGAAGAAGATTAACCACAGGAAGTTTTCTTTTTCCCCCTAGCATCCATTATCAGAATGAAAATCAAAAGATCTAGTAGATACAAAAGATGTGAAAAATGGGTTTTGCTAGATCAGATTTTTTAAGAAAAAGCCCCAAAATGTCAAGGAATCTCAAAATAGATTACTTCAAGAGTGAAAATAAAGTAATAGGAACTAGAATCTATAAGAGAAATACAAAAGATGCACTAACCTTGAAGATCTAGGAAGGTGGGTACGACTAGTCGTGCCTCGGCTTGTTGGAGAAGAAAAAAGGAAATGAAGAAGATGAGATTTACCCCAAATTTAAGAGATTCCAACGCGCTACACGACTGGTCGAGGACCGTTCTTGACCGGTCGTACCACGACTGGTCGAGCACGTCTTGACTGGTCGTGAAAACACAAAAACAATCATTTTTCATAAAAAAATGAAATATAAACAAATAAATTATCAAATATATATACACTATGATACAAATATGCATGAATAATTAATTTAGAATGCACATTCCGAGATCAAATTTCAATTTATTAAACCTGCTTTTGTTGAGCGGTTTAGTGAAAATGTCGGCAAGTTAAGTCTCGGTCGGTATATATTCCAAGGATATTATTTTATCTTCCACTAATTCACGAATATAGTGATACCTAATGTCAATGTGCTTGGTACATGAATGCTAGATTGGATTTTTTGATATATTTATAGCACTGGAATTATCACAATATAATATCATTGATTCCTGTGCAATTCCATAATTGTTTAACATACGTTTCATCCAAACAACCTGAGTACAAGCATTTCCTGTTGCAATGTATTCAGCCTCAGCAGTTGAGAGCAATATAGAACTTTGCTTCTTGCTAAACTAAGAAACTAAATAGTTTCAATATAGAAACAACCACCACTGGTTGATTTTCTGTCATCAATATTTCCAGCCCAATCAGCATCTGAATACCCAGCCAATTGAACACTAGTATCAAATGAATACTAGAGACCCATTTTAACAGAGCTTGCGACATATCGCATAATCCGCTTAACAGCAGACGGATGTGACTCTTTAGGATCAGACTGATATCTAGCGCAAAGCACAACACTTAAAGCAATATCAGGTCTACTAGTAGTTAAGTAAAGTAAACTACCAATCATACTACGATATAATTTAGGATCTATATTTTTACCTATAGAGTCCTTTGAGAGTCTTAAAGTTGTACTCATAGGAGTATCAAAATTCTTACCATTCTCAAATCTAAACTTTTTGATCAAGTTCAGAGCATATTTTGTTTGAGAAATGAAAATGTCAGCTGGTTGTTCTTTTACTTGCAATCCAAGGAATAATTTAATTCCCCAACCATGCTCATTTCAAACTAAGATTTCATCAAATCTGCAAACTCAACATTATGTTAGTACAAGTTGATCCATAAATAATATCATCAACATAGATCTGAACCATTAAGATATCATCGTTATATTTCTTGACAAAAAGCATCTTATTGACACTGCCCATTTAAAAATTATGACTCAGTAAAAACTTAGTCAATTTTTCGTACCATGCCCTGGGAGCTTGTTTTAGACCATATAGAGCTTTTTTAAGATAGTATACATAATCAGTAAACTTAGGGTCTTCAAACCCTGTAGGTTGTTCAACATATACTTGTTCATGTAGATCACTATTCAAAAAAGCACTCCTTACATCCATTTGATAAATTTTAAATTTTCTAAAACATGCAATGGATATAAAAAGTCTGATTGATTCAAGGCGAGCAACTGGAGCAAAGGTTTTATCATAATCAATGCCTTCTATTTGAGTGTACCCTTGAACAACCAATCTTGCCTTGTTTCGAATTATATTCCCAAGTTCATCAGACTTATTTTTGAAAATTCACTTTGTTCCTATAATGTGTTTATCTTTAGGTCTAGGAACAAGATACCAGACATCATTTCGAACAAACTAATTAAGTTCTTCCTGCATAGCTACTATCCAGTTTTCATCAGAAAGAAATTCTTTTACGTTTACCGGTTCAATCTGAGATGTAAAGCACACGTAATTACATATGTCTTCTAGTTGTCTATGAGTACGCACACCAGTGAGAGGATTTCCAAGAATTTAAGCAGTTGGATGATCTTTAATAGTCCTTAATTCATAATTATTTTGACTTGATGAAGTACTAGGTTTGTCAATTAGAAGAACTTCATCATTATCTGAACTTGGGGCAGGTGTATTCAAATGATCGTCTATGACCACATTAATTGATTCTTGAATCACACCAGTCCTTTTGTTCAGTACATGATATGCGCGACTGTTTAAAGAGTATCTTAAAAAGATTCATTCGTCACTTTTTGTGTCAAACTTCCCCAGATTTTCACGGTCACGCAAAATATAGCACTTGCTACCAAAAACTCGAAAGTATTTGACAGTAGGCTTTTTATCAGACCACATTTGATACATGGTTTTATTATTAGATTTACATATATAAACCCGATTAATAGCATAGCAAGCAGTATTTACTGCTTTAGTGTAAAGATTTTTAGGGAGCTTCATACTATTCAACATTACAGTTCCCATTTCTTGAAGCACTATATTTTTCCTTTCCACAATTCCATTCTATTGAGGAGTTTTGGGTGCAGAGAATTCATGCATATTCCCTGGTCGTTATAGAATTTCTCAAAACTGCTATTCTCAAATTCAGATCCATGATCACTACGGATCTTACAAACTTGAGAACCTTTTTCAGTTTGGATCCGTTTGAGAATCCTTTTAACTTCATCAAGGGTTTCTGATTTATCCCTTAAGAAGGCTACCCAAGTGAATCTAGAAAAATCATCCACGATTACTAAGATGCATTTTTTGCCACCTCAACTCTCCGTCCTGGTAGGTCCTATAAGATCCATATGAAGAAGCTCGAGTGGTCTTGATGTGGAATTAAAGTTGACCTTTTTGTGAGAGCTCCTTGTTTTCTTGTCATACTGGCATTCACCACATATCTTGTCTATATTTTGTAATTTAGGTAGACCTCTTATTAGTTCTCCCTTGCTCAATCTATATAAATTACTGTAGTGTACATGTCCAAGGCGTTTATGCCATAATTCTGTTTCATCGGTATGAACTATATAGCACGATTGTTTAGATGAGCTACCATTGCTTACAATATAGCAGTTTTCAGAAGTCCTGCGACCAGTTAATATTACAGAACCCTTTTTGTTCAAGATTTCACAACCTTTATTAGAAAATTTCATGCTGTGATTGTTATCGCATATTTGAGATATGCTTAACAGGTTGTGTTTTAGCCCCTCAACATATAAAACATTCTTACATGAGGGAAGGTTATAGAGTTGAACTATACCTTAGCCAATAATCTTGCAGTTGCTACCATCACCAAATGTGATGGACCCATCAGTCATATCTTTAAGATTGGTGAATAAAGCTTTATTGCCTGTAATATGCCTTGAGCATCCACTGTCTAAGTACCACTTCAAATGACTTGTAGCTTTGAAAGCAGTGTGGGCAACCAAGCAAGTAACTTTAGGAACCCATTTCATTACTGTTTTGGGTTTAGGAGTATAGTTAGTCCTCTTGTATTTGTAATTTTTGTACGAGTGACCGACTGAGTTAGATTTTAAGAGCTCCTTAAGCAAATCAACTATTTTTTCAGCTAAAAGGCTTTGGTTTTGATTTTTGTAATGGTTACCTCTGGTTTTGAAAGATTGAAAAGATTTAGAAAACTTTTGACTTGAAATTTTCTCTTTTGAGTTAGAGGATTCTGCTTTTACAAACTCAGGAGGAGTATTCCTCTGTTTAGGAGGAATATTTTTGTCATAGCCCAAACTGGATCGGTCGCCACATTTTCTAGATCCAGATAAAAGTTTCTCAAACTTCGGATCTCCTTGGGCATACCTCCATGCATCCTTTGAACTCAAAAGGGAAGAGGCTTCAAGTTTAAGTTTATCATTTTCAGATTTCAGATTTTCAATAAGGGTGGTTTTGAAATCTAGATCACATTTGCATTTTTCAAAACAATGTGAAAGATGAGATTTTTCTAAAACAAGAGACTCAAATCTTTCTCTAAGCCCTGAAAATCTTTCTTTTTGAAGTTTTAGTTTTACAGCAAATTTACAACTTTTCATGTATAGGGCATTATAAGCATCTTGAAGATCTTCTTCATTATCATGATCACTATTCAGATTTTCTTCACTGGTTGAATCATCATGATCTGAAAAAGTGAACTTGGCTAGAGTCATAAGGGCCTTAACTTTATTGCCCAACTCATTTTCACAATCTTTTGATTCAGAAGAGGCTTTAGTGCCAAAAGATTCATCCCAAGTAGCCAACATTCCTTTCTTTTTAGATTTGTCCTTTTGAGGACACTTTTTTGCTAAATGCCCATATTCTTGACAATTGTAACATTGACTATCTTTCAAAGATTTCAAAGATTTAGATTTTAGTTTAGAACGTATCTTATCATTTGATTTTTGAAAAATAACCCTCTTTTTACTTTTGAAGATCATGTAAAACTTTTAAGCAAGAAGGGCTATATCATCTTCAGAATTTTCTAAATTAGAATCTTGAGAAATATATTTTGAAGATTTAAGCATAATAGATTTACCTTTAGGAGCTTTAAAATTTAATTCATAGGTTTGTAAAGACCCAACCAACTCTTCTACCTTCATATTGTCCGTATCACGAAGTTCTTGGATCGCGGTTACCTTAGATTTGAACCGTTCAGGTAGTGAGCGTAGTATCTTTGTACACACTTTACTTTTTAGGATTTTATCGTCAAGACCCCACATAGAGTTTACAATGTCATTTAATCTAGTGTAGAAGTCCATAAATATTTCATTTTCCTCTATATGAATTTCTTCAAATTTGGTTGTGAGGTGTTGGACTTTAGATTTTTGGGCAATCGAAGTACCCTCGTGTGTCATTTCTAATATATCAGAAGCTTGCTTTGCAGTATCACATGATATAATTCTTTTGAACTCATCCGGTGATAGTGCGTAAGTGATTGCATTTAGTGCTTTTGCATTAGCACTACTCTCACTTTTCTGAAGAGTGGTCAATGAGGTTCCATTCAGCCACTGTGGCAAGCCACACGTTCTCATCCATAGATTTGAGGAAAATCCTCATCCTGGCTTTCCAATAAGCATAGTTAGAGCCATCAAAGGGTGGAGGCCTAGTGACTAAAAGGCTATCAAAATTTGACATCTTATATATAGCTTAGATCATTATCTTAGGAAATGAATCCAAGAATAAAGAATTTAAAAATAAGCTATTAGGCTTTGATACCACTTGAAAAGGCCAAGCTATATGTCCTATGGGGGGGGGGGGGGTGTGAATAGGACTGTGTCAAATTAAATTTAACAACGGAATTGAAATACGAAAACTTTATAAAAATAAAGAACAGTACTTTAAGTAAATCAAAGACTGAAATGTAAAGCAATCTTAAATAAAAAAGCTTGATACTAACGTTGTTTTAAGGATAACCTTTGCACCATAAAAACCAAGGGTTTATGGCAGGACAACCTTACTAGAACAAATTGAATATCAAAACTCAAATAGAAAGGAAATAAAGGAAACAACAAGAAATAAATTCTAAACTATTACAACATTCCCCACTTTTCTTGAAATGTAAAGATTACAACATTCACATCCACATATACATTCCACAAATTTGAATGATTAAAGATATGGAAATTAAAAGAGCATTCAAATCACAAAACACATCGATATATACTGGTTCGCCTGTGTGTCCACCAACTGTTAAACAATAGCCACATAGTTTGCTACTCCACTCCTAATATTCTCACACAGGGGATATTAGCATTCACTATCAAACAGGTTTTTACAGCTTCACCTAAAACCTTCACAATTGTGTCTTTTTAACTTGGGCTTACACAATCCAAAAACCCACACTTTCTGAGTTTTCTGACTCTCCTCAGATAACCAACACAATGAGATTTTTCTGGCGAATCTCAAATAAAACCAAAATAATGAATTTATAATAAATGTAAAATACCTGGATTTCTTCTTTTGTAGCAGACCGGTAAAACCAATGAGAATAGAAGTTCAAATCAACGTTCAATGTCCAATACTCACTTAAGAAATGGTTCAGGTTTTTAATTGATTTTAAATTAAACTAAATTGGGCGTAGCTCTATTTGATTTTGATTCTAATGAAGAAGGAATACAGCAATTCCTCTTTTCAAAATAATACTAGAATATAGGAATAAAATTAAATAAGAAAAGCTAACAAAAAAATATTTAATATGCACATCGTAGCTTAAAAATGAACACAACTTATCTCAGAATGGAGGCTTGAATTTCTCAAAATTAATCGATATAAAACTCTGAAATTTGTGTTCAATTTATAGAAGCAAAGATCACATCTATGACTGGTCTTAGGAACCCTCGACTGGTCGTAGCACCATTAACATTTTGAAATTTTAAGTGCGATATGAAAAATCAATTTTACGACTGGTCTTAGGATTCTACGACTGGTCGAAGCTGACCCAGGACTGGTCGTAGAAAACCAGATTTGGTTGCTGGAGTTTGAGTCGTGGTTCTAGGACTAGTCGAAGGACGAGTCAAGACATCCCTACAACCAGTCGAACTGTCTCTAGGACTGGTTGAAGAATAACCAAAAAATTTTGAAACTCTTCAACAACTTAGGACTGGTCGTGGAATTTTTTGGACTAGTCGAACCAGGTTGTAATATCCCTGATTTTTGCCAACATGGAATTAGACGTCCTTAGGCAATGGGTCTATCCTAACACCTGATTAACTTCTCAAACACCCAATTCAAAGGTCTCAAATCATTTCTTTAAACCATTTCTGGAAAAACCTCACCTTTCCTTCACAAATCTCACCTTTCACCACCTCATTCTTTAAATCCTTCTTAGTACTTTCACATTAGACACCAATCTTAAGGTTTAGGTGATGAAGAACAATACTTAAACTATAAATTGCTGTAATTAGTCAATACATAAATAAAATGGGCTTTAAACCAATACCCTTATGGAATTTCACAAAACGAATAGGTTATTTAGAACATCCGCCTCTCATGCCCTAGGATTTCCTTTTGTTGTAATTAGGGCGTGCTTTAGTAAGCATTGATAACTTGAATCACCGTATGTGCCAACTACAAAGCCCAAGTACCACCTCAGACAGAAATCCTACAGGACTAAATCCTTTAGAAATTAGACAAAGTTAACTAAGTGCTAAATTGAATTAGCTATGAAATCCGCACTAATCACTTTAAATATGATCTATAAGACCCAAAACTTGTAGAATCATTGACGCTAGGTTACCCTAAAATCTAGGATCAATCTCATTACCCGGCTGCTCTCGGGAGCACATTGAAACTCCGTATCAAATCTGGACCGCACCTCGGAAGTCCGATTAACATGAAGTTAAGGAATTAGGACCGCCTTGCTGGGCTTGACAACCATCTCAGAAATCAAATCCAGATAGTGTCCCAGCGCTATTCGCTTAAGCTCGGAGCGGGAAGTGTGAGAAACATGAAAATAATTCCAAAATAAATAAGAATTTATGAAATCTGAGACTTGTCGCTTGCGGATCAGTATTGAGCAACCTGACCGTCAGAATCAGGCTAAATTACACCCTCGGATCAGGGATATTTCCCCAAACATATCCATGTACTCAGAACCTCCGATCGAGATCCGCTGACCGTTGAACTGAAACTGGTCCGCCACGCGTGATCTGGGTATCCGACCGAAACGAAAACGTAACTCGACCTAGATCTAAAATCAGTGAGCTTAAGTCCGACCGTACACCGAAAAGGGGCCACCAGAAGTCCTCCGTTGAGCTGAAACTGGCTCGCTTTGGCTATAACCTAAGTATACCTTGACCTGGAGTCTAATTTGATGAGTTTTTAGGCTATATAAGGACCTTAAACCCTCTCTCATTTCAGCCATACGAATTTGAGAGAAACCCTAAGAGAGAAGAGAGAAAAGAGAGAGAAAGTGTGAGAGAAGCGGGAGTATCTCCCTGCCATGCTTCCCTGCAACTACACGAGCTCAACCACCCCTATCTTATCGCTTTCCCAGCGATTCCAGCTCCGTTTCTAGGTAAGAAACCCTAACCCTAACCTGTTTTGTAGTTTTGATAGTTGTAGGTTATGAAATAGCTAACCTATTTCATTCTTTAGGCTACCAAACTGCCGAATATGAAAGCCTACCAAACCTATCGAACTCGTTACGATTCTACGACAAAAGGTGCAGACTTTAGATGTATAGGTTATGGTTTTCAATGCTTTCAATGTTAGATAATGATAGATTCATGATCTGCATGCAATTGCACATGTACAAAGTGCTGTCTGTTTTTCATTTCGATTAAATACGAAGAATATGGAATTTTACATATTCTAGGTATTTGTAGAAAGTACCTTATACGTATAAATTTTAGAAATATGTTTGCCATGATTATTTGCTGTATGAACATATTATATATGTGTAAAATACTTGTTTGGCAAAAGGGCTCACCCTAAGACATGTTTTGCTAATATACACTATGTATGTTAAAAAAATAGTATATCCTAAGTGTTTGTGAAAATGACAGAATGAGTATAGAATTCTCATTCGTGCTCACCGTGACTAATTGTTAGGGATATATGATTGTGGTATTGGCGATACCCCTTTGACGAAAGGATTTGCCCTAAATCACACCATGGCCAATATACACTATATATGCTAAAACGTGTAGCCCAAGTGTTTATGGAAATGACTGAATGAACATGGAACTTGGGTTCCTGCTTGCCATGATTATCCGTCGTGGGTACACGCATGTTATAATTGTGATCAACATACGTCATGTATGTTGATGTATGTAGTTTAAAGTGTTTGTTGAAATGTCTGAATGTGTAGTAGTTAGTAACTTGTAATGTATAAAGGTGTTGAGATAGGATTCTCAACTACCTTAGTGATGTGTATGATTTTCCTTCATATAAGTTATTTTGTTTAATCGCTTACTGTTTCATGAAACGTACGTGTTTGGATTTCCTGTTTGCATTGTGTTTTATAACATGCTTGTTATTATGTTTGAATTACTTGTTTATTTAATTCTGCTCTGATTACTTCACATGTTTAAGTTGTATTCCATAAAATCCGTGAGGGGTGATGGGGGAGTGGTGCAACTTTCCGAGTAATAGCCCTGCCACCCCTAAGTAGACAATATTGGATATTTGATTGTATGATTTGAAATCTTGATCCATTACTGCTTTAATTGTTCTATAATTGATTGTGTTTGAGGCTATGATTATAGTCCAGGCAATCGGTAATGGGATTGAATTCGTGGTTGAGATTCATTTGCCACGTAGGATGTGTCTGACGAACCCGAGTCGTACTTCGATTGGCAGCAGTGGTTAGGCCACGCGAAGTGTTTATGCGCTTCATGTCATTCAATTTGTTGTGCACTCGAGCTAGTCGAGCTCGTCAAGCAACCCGATTTATCTTATGTATGTTCACCATGTTTGGACGCCTCTGTTTGAACCTAGGGTACTAAACTTACCAGTGAAATCCCGTTAACCATGGTACCTCGATCCGTTAAGACTCATGAGCCGGGCATGGTGGTATGGGACATCGTGGTCATGTTGTCGGCCTATGCTAGGGCCATGTGCCTCCCCGTAGTGACCAGTGAGCAACCAGACTCGTAAGCCGATTATGGTGGTATGAGACACTATATTCGTGTTGTCGGCCTACATTGATAAGGTGATGGGGGAGTGGTACAATGAATGCATATAACAGCCCCAGCAGCCCTTTATAGTGACCTCGAGCATACTCTGAATTTGCGGTGAGGTAATGAGTTTTGCCGCAATGAATAGAGTATGAACTAGGCCTGTATCAATTTAGTGATGAACTGTTAAAAGGGTGATGGGGGAGTGGTGTAACAGTTCCATGTAACAGCCCTGGCAGCCCTTGCAGCGACCTAGAAACACACCATCGTATGAGAGTAACTAGGACTGACGACCCTAGAATGAATCATGTTTGGGAATTATACAAGGGAGGTACCTTAGTTTCCTAATCCTACTGTTTGAAATGGACTAATAACTACTCGGTAATCATGCTCATCATCGCAGTGCATGTGCGTGGTAGATGTGGAGCACTAAGGGATGAACGCACGTCGCGAACGTAAGATGGTGTCGCATGAGGGTGGTTTGGCAAGGGCATTCATCATGTTATTTCATACTTGCATTAAATAAGAGTAATTAGGATTGTTTGATTGTATTGCTTTATCATTACTGCTTGACTGAATTGATAACATGTTAACCTATGCTTTATTATTCCACTGAGTTGATCACTCACTCCCATGTTACGGGACGATGTTGTACACACCAACCAGACTTGCTTGAGTATCATATGATGGCGATGCTGTGAAGCAGAGCTGGACTTTTATGAGGATGAGGAGGATTCCTCCTTTATGCAGTTTCAGGTGGGTTCCTGTGAGTCGTGTCTTGATCGACAGGGCTTTCTGGGATATTGACTAGAGGACCTTACACATTTGGTATATTTTAGAATTGTACTTGTAATTATTTAACCTGGTAACGTTATCACACTCTGGAGACTCACCACAGTTTATATATTTTATTTATCTATCATAGTCTTCCACTTGCTATCTCACTTGTCTCTGGAGTATGATATGCTGTTTTGGCTTAATCTCACTCATGTTCACTATACTAATACAGACAACATTCAATCATCATTTATTTTGTTGCATAAGTGATGCGTTGGAACTCGGGAGTTGAGTTTATGCTCGACCCCCGATTTTTAGGGCATTATAAGATGGTATTAGAACATGATTTGGATTAAACTGGACCTAGGTTACGGTCACACGATGAACTCTAACACACTCTGACTTAGGAGGGGGCGAAGAAACGTAGAAACTGACTTAGGATTTTCTAAATTCGCCGAATGGCGAAACCGACCGAAATCGATCGCTAAGATTGGGCCCGTACACACCCATGATCACGTGAAACGATCCCGAATCACTTCTAAGCCATCAGTCGATGGGTTTGAGTCATTCCTTATAAATGAATGTCCTTAGGTTGTTGGTTAACCAC
Organism: Magnolia changhungtana; assembly: GCA_030180095.1. NCBI lineage: Eukaryota > Viridiplantae > Streptophyta > Magnoliopsida > Magnoliales > Magnoliaceae > Magnolia > Magnolia changhungtana. Next base: position 2,755,706 of record JASAUF010000294.1, read on the forward strand.
AACACCTTACACTTAATCTCAAAGCCAAAAACCCATTTTATCCAATTCCTTCAAATTCTTTCCTTGCACCACTTCATTCTTTAATTTTTTCTAAATCCTTTCATACCAGATATAAATTCTAACGTATAAATGATGAAGAATAATACTTAAATAAAAATTTACTATAAATAGTAAATATATGTATAAATTGGACTTTTTACCATTCAAACTTTGAAATCTAACCAAATAAATGGGTTAGTTGGATAGATTAGCTCCTCCTACCCCAAAATCATATGCCATACATCACATAAACTCATTCCAGTTTATAAATTGGCCCCAAAAATGCCTCAAATGGAGTCGAAGGCCACACTATGAAATTCGGGGGGACTCACGGTGGACCTGGGGTGCCATTGGCACCTTGGGAGGGTGGTGAACACCACCCTACCACGGCACGTGGTTGGTTCATATCTTTGCGACGGAACCGCGATCCTTCTTGTCGACCGCGGCGGGATGGGCCGTCTTTGGCCGGCCGGCGGTCTTGGTCGTGGTCGGCCCGACCCCTGGGCACGTGTGGTGCTGACCAAATTTCGTGGGGGCCCCTCTTTCTTGTCCGTTTGGCCCCCTCTCTCTCGAACACTCCTCCAAGCGCTCCCTTTCCTCCCAAAATCCGATTTTCTCTCTCAAACCTCCCTTTCAATTGCCCTTTCCGTTGTTTTCTATTAAATCTCGCACCCCTCCATCGTTCACAGCGATCCCTACCTCCCTATCCTCTTCATTCTCTCTCATCTGGGCTCTTACATGCCCCATTTGGAGCTCAAAAATTTGTAAGCTCTCAACCCATCCCATCTTTCCATTTTCCCTCTTTATTCCCTTTCATTTGAGCCTATGTAGGCTCAAGACTTCGAAACCTAACAACCCCTCTCCTATCTCCCATGTTTTCCAATACCATGTTTGAAATGTATGCAATTAAACGTAAACTCTGAGATTCCTTTCAAAGTACTTTCAGAAATTCATCATCTTGGGATTTGAAAATCCCATCCCACACTTTCCAACACAAGGCTCATTTTCCACAGCCTATACCATTAATTTTAATCCCTACCGACCCTCCTACCAAACATGTCATTCACAATCCCGAAGTGGGATTAACAATGTAGACCCATTTAATACAACTTAATACCATTGGCCAAACATGCCCTTAGAGTTTTTGACCTAGAGTTGGTACTCCTAGGTTTTGCAGACAAATCTGACAGTATAAGAAATCTACTGATGTAATGACTTGAACCCTAAGACCTCCTTAACTAGTATGAGCATGTGTGCAGTGCTCGAGCGTAGTTAAATTCAAGTTCGAGCAACTCAATTTCAATCAGACAACTTTTGACCCTAAGCGATAAAACAACTTCTTATATTAGAAAGGGTATAAAATCATCTAGTGTATAAGCATAGGCTTTGAATTACAACCAGTGGATACCGCTACTCATACATTGCGACTAGACTACCAGTTATATTAGAGAATGCCAGAGACCGATAGATGTAGATAGGTCAAATCAATACACCTCTTTGATCTGGGTGGCGCAACGAAAGCGTGGTGGACCCTACCCCACTGGCCCAGGATCGAAATTGTGCTCGTTGAATACGAACATAATAGAAGCCCTAACAAGTTCTACTATGAGAAACCATTTTAAGATGATCTAGTAAAATTTGATTCACCATTTCCTTGGACATAGATAATAACAAGGGCTCTCTTAGACCAATGGGCAACCCAAGAAATAGGATATTTGAACCTTTCAATGATGGACATTCCCTACGTTTTTAGAGTGATCGGACTACGGAGTTACTGAAATATACAACTGTGAAACATTCGCGGCTTGACCCAATTCTCAATCTTGGGCGACTACCAATGGACTCACTGCTGACGAGCAGAAGACCAGGATCCACTAGGATTCGGAAGGGATACGATGAGCTTTCTACCCTGGCCCATTAGATGATCGATGTATCGAGATTAAGCCCACTATAACCGTCTCCCCGTCCGGGTTAAACATTAAAAATAGCTACCTTACTCTAACTTGTTGGGAATCGAAGTCAAGACTCCAAATAGGGAAAGAAATCCGTTGTAGCAAACCATCAAGATATAAGCAAGGGATAAAGAAATAAGTTTTAAGGGGGTAGACTAAAATGAACCAGGCTAGTATATACCCTACCACGCGTAGAAACTCAAAAAAAAATAGGCAAAAGAAATAATTAAATCTTTCCTTATTACCCTTAAGCAATTTCGGGGACGAAATTTTGTTTTAAGGGGGGTAGATTGTAACATCTCGGATTTTTGCTAACCTGGAATTAGACGTCCTTAGGCAATGGGTCTATCCTAACACCTGATTAACTTCTCAAACACCTAATTCAAAGGTCTCAAATCTTTTCTTTAAACCATTTTTGGAAAAACCTCACCTTTCCTTCACAAATCTCACCTTTCACCACCTCGTTCTTTAAATCCTTCTAAGTACTTTCACATTAGACACCAATCTTAAGGTTTAGGTGATGAAGAACAATACTTAAACTATAAATTGTTGTAATTAGTAAATACATAAATAAAATGGGCTTTAAACCAATACCCTTATGGAATTTCACAAAACGAATAGGTTATTTAGAACATCCGCCTCTCCTGCCCCAGGATTTTCTTTTGTTGTAATTAGGGCGTGCTTTAGTAAGCATTGATAACTTAAATCACTGTATGTGCCAAGTACAAAGGCCCAAGTACCACCTCAGACAGAAATCCTACAGGACTAAATCCTTTAGAAATTAGACAAAGTTAACTAAGTGTTAAACTGAATTAGCTATGAAATCCACACTAATCACTTTAAATACGATCTGCAAGACCCAAAACGTGTAGAATCATTGACGCTAGGTTACCCTAAAATCTAGGATCAATCTCATTACCCGGCTGCTCTCGGGAGCACATTGAAAATCCGTATCAGATCTGGACCGCACGTCAGAAGTTCGATTAACACGAAGTTAAGGAATTAGGACTACCTTCCTGGGCTTGACAACCATCTCGAAAATCAAATCCAAATAGTGTCCCAACGCTATTCGCTTGGGCTCGGAGCGGGGAGTGTGAGAAGCATAAAAATAATTGAAAAATAAATAAGAATTTATGAAATCTGAAACTTGTCGCTTGCGGATCACTATTGAGCAACCTGACCGTCAGAATCAGGCCAAATTACACCCTCGGATTAGGAATATTTTCCCAAACATATCCATGTACTCGGAATCTCCGATCGAGATCCGTTGACCGTTGAACTGAAACTGGTCTGCCACACGTGATCTGGGTATCCAACTGAAACGAAAACATAACTCGACCTAGATCCAATGTCAGTGAGCTTAAATCCGACCGCATACCAAAAAGGGGCTGCCAGAAGTCCTCCGTTGAGCTGAAACTGGCTCGCTTTGGCTATAACCAAAGTATACCTTGACCTGGAGTCTAATTTGGTGAGTTTTTAAGTTATATAAGGACCTTACACCCTCTCTCATTTCAGCCATACGAATTTGAAAGAAACCCTAGAGAGAGAAGAGAGAAAAGAGAGAAAGTGTGAGAGAAGTGGGAGCATCTTCCTACCATGCTTCCCTGCTACTACATGAGCTCAACCACCCCTATCTTATCGCTTTCCCGGTGATTCCAGCTCCATTTCTTGGTAAGAAACCCTAACCCTAACCTGTTTTGGGGTTTTGATAGTTGTAGGTTATGAAATAGCTAACCTATTTCATTCTTTAGGTTACCAAACTGCCAAATATGAAAGCATAGCAAACCTATCGAACTCGTTACGATTGTACAATAAAAGATACAGACTTTAGATGTATAGGTTATGGTTTTCAATGCTTTCAATGTCAGATAATGATAGATTCATGATCTGCATGCAATTGCACATGTACAAAGTGTTGTCTGTTTTCCGTTTCGATTAAATACGAAGAATATGGAATTTTACATATTATAGGTATTTGTAGAAAGTACCTTATACGTATAAATTTTGGAAATGTGTTTGCCATGATTATTTGCTGTATGAACATATTATTTATGTGTAAAATACTTGTTTGGTAAAAGGGCTCGCCCTAATACATGTTTTGCCAATATACACTATGTATGTTAAAAAATAGTGTATTCTAGGTGTTTGTGAAAATGACTGAATGAGTATAGAATTCTCATTCGTGCTCGCCATGACTAATTGTCATGGGTATATGATTGTGGTATTGGCGATACCCCTTTGACGAAAGGATTTGCCTTAAATCACGCCACGGCCAATATACACTATATATGTTAAAACGTGTAGCCCAAGTGTTTGTGGAAATGACTAAATGAACATGGAACTTGGATTCCTACTTACCATGATTATCCGTCATGGGTGCACGCGTGTTATAATTGGGGCAACTCCCTAGTGAAAGGATTTGGCTTTATACCTATGTGATCAACATACGTCATGTATGTTGATGTATGTAGTTTAAAGTGTTTGTTGAAATGTCTGAATGTGTAGTAGTTAGTAACTTGTAATGTATAAAGGTGTTGAGATAGGATTCTCAACTACCTTAGTGATGTATATGATTTTCCTTCATGTAAGTTATTTTGTTTAATCGCTTACTGTTTCATGAAACGTATGTGTTTGGATTTCCTGTTTGCATTATGTTTTATAACATGCTTGTTATTATGTTTGAATCACTTGTTTATTTAATTCTGCTCTGATTACTTCACATGTTTAAGTTGTATTCCATAAAATCCGTGAGGGGTGATGGGGGAGTGGTGCAACGTTTCCGAGTAACAGCCCTGCCACCCCTAAGCGGACAATATTGGATATTTGATTGTATGATTTGAAATCTTGATCTATTACTGCTTTAACTGTTCTATAATTGATTGTGTTTGGGGCTATGATTATAGTCCAGGCAATCGGTAATGGGATTGAATTTGTGGATGAAATTCATTTCCACGTAGGATGTGTCTGACGAACCCGAGTCGTACTTCGGTTGGCGGCAGTGGTTAGGCCACGCGAAGTGCTTATGCGCTTCATGTCGTTCAATTTGTTGTGCGCTCGAGCTAGTCGAGCTCGTCAAGTAACCCGATTTGTCTTCTGTATGTTCACCATGTTTGGACGCCTCTGTTTGAATCTAGGGTACCAAACTTACCAGTGAAATCCCGTTAATCATGGTACCTCGATCTACTAAGACTCATGAGCCAGGCATGGTGGTATGGGATACCGTGGTTGTGTTGTTGGCCTATGCTGGGGCCATGTGCCTCCCCGTAGTGACCAGTGAGCAACCAGACTCATGAACCGATTATGGTACTATGGGACAATATATTCGTGCTGTTGGCCTACATTGATAAGGTGATGGGGGAGTGGTGCAACGAATGTGTGTAACAACCCTGGTAGCCCTTTATAGTGACCTCGAGCATACTCTGAATTTACGGTGAGGCGACGAGTTTTACCGCAGTGAATAGAGTATGAACTAGGCCTGTATCAATTTAGTGATGAACCGTTAAAAGGGTGATGGGGGAGTGGTGTAATGGTTCTGTGTAACAGCCCTGGCAGCCCTTGTAGTGACCTAAAAACACACCATCGTATGAGAGTAACTAGGATTGATGACCTTAGAATGGATCATGTTTGGGAATGATATAAGGGAGGTACCTTAGTTTCACAATCTTGCTATTTGAAATGGACTAATAACTACTCGGTAATCATGCTCATCATCGCAGTGCATGTGCCTAGTAAATGTAGAGCACTGAGGGATGAACGCACGTCGCGAATGTAAGATGGTGTCGCATGAGGGTGGTTTGCAAGGGCATTCATCATGTTATTTCATACTTGCATTAAATAAGAGTAGTTAGGATTGTTTGATTGTACTGCTTTACCATTACTGCTTGACTGAATTGATAACATGTTAACCTATGCTTTATTGTTCCACTGAGTTGATCACTCACTCCCACGTTACGGGACAGTGTTGTACACACTAACCAGACTTGCTTGAGTTTCAGATGATGTCGATGCTGCGAAGCGGAGCCGGACTTTTATGAGGATGAGGAGGATTCCTCCTTTATGCAGTTTCAGGTGGGTTCCTGTGAGCCGTGTCCTGATCGACGGGGCTTTCTGGGATATTGACTAGAGGACCTTACACATTTGGTATATTTTAGAATTGTACTCGTTATTATTTAACCTGGTAATGTTATCACACTATAGAGACTCACCACAGTTTATATATTTTATTTATCTATCACAGTCTTCCGCTTGCTATCTCACTTGTCTCTGGAGTATGATATGCTGTTTTGGCTTAATCTCACTCGTGTTCACTACACTAATACAGACAACATTCAATCATCATTCATTTTATTACATAAGTGATGCGTTGGAACTCGGGAGTTGAGTTTATGCTCGACCCCCAATTTTCAGGGTGTTACACAGGTCTAGGACTAGTTGAATAAGGTCCAGGACTAGTCTTAGAATAGACCAACTTCATGTAAAAAGATTTATCTTTAATTATATATACAAAATGACCTACCCTAAGGTCAAACTAAGGTCTATCATACCTGGAACATGAAGTATGAACATTGACCTTCATTATTTCAGATAATGGTCAACCTTTGAAGCTTGAGATCTCTACTTGATGTAACTTGAGATTGAGATCTTCTACAGCTTGAGTATAAACTTCAACTTGAGTTGTACTTGAGTCTTGAAATGTACTTGAGTTTTGAACAAACACTCTTCTTTATCGATGTAGCTCTGAACATTGATGCATACGGAAGAGGACAAAGTACATAACCTTACATTTCTTGAAGTCGAGCACCGTACATGTCTTGAACCATTGTGATGTCGTCTTGAATCACACATATATATATATATATATATATATATATATATCAACATACAAGCACAAGACACACAGATAGAAGTTTTGGCACACAGGAGGTTTTGGCACCACAAAATTTGACAATCAGAGGAGCACAAGACCATAGCACTTACAAGCATCAGTTAGTACTACAACTTAAACTGGTAGGCATCATTCTTTTCTGATGAATAAAAAATCATCTTTGTCAGTAAGCTAGTGTTTGGACGTACACGCCAATCGGCAACACAAAAATTAAAACCCAATTGGTGTGTTTGAACATACATGCCAATCGGCAGCACAGAAATTGAAACCCGAAATGGGTGGATTGTCAGTTACCATTCTTTTCCCATCTTGAAGATTTCATTCATCTCAATACATGTTATCTTTTTCTCTCCGTAGGACATGTTTCCGAGGGGGCAAAACCTAAAGGTAGGGGAGCTCCAAATAATGCTCCTACTAAAAAGGCATGCTTGCAAATCCTGAAACTTCTTGTTTTCCAAGTATCTTCCTATTTTTGTGGACTTCTCATTGCCTTTTTGGTTTGGGTCTTTCAGCAGAAAATGCCAACTGTCGTTGATAGTAAAGAGGAAGATGATGAGGTGCTCGAGCTGAAAGAATGACTGGCAGCATATAACATTGATTCTCCTTCAGATCAAACAGGTATATGATCATCCATATGCAGTAAGCTTTCGGATCAAAGCGAAGCTGAGAATAGGGTGTTAGTTGATTACAAATTGATAACCAATAGATGCACATCAATGGAGTTTTCGCTTGCGATTATTGAGAAGTTATTTGGCTGCGAGAAGGCATTGGATCTTGTTGTTAATGAGAACTTTAAATAGACATATAACTATTATGTTAGCATTGTACTTTTGTGAATGGAAATGAATGATTGTGTTTGATTGAATGAATGAACGATTTAGCCATGAAGTATTTATCTATATTAGCTTATATGAGTTATCAGGGTGTACTGCAATGGTAAGAATCTCGTAGTTGTATATAATTTTAAGCTACGGATTTAACCCGTACCTATAGTTTAATTAGCTACGGCTATTAACCATAGCTTTGTATCTGAAAACCGTAGTTGTTGCTAATTTAAGCCTATTGCTACAGTTCTTGCTTAACTTTTAGCTACAGATATAATCCGTAGCTATAAATACTTTAGTGCTACAGAAGCAACGACTACGGATTTAATCCATATCCATTATCTCTATGGCTACGGATTGTATTTGTAGCCATAACTTTTAGACCTATGGCTACGGTCATGCTACGGATCTCAACCGTAGCCATAGGCTTTTCACTACAGTTTTTATCCATAGCCTTTGCCCTATTTTTTAGTAGTGAGTAATGATGATTAATCCCTTAAATGGGCTGATTAAGGACAACCCTTGATCACTTGGCACTTTGGTTAGAGTGTGGCCCCAAGTAATAGGATCATGTGACTTGTGTTTAAACCCTTAAACATGTTTAATTATAATAAATATGTAGACTTTAGTGGTGTGAGGATGTGATATACGTGTTTGGCCCCTTAATCATGTGGGCATGTGACGTAGGTATGGTCACCTAATCATATGCAATTGTGGAGTATATGTAGTCGTCTAACAGTATGATTGCGAAATGCACTGAAGGCCAACCAATTACATGAAGCCAGGTGGCATTGGTGACCACCCAATGACATGACCACGTGCTTATGGGTATAGCCATAGTCACCTAAACCATGAACAACCGGGTTGTACATACAGATTTTCTTAGTCACGAGACTTATGATATAGGTTGGATTATACAATTTGATAATGGAGTGGCCCTCAATTCGGTGTCATGCGACATAAATACAACTCTTACATTATGCTCATAGGTGAGGCAGATGTGGGGACCACTAAACTATATCTGATGTGATGGAAGCTAGTTCCTGGCCTCTTGATCATGTGACACCAAATCTGAGTCATTCTCCGTATGAAGTATACGACGATCATAGTTTAAGAGTTAGTGTAACATAGTGTAACTGGGTATGGTGAGTATGCTTGTGATTGTGCCTTTGATGCTTTGAGATGTGGTCACTAGACTACGATACTAATTTTATGTCCACTCAACCAAGTGAAATTATGGCATCGACAACCTGACCATGTGGGAGCTTAATAAAGTAGTTGCACATAAATGTATGAGTTATGGTGTAGTAAAAATAAGTAACCATATGACCTTAAATCCTTTATTATGACAACTAGAGTGACATTTGTGTGGCCACTCAACCATACAGACTTCTGATAATGGAGTGACCATAAGACTATGTGGGCATATGAGAATTATGTGATTACTCAGACTCGTGGACTATGTTGATGGTGTAACCTCTTCTGTATGTGAACTTAGGACGAGTGTCAGATTGATTATGGACCCTACCTGGAAGTGAGTATTGCATATTTCACCATTTATCCATTAGGGTAGCTAATTCAAGAATATGATTCCAAAATGACCTAGATTCAATTCCTAAATAAGTCAGACGACATGAAATAGTGTTAGTTGAATGTATAACTTTCAAACACTTGTGAACCCACTCAATGTATGTATTTTATCCACATTGTTCAATTGTTTTACTAACCAAACAGTTTGATCATGGAGCCCGCTTACATGTGCCTTGTACATTTGAATTGTTCTTCCTTGTACTACCTTAATGTATGTGAGTTACCTATACTATCTACTTGATGGGACCCATCGCAATGTTTGTGTGTGGACCCATCTGCTTGCATGACCACTTAGAAGTAGGACCCACTACGTTGTATGAGAAAAACCCACTTCATCCAACCGTAACTAACTCTTATGTGTATATTGTATACCCAAGTTGTTCAACTTAGAGTTCACTATGTCTTATGATGTTTACCTGTGCCTTCCAAACCATTGTAGAACTACTATGATAATTATTTGCAATCCAACCTACTAACAACCCACTTGAAGGTGAAGCCACTACATTATATGAATTTCACCAGCATCATGCATCCTGTGGCTCATTTACTATATGTTGTATCTATGCATTTCATCTTATAACCACTTGGTGCATGTACTTTGCGTCACCACCACTCATTAACCATATGGCCCAGTTGGGGTATAACCATGAGGTCCCAATAGAAGAAAATCATGTTAGGACAAGGCCGCTAATGGAATATCTATCTTACGAAGAATTTGGTGTAATTTTGAATGTAATTAATGCTCGCGATTATGATAGCTATGGATGATATTAGTGATGTCAGTGATTATGGTTAATAAAAGAATGTGATTTAATATCTTGATTAATGTTATTCCACTTCCTAGCATATTAAATTCATCTACTTACCAAGTTGATATTGATCATACTCATGCACCATGGAATGATGGTATGTGCAAGTGTACTTCAATACATTTGTTCATGTGTAAGATATGTCCTAGTCACATGACCATGGATTGATATAGTTGATAGTGGCATATGATGATTATATGTCATTTTTGGCTTAAAGGTTAAGCAGACCCTAAACTCATGGCATTATATGCATACCACATGTACTTGAACGTAAGTCTTATCATAATTGCTTGAATTCATGCATAATCATGATATACATGATGATCAAAATACCGCAGTCGTGCCGTATAACATGAGTTGGATCTTGACGATGAAATGTGCATCTATGATGATGACTTGGGTTATCCTTTAAAAGGGATGGGACACCGAAGGTGTTGAAATATTAGGGGATGATGTGCCCATTGTGAAAGTCCCTAAACCCATATACTAGCAAGGGATACCTCGCCATCGGGCTGAGTGGATACATGGGTTATGGATTTGACTTCCACTGACGAAGTTAGGTTGAGAAGAGATGGGTCCAACCTACTTAAGGGTTGAGGTGCAAACAGGGACCGGTCTGACTCGCCGGTGAGGAGAAATGCGAGTGAGGTCCGCTACTGGCATGCTGGGTGGAAATCCACTGCGGGGTGCGTATGCGAAGTCGATTACTGGTGTCTTATGCATGAGTGTCAACCACGGTGTTTCCCGAGATATACAGTTATGATATGGCATGATAATATGATGATGATGATGTGATTACAGATACATGTAATACGGTTATGGTTGTGGTATAGGAAAAATAAAAATATGACTTGGTGATGCTACTAACATTGACTCAAATTATTACTATAATGCATATGCATTGCATTAGCATTAGCATCATACCTTGCGTACTACACGCCATTCACTATACATGATTTCTTCTTAGCATATTTATCTTTCTTGCATGTAGGACACACTGCACACACATGTGTACTCATTAGGCTTTTTGCTTAAGCTTCCTATTTTCCATTTTTTTCAGGTCAGGAGAAGCTTGGAAGGCTTAGCTTTCTCGATGCATTGTATTTATTTTTCGATTTGGCAATGTTGATGTTGTGTACCTTTTAGAAAGCATTGTACTTATAACCATCAGGACTTATAATGAAGAGTGTTGCTTGGTATTTTGATCATGGATCTTCATGCTCAGGTATTATTATGTAAATACATAGAAATAAAAAAATTTAGTTGAAAATCTTCCTTATGGTGTGCAGAACTCGGGACATGGTGTATGGAAGTCAAGTGCCGGATTTGGGGCGTCACGGAAGCTGTCCGTCCCTGGATTTAGGGTGTGACAGTAAATGGTATCAGAGCATAAGATTTGGGATCATTTATGAACAAAGTCACTAACTGAAAAATATAGAAGACCTTAAACTAGGTCTCCCACAGAGATTGATCAAAAACCTAGATGCTATTAGTACCCCTGCTTTGTATGAATCTAGATATATGAATCTAGGATTCTCAGTTTGAGAACCTAGTCAAAATAGGATCCTCTAGTTGAGAACTTAGAGACTATACTTAGCACCCAGGCATTAAGCAGATAGTCGTGAGCAATACCCTCTAGTGTTTGATGGATGACTGTTTGATATATATGGCGATATGTATGTTTGGCTTTCCATGTTATGAGTTTGATAATGTATTTGTGATTAGAAATTTCAAGGATGAAATTTTTTATTAGGAGGGTAGATTGTAACAGCCCATCCATTCCGTACCACTTTCTATGCCTATGTGCACGATGATCGATGCCCTTGGCTAAACCTGGACTATCCGTGCATAGTGCACACCCGACCGACCCGATCCGATCCCTAAGGCTTCGAAACCGATTTCATATTGACCGCCCCATCTCCGTGATCACGGAGGTACCACCCATGCGTCTGTACAACACTCTGTTAGGAAGATATGCCGTGAAGAATCATTAGTGTATCATGTGTACAAGACGCCATGTACTCCATTCCACACATGTGCACAAAACATGCTATGCACACATGTACATGCCACACATGGGTGAGAGAATCTCTACCCATGTGTGTGATGTCACACACCCATACCTCCCCTCTCTCATGTGCTCCCTAAAGTCAAGTTCTCTCCATTCCATACCTTATGTATGATATCATCACACCATGCCATCCCATGTTCCTTTAATCCACCATTAATTACAAATCATGAATTAATTGTCATAATCTTAGTCTAAGCTAACCAAGATCACATTAATTGAATCTAACCACATTTTAACAATTTCTCTACAAATAGTCCTTCATCCCTTAACATTTCACCATTTTTCTACACAAGAGAGAGAGAGAGAGTGATTTTGGTGGGCCATTAACTCCATCAACCTATCCCTTCCATCCATCTCAACCATCTATCTAATCCATCAAGGTGAGTACACCCACTCCACTCTTTGCTTGTTTTCTTTTTGATTATTTGTATGACTATTAGTGGTGACGATTTGATGATAATGATGCGATCAATGGAGTGGATACATAGGAGAATACATATAAAAAGATAACCAATAATGGTGATGATATGATGATAATGATGTGTTTAATGGTATGGAATAATGGGAGAATACCTATAAAAAGAATAATAATAAAAATAATTTTTTATAGACTTTATGTGGGACCCATTGATAGTGGACCCCTCTAGAATTTTGTAGGCCATCCAAACTGCCTAAAGTGTGGTCCATTAGGCTGGCCACACACTCACATACACACACGTGCACACACACCACATTATAAAATAAAATAAAATAAATTAATTTAAATAAATAACAAATAAAAAAATAAAGGAGAGTGGATGCTGTAACAAGTAGCGTCCAGGTGCTTTCAATAAAAGGGAAGGGCTGTGAGACCACCATAAGCCCCACCATGATCTATGTAATTGATCCACACCGTCCAATCAATTTCCCAGCTCATGTTAGGCATTGAGCCAAAAAAATGAAACCAATCCATATCTCTAGTAGGCCACACCATCAAAAAGACTATTTTAATAGTGTTAAACTGTTAGAGCCCGTTGTGAGGTTTCTGTGTGTCAAAACATGCTACATATTAGACTTGTTGGATGTGTCACAAGCCAGGGAATGCAACAAATGGACTTGATTATCTTAATGTGTGCCCCACCTATGAAAAACCACAGTAAAAAAAAATACCCTTGCTACTGATGTCCAGCGTCCAGGGACAGTGCAACTTTTGTTGGTTGGAATGGGCAGGGATAGTGGGCCTCAACATAGGCCCCACCATGATGTATGACGATCATTTACACCATGTATTTGATGGGCCTCCTTTAAAAATGGGTCACCCCCAAAAATCAGCTGTACATGGAATTCAAGTGGCCCACACTGTTTAAAATCATGTGAAGACCCAATGACTCAACAAGTTTTGTGGGTCTGATCATGAGGTATGCTTTGTATCCAAACTGTCCATCCATTTGGGGAGACGTCTTAAGGCTTGAGAAGAAAAATAAGAAAGATCTAACTATCAGGTGAAGAAAAATAAGAAAGATCTAAGTATCAGGTGGTCCACACTATAAAAAGTAGTGGGGGATTGAACATCTACCATTGAAACCCTTTTTGGTCATAGAAGTTTTGGACCAATATGAAATTTGTTTTTCCTCTTACTTCAGGTCTCTGAGACCTTATGAACAGATTGGATGGAAAATAAACATTATGGTGGGCTCTGTGAATTGTTTAATGGTGAAATCATTATCTTCACCGCTATTTGTGGTGAGGTCCAGATAATGTTTGGTTATGATTCATTTTTGGATAATTCTCTAAAATGATCTTTAAATATAGATAAACAGTGTAGATATAATAAATACATCACTTTAGGATCCATGTAACTTTGATCACCTTGAACCGTTTGTACAACTCGGAGCGAGCTCAAGCATATAAAAACACTTGTCGGGGTCCACTTGAAATTTGGATGCATCTGAAACTTGGACTGAACCCTCAACCAAGTGGGACACACATAATGGATGGACTAGATTTGTGAACCACATCCCGATGGCCCAATACATGATTATGAATGTTTTAATGGAGGGTAACCCTCTCAACTTTTGTGTGTGGTGTGCCCCACATGAGCCACCAAATGACTTGATTTTAAACCAAGAGGCCCACATAATGTCTACATCAGATTTATACTATACATTATCTTTGATAGACCATTTTATTACGTGAGCCCAATAGATTTTTTTTTTTTTAAAAGCTGATCAAATTTTAGGTAGGCTGCCCCACACGAATAGTAGAAATTGAACATTTACCACTAAAGACTCCCTGTGGGTCTACCACGATGCATCTGATTTATTGAGTTCGTACATCATCCTTGACCAACCCATTACATGATATGGTTTCAAAAATCAGGCTGAACCAAAGTCCACCTAGAGTATACCACCTGAAACAGTAATGAGCGAACTCTTATCACTAAAATTTTCCTAGGGCCGAGGTTAATGATGTAATGTATATCCATACCATCCATCGACTTCACTGGATTATTGGAGCGGATCCTAACTTCAGGTGGGTCATACATAACCCAACCTCATGGGAAATCCCCATGGACTCCACCGCGTAGGACCCATTGTGAATTCCATTGGTGTGTGGGCCCAAGAATGTTAAGGCCCATTTTAAGTGAATGTCATGTGGGCCCATCAGTGGTAGCCTGGTTTGGGCCAACCATTGGGCCTCTTCGATAAGAGTTTGTAATCTCCATGTGTTGAATGTATGATGAACTGGTATTGTAATTTTTGAAGTAATGATGATTAATCCCTTAAATGGGCTGATTGTGAACAACCCTTGATCACTTGGCAGTTTAGTTAGAGTGCGGCCCTAAGTAATTGGATCATGTGATTTATGTTTAAACCCTTAAACATGTTTAATTATAATAAATATGTAGACTTTAGTGGTTTGAGGATGTGATATACGTGTTTGGCCCCTTAATCATGTAGGCATGTGATGTATGTATGGTCACCTAATCATATGCAATTGTGGAGTATATGTAGTCATCTAACCGTATGATTGCGAAATGCACTCAAGGCCAACCAATTACATGAAGTTAGGAGGCATTGGTGACCACCCAATGACATGTCCACGTGCTTATGGGCATAGCCATAGTCACTTAAACCATGAACAAACAGGTTGTACGTGTAGATTTTCTTAGTCATGAGACTTATGATATAGGTTGGATTATACAATTTGATAATAGAGTGGCCCTCAATTCGGTGTCATGTGACATAAATACAACCCTTACATTATGCTCATGGGTGAGGCAGATGCGGGGACCACTAAACTATATTTGATGTGATGGAAGCTAGTTCCTGGCTTCTTGATCATGTGACACCGAATCTGAGTCATTCTCCGTATGAAGTATACGGTGATCATAGTTTAACTGTTAGTGTAACATAGTGTAACCAGGTATGGTGGGTATGCTTGTGATTGTGCCTTGGATGCTTTGAGATGTGGTCACTAGACTATGATACTAATTTTATGTCCACTCAACCAAGTGAAATTATGGCATCGCCAACCTGACCATGTGGGAGCTTAATAAAGTAGTTGCATATAGATGTATGAGTTATGGTGTAGTAAAAATAAGTAACCATGTGACCTTAAATCCTTTATTATGACAAGTAGAGTGACATTTGTGTGGCCACTCAACCATATGGACTTTTGATAATGGAGTGGCCATAAGACTATGTGGGCATATGAGAATAGTGAGATTACTCAGACTCATGGACTATGCTGATGGTATAGCCTCTTCTGTATGTGGACTTAGGGCATGTGTCATATTGATTATGGACTCTACCTTGATGTGAGTGTTGCATATTTCACCATTTATCCATTAGGGTAGCTAATTCTAGAATATGATTCCAAAATGACCTAGATCCAGTTCCTAAATAAGTCCGACGACATGAAATAGTGTTAGTTGAACGTATAACTTTCAAACACTTGTGAACCCACTCAATGTACGTATTTTATCCGCACCGTTCAATTGTGAACCCACTCACTGTACGTATTTTATACACATTTCTCAATTGTTTTGCCAACCAAACAGTTCGATCATGGAGCCCGCTGACGTGTGCCTTATGCATCTGAATTGTTCTTCCTTGTATTACTTTAATGTATGTGAGTTACCTATACTATCTACTTGATGGGACCCATCGTAATGTTTGTGTGTGGACCCATTTTCTTGCATGACCACTTGGAAGTAGCACCCACTACGTTGTATGAGACAAACCCACATCATCTAACTGTGACCAACTCTTATGTGTATATTATATACCCAGGTCGTTCAACTTAGAGTTAACTATATCTTTTGATGTTTACCTGTGCCTTCCAAACCATTGTAGAACTACTATGATAATTATTTGCAATCCAACCTAATAACAACCCACTTGAAGGTGAAGCCACTACATTATATGAGTTCCACCAGCACTATCATCATGTGGTTCATTTACTATATATTGTATCTATGCCTTTCATCTTATAACCACTTGGTGCATGTACTTTGCGTCACCACCACTCATCAACCATAAGGCCCAGTTAGGGTATAACCATGAGGTCCCAATAGAAGAAAATTATGTTAGGACAAGGCCATTAATGGAATATCTATCTTATGAAGAATTTGGTGTAATTTTGAATATAATTAATGCTCGTAATTATGATAACTATAGATGATATTAGTGATGTCAATGATTATGGTTAATAGAAGTATGTGATTTAATATCTTGATTAATGTTATTCCACTTCCTAGCATACTAAATTCATCTACTTACCATGTTGATATTGATCATACTCATGCACCATGGAATGATGGTATGTGCAAGTGTACTTCAATACATTTGTTCATGTGTAAGATATGTCCTAGTCACATGACCATGGATTGATATAGTTGATAGTGGCATATGATGATTATATGTCATTTTTGGCTTAAAGGCTAAGCAGACCCTAAACTCATGGAATTATATGCATACCACATGCACTTGAACGTATGCCTTATCATAATTGCTTGAATTCATGCATAATCATGATATACATGATGATCGAAATACCGTAGTCATACCGTATAACATGAGCTGGATCTTGATGATGAAGTGTGCATCTATGATGATGACTTGGGTTATCCCTAAAAAGGGATGGGAAACCGGAAGTGTGGAGATAGTAGGGGATGATGTGCCCCTTGGGTTGAAAGTCCCTAAACCCCTATGCTAGCTGGGGATACCTCACCATTGGGCTAAGTGGATACATGGGTCATGGATTTGACTCCCATTGACGAGGTTGGGTTGAGAAGAGGTGGGTCCAACCTGCTTAAGGGCTGAGGTGCAAACAGGGATCGGTCTGACTCGCCGGCGAGGAGAAGCACGAATGAGGTCTGCTACTGGCATGCAGGGTGGAAATCCACCGCAGGGCGAGTATGCGAGGTCGATTGCTAGTGTCTGGTGCATGGGTGTCGATGACAGTGTTTCCTGAGATATACAATTATGATATGGCATGATAATATGATGATGTTGATGTGATTACGGATGTGTGTAATACGGTTATGGTTGTGGTATAGGAAAAATAAAAATATCACTTGGTGATGCTGCCAGCATTGACTCAGATTATTACTATAATGCATATGCATTGCATTAGCATTGACATCATACCTTGCGTACTACACGCCTTTCACCATATATGATTTCTTTGTGGCATATTTATCTTACTTGCATGTAAGACACACTGCACACACGTGCGTACTCACTAGGCTTTTTGCCTAAGCTTCCTATTTTCCATTTTTTTCAGATCAAGAGTAGCTTGGAAGACTTAGCTTTCTTGATGCATTGTATTTATTTTTCAATTTGGCAATGCTGACGTTGTGTACATTTTGAAAAGCATTGTACTTGTAACCATTAGGACTTATAATGGAGAGTGTTGCTTAGTATTTTGATCATGGATCTTCTTACTCAGGTATTATTATGTAAATAAATATAAATAAAAAAATCAGTTAAAAATCTTCCTTGTGGTCCGACAACTTGGTGTATGGAAGTCGAGTGCCAGATTCGGGGTATCACGGAAGCTGTCCGTCCTGGGATTTGGGGCGTGACAGAACGTCCACCATTGAAACCCTTTTTGGGTCACAGAAGTTTTGGATCAGTATGATATTTATTTTTCCATTCAACTTAGGTATTTATGACCATATGATCTGGTTAGACGGGAAATAAAATGGTGGGCCCCAGGAATTTAAATGGTGAAAATCATTATCTCCATTGTTATTGTGGTATGTCCCAGATGATCTTTCTATGGGATTTATTTTTGGTAATGCTCTAAAATGACCTTTAATTGATGTGTAGGCCCCACCTTGATGTGATGTACATTGGGCCCATTTAAAGGCCCCTTTATGATATATTTGAGGCCCACATGATGCGGCCCGATTTGATGTATTTGAAGCCCACATGATGTGACCTGATTTGATGTATTTTATGGCCCACATGATGTAGCCCGATTTGATGTATTTGAGGCCCACATGATGCGGCCCAATTTGATGTATTTGAGGCTCACATGATGTGGCCCGACTTGTTGTATATGAGGCCCATTGGTGCGGTCCGTTGTGATATATTTCTGACCCGTGTGAAGAGGCCCATTGGTGCGGTCCGTTGTGATATATTTCTGACCCGTGTGAAGAGGCCCAATGTAATGTATTTCTGGCCTATTTGGTAAGGCCCATTGAGATGTATTTGGGGCCCATGGATTAAGGCCCATGGGTCGTGGCCCATTGAGATGTATTAATGGCCCATGTGCAAGGCCCACCTGTTATGTATTTAAGGCCCGTGGAAGTAGCCCAATGTGATGTATTTATGGTCCTTGTGCCAAGGCCCATGGTAATGTATATGCGGCCCATGAGTGAGGCCCGATGTGATGTAATTATGCCCGTGAGTGAGGCCCGATGTGATGTAATTATGGCCCATGGTGATGAATATTTGAGGCACATGGTGATGTTCGACTCTATGTGGACCACTCCTTAGGAGCAATGTTAGTTAAATGTCCACATTTATGGGAAGTGATGGTTAAATGTCCTCATTGTGACCTTCCTTTAGGCCCTTCGTTAGGCCAATTCTAATTGTTGAGGCCGATCTCGAGGTTTATTCTGATTATCGTGGCTGATTCTGATTATTGAGGCTGATTCTAATTGTCGAGGTTTATTCCGATTATTGAGGTCGATTCTGATTATCGAGGTCAATTCCAATTGTTGAGGTCGATTCCGATTGTTGAGGCCGATTACCTAGGCCGATGTCGAGGCTGATTATTGATACCGATTATGAGTATGTGACATCTTAGCATCATGATACCTATACCTTGGAGCCCACCTTGTTTATATATTAGGCCCCATAGGGAAGTCTAGTTTATCGCGAGATAGAGAGGGTAAGGAAGCCCACTTATTACACTTAGACTCTGATCTGCCTTCAGTGGGGGATATTGTGATGCTCCATCACTGTGATAACATGTGGGTGGGAGCACGTCGGCGGACACTGAGTGGGTGGGGCATGAGGACCAGAGGGAGCTACTAGTGATGGGCAAGCTACTGTCTGGCAGACTACTGTGCACACAGTGAAGGCAGAACTTTGTCCCACATCAAGAGCATCGTCCGATTTTGTGGTGGCTATAAGTTGGATTCTTTCCTTAACTATCGTGACGCGTTTTAAATCAATGAGCTTATCTTAATATTTGGACTAGATCTACCATCCTTCTATGGACCCCCATCATTCATTTGCATGTTGTGATAGATGATTGATTTAAGCAGATGTCATTGGGCTGAGATGTTTATGAGACTCCTTGTGAGACGGAGTTATCCTCACATGATCACGCGATACGCGCAGGTTTGATGTATGGCCTAGATGAGATTGATGGTATTCGTGGCTCTTCAAGATTTGCATATTGTATGGCATCATTGGCATCTGATGTTTAGCTCTCTATGATTCTGCATTTTTGTAGTCGATCCGCATTGCATATTTTGATATTGAATGATTTATAGACTTACCAGTATGTTTCCGCTTACTCTGATATTGTATGATTCATGATCTTACCAGTATTTCTGACATTGTATGATTATGGCATTGTATTTGTGTGTTTGACTCTTATCTTGCGCACACACTTTTACCACCCTCTAAGCTTTCTATAAGCTTATGCACGATAGATGCGTGTAGGTGGCATTAGGTTGCAGCAACATTGATCTTGAAGCATGCAGCGATCTTCTGGAGCTTTGATTTTATTTGACATATATATTTCTCTTTCAGCATTGTATTCAAATATTTATATTAGTGGATATGTGATGATGATGTTGCTTCTGTGATTTGGGTAAATTTGAGGTTATGCTTCTTACGAGATAAATGTATGTTGGAAAATCCTCCTTGTCATACCCCAGGATTAGAAGCTGACGTATGAGCCCTAGGAGCCGAGAATGGAGTATTACGAAGGCTATCGGCACAAGATTCAGTGATCAGGATTCATGTGAGTCTGATTTTTAGGTTTGGGGCGCGACAGAAGTTGGTATTAGAGCATAACTTGGGAATACCTGAAGATAACATTACATATCTGCTGATAGTTTCCCTACACTGTGTGATTGTTAAGGACTTAGAATGATTAGATCCCCGAGTTTGAATAATTTAGAAACCTTTTGACATAGCTCCCTATCGTTGATATTATGAGGCTGCATAGTATTCTCGTTTCGATCGTTTCTGATCCAGAATCCGAAGTTTAGTAGAATCACCATAGTGTTGATGATGCATCTTGGGAGGGCGAGGTTGAGATTAGAGAGCGCTATCTTCATCCTTTTGTAGATTGATTGAGCCTTGACATATATACTTTATAATATTTTCTCTTCCCTTATCTGTTCTATATATTTCAAGGATAAAATTTTTATTAGGTGGGGAGAGCTGTAAGACCCGTATCTTATCTCGTAACATTCCATAAGCCTCTGCGGTCCTCTCGGTCAAATTCTGGTGACCCGTGATTTGTTATCGGCATTTGGGCGTGATCCTGAGCCATGTCCCGTATTCCAGAGTCAGCTCAACCCGAAACTTATACCCTAGTGACCGCACCGTAGCCGTGGTTCCGATGCCGCGTCTCACGCACCTAGGCAATACACGGGCCAGAAGATGTGGGCCCGCATTCAGTTCGAGGAAAAACACCATGCTTTGTAATCTAAAAAGAATCCATCACATCAAATGTCAAGTACACATTCCATCACTCACACCCATCCCCAAAGTCAACTCTCCCCATCACCCATCACTCTCTCACCCATCACACCCCATCACTCACCA
This sequence comes from Magnolia changhungtana, assembly GCA_030180095.1. NCBI lineage: Eukaryota > Viridiplantae > Streptophyta > Magnoliopsida > Magnoliales > Magnoliaceae > Magnolia > Magnolia changhungtana. The sequence goes on from JASAUF010000294.1 coordinate 2,777,160, forward strand.
TCCCTCTCTCTCCTCACATCACATCTCTCTCTTATCTCTCTCTCATTATCCTAAGCAACCCAACATCAATGGGAGAGAAGCTTTATGTGTGGCCCACCTCCCTACCTCTCATCTCCACCATCTTAACCATCCAATCCTCATCTTCCTCCATTAAAGTTGCAGCTTTGGAGCTAAGGAGTCCAAGGAGCCTATAAGAAGCGAGAACGGTGGGTGATCCACCTTTGATTTCTATTTTAAGGGCCCACTTGTTGTGGGACCCACTTGATGTATGCATTGAATAAGGGAGGGCCCATTAGTGGCGAGGTCCCTCCCCTTCACGTTCCTCTCTCTCTCTCTCCCCTTTATAATGGAGTGGGCCCCACCAATATATGTGTTATATCTACTCCGCCCATCTTATGGTGTGGCCCACCGTACTACATGAACACTGCCCACAATGATGTGGACCCATCATGATGTATTTATTATATCTACACCGTCCAGAGTCTTTGGACGGTGGAGATCCACTCACCCTGATATATATGTTTTGCCCTAACCGTCTACCTGTGTTGATCCACCATGATGAATGTGTTGTATCAAACTGCCCGTCCGTCTGGATGTGATCCACAGTGATGTGGGTTTCATCCACACCAGGCATCTATTTTTGGCAGCAGCGCAACAGCAGCTGCTGACGTCAGCAGTTGGTGGGGACCACCATGATATATGTTTTCATATCCAGGCCATCCGTGCCTCGACAGTTCTGTGGGCCCTAATATGTGGTATGTGTTTAATTCATACCGTCCAACACCCTGGATGGGTGGGACCCTCCCCTGTATCATCACCATCCAAACTCTGGACGGTGATTGGTTGGACCACCTCACACCAGCCCATAGCTGATGTATTGACTTCAACAAGTTCTGTGGGTCCCACTGCTATATACATCAGCAAATTCTGTAGGTACCCTTAATATATATGTTATATCACTCCGTCCATCCATATGGCGTGGCCCACCACACGTGTGGGTGAGACCCACCTTAATGTAATTATTATATCTGCACTGTCCAGCAGATTCCTGGATGGTGGCCACACCTTGATGTATTCATTTCATCCACACCGTCCGCTGGATTGGGACGGTGGGTCCCACCTTGGTTGTATGTATTCTATATCCACCGCCCATTCATTTTGACGTGGCCCACCTTAATGTATTTTTATATCTTCACCATCCAGCCATTTGATGAGCCTGCCTTAAGGCATGAGACAAAAATGGGGCAGATTGGTATATCAGGTGGACCACACTGCAAAAACAGTGGAGATTGAGCATCCACCATTAAAACCCTTTTTGGGTCACAGAAGTTTTGGATCAGTATGATATTTGTTTTTCCATTCAACTCAGGTCTTTGTGGCCATATGATCTGGTTGGACGGGAAATAAAATGGTGGGCCCCGCAAATTTAAATGGACAAAATAATTATCTCCACTGTTATTGTGGTATGGCCCAGATGATCTTTCTATGGGATTTATTTTTGGTAATTCTCTAAAATAACCTTTAATTGATGTGTGGTCCCTATCTTGATGTGATGTATGTTGGGCCCATTTGAGAGCCCCTTTATGATGTATTTGAGGCCCACATGATGTGGCCTGATTTGATGTATTTATGGCCCACATGATGCGGCTCAATTTGATGTATTTGAGGCCCACATGATGCGGCCCAATTTGATGTATTTATGGTTCACATGATGCGGCCCGATTTGATGTATTTGAGGCCCACATGATGCGGCCCGATTTGATGTATTTGAGGCTCACATAATGCGACTCGACTTATTCTATATGAGGCCCATTGGTGCGACCCATTGTGATATATTTCTAGCCCATGTGAAGAGGCCCATTGCAACGATTTCCGGCCCATTTGGTAAGGCCCATTGAGATGTATTTGGCGCCCATGGGTTGAGGCCCATTGTGATGTACTGAGGCCCATGGGTCTTGGCCCATTGAGATGTATTAATGGCCTATGTGCAGGGCCCACCTGTTATATATTAAGGTCCGTGGAAGTAGCCCAACGTGATGTATTTATGGTCCTTGTGCCAAGGCCCATGGTGATGTATATGTGGCCCATGAGTGAGGCCTGATGTGATGTAATTATGACCCATGGTGATGTATATTAGGCCCTTGTGTGAGGCCTTGGGCCCACTATATGTTCAGCTCTTTGTGGACCACTTCATGGGAGCAATGTTGGTTTAATGTCCACTTTGATGGGCAATGATGGTTAAATGTCCTCATTATGACCTTCCCTTAGGCCCTGATGTTTTATTTAAATCAACCTGATTTAAATGATTTTAAAATCACAAGTATACAAATCAGGTGTAGACATGGTACGTATTACGAGATCCTTCCCACGAGGACTGGTTGTCACAATTCGAATTTTACGATTCTTCTTAACTAATCCAACAAATAGTTGAGCTAGTGATTAAGTAAACTAACGAAAATCAATGTAAAATTATTGAGAACAAGAAGGAGAATTCACTCAAGGAGAGCACTAGGACTTTTGAATCCACCCATAATTATCCTAACCCTTGTTTTACTTGTTGATTCACCCTAATTCCGATTGATATAAATTTACTAAATAAAGCAAACTATGTGTCCTTGGTCAGGCACACAGGATGTATAATTCCCTTAAAGCACAAGGATCACATATTTCCATCCATGGTCAGGCATGAATAGATGTAGATTCCTATTTCTTTCTCTATAGGAAAACTTATTCATAGTCAGACATAAGCATACCTAAAATAAGATTCCAAACAACATCCACATCTAGACTTTGGTTAAGCTCATAGATTGGAGAGGTATGGAGTTTTCACTTAATCACACTAGAGAAAAAAATAATTCAATCAATTACAGATAAAATCAACAAATAACAAGAGCCATTCAAATTAGGGGCTTCATCTCAGTCCTAGCTAAGGAATTTAGCCTAGCATAAACATGATTAAGCTAGAGAAAACATAAAATAAAAGGAATGTAAAAACCTCTCTTCAAGAAAGCTACTCCACGTTCAATGCTCCACGTTGAATCCTCTGAAATTCAATACCTTCTCCCCCCTCTCTCTTCTCTTTTTTATAGACACGAGGAGAAGGTGTTGAAATCGGTGTTTGTGCGTAGCCAGAGGCAGTGGAAAACTCTTTACGCATACAGCGTGCGTAAGAACGCAAAACAGTTTGTGTTTGAATGAGTTTTGAGATGGCTAACCGTCCTAAACTCCAGTTTTGGCTTCTTATTTGGGGTAAAGACCCACTTCTAAGGATTTTAAAAGGTTTGGATCAGAAATTCGACCGTGATCAAGATCACGGAATGCCCCACAAGTCTTGAATTTCACAGTCATGCGTATCCTGAGAAATTCATTGCGCTGACGTGTTCGGTGGGCCCCACAGTGATGTCTTCTAATAAATCTACCCCGTTCATTGGATTCTTAATGAAATTTCAGCTAGAAAAGAGTGGTTTTTATTGGGTTTTGGTGTGGTCCCCTGTATAAAATCAATTCACCGTTAATCTTGTGTTTTTCAATGTTCCTCGTGCATACACTTGTATTGAGCCAAAAGTCCACCTAGGCCAGGGTCACGCTTACCCCAGAGATGCAATGGATGACTCAAATCATCAAAATGGATGATGGGTGGGCCCCATTACTCAAAACCAACGGACACGTGAAGGACGCTGGCAGAAGAAGCAAAAGGGGAAGTTGCTGCTTTCGGACTCTGTTAGTCAGAGTGGTCTGACCGTCATTGCAATTTCAGTGCACGGCTAGTGCACATGTGCATTATGCACATACCACACAAGGTTGGGTCCACTGTAATGTTTACGAGTAATCCAATCCATCCATTAAGTTTGTCTCCCCATTTAAGTGGTTGAGTCCAAAGTTGAGGCATATCTAGAGACCAAGTGGGTCTCACTTAAGGAATTAAGGGTTTGATCTATCTGTTGGACCACTTCCAGAGGTATTCAATGGCCAAAATTTTACGTGTACGATTAATTTATGGCCCCTATGCCATGTATGAAGTTTTGAGCCGAATTGATGGTTGGAACCATGTGATCTTGCATTTTGGACCAATTTCGGGCCATTTGAATTTCAGTTTCTCAATTTTCTCGGGTCTCTAGTTTGTAAATCTGTCGATCTTGGTCCCCTGGGGTCCGTCCCTTGCTTTGGTGACTTCAGAATGTTAATTCCATGCTTTTAGTATCATTTTCCAGTCCAAGCTCCTAATTACACCTTGCATCACAAACAGGATTAAAATGAACCGTTAAGCAGTGTCATGTTCGTAAATCTAAGTAGTAATTGGGGTCTAATATGCAATATTTAACCCTCATCAGCCCTTCGTTATGCCAATTCCGATTGTTGAGGCTGATCATCGAGGCAGACTCTGATTATCAAGGCTGATTTCGATTGTTGAGACCGATTTCGATTGTTAAGGCCGATCATTGAGGCCCATTCTGATTATTGAGACTAATTCCGATTGTCGAGGTCGTTTCCGACTATCGAGGCCGATTGTCAAGGCCGGTTAACGAGACCAATTGTCGAGGCCAATTATCGATACCGATTATGAGTATGTGACATCTTAGCATCATGATACCTATACCTTGGAGCCCACCATGTGTTTATATTAGGCCCTATAGGGAAGTCCAGTTTATTATGCGATAGAGAGGGTAAGGAAGCCCACTTATTGCACTTAGACTCGGATCTGCCCTCGGTGAGGGATACTATGACGCTCCATCACTGTGATCACATGTAGGTGGGCGTACGTGTACAGACACTGAGTGGGTGAGGCATGAGGACCTGAGCGAGCTACCAGTGATTGGTAGGCTACTGTGCTAGGAGGCTACTGTGCACACAGTGAAGGCAGAACTTTGTCCCACATCGGGCACATCGTCCGATGTTGTGGTGGCTATAAGTTAGATTATTTCCTTAACTATCGTGGTACGTTTTAAATCAGTGAGCTTACATTAATATTTGGACTAGATCTGTCGCCCTTCTGTGGACCCCCATCATTCGTTTGCATGTTGTGATGGATGATTAATTAAAGCAGATTCCATTGGACTGAGATGTTTATGAGACTCCTTGTGAGATAGAGTTATCCCCACTTAATCATGCGATACGCGCAGGTTTAATGTATGGCTTAGATGAGATTGATGGTATTCATGACTCTTCAGTATTTGCATATTGTATGGCATCATCGACATCTGATATTTAGCTCTCTACGATTCAGCATTTGTATAGTCGATCCACATTGCATATTCTAATATTGAATGATTTATAGACTTACTAGTATGTTTCTGCTTACTCTGATATTATATGATTCATGATCTTGCCAATATTTCTAACATTGTATGATTATGGCATTATATTTGTGTGTTTGGGACTTATCTTGCGCACAAACTTTCTCCACCCTCAAAGCTTTCTATAAGCTTATGCACGATAGATGCATGCAGCTGGTGTTAGGTTGCAGCTGCATTGAGCTTGGAGAGCGATCTTCTAGAGCTTTGATTTTATTTGACATATGTATTTCTCTTTTAGCATTGTATTCAAATGTTTATATAAGTGGATATGTGATGATGATGATGCTTCTGTGATTTGGGTAAACTTGAGGTTATGCTTTTTTACGAGATAAATGTACATTGGAAAATCCTCCTTGTAGCACCCCAGTATTGGAACATGACGTATGAGCGCTAGGATCCGAGAATGGGGTACTACAGAGGCTGTCGACACCGGATTCGGTGATCGGGATTCATGTGAGTCCTATTTTCGGGTTTGGGGCGTGACAAGTTTGATCCAAACCAAGTGGGCCATGTGCACTTGGGACCCACACCGTCCGACAGTCTGGATAGTGGGGACCACCATAATGTATATGTTGTATACCCATGTCGTTTGTCCATTTTTTTAGACATGAGACAGTGGGATTCACCCCACACATGCTGCACATGCGGGGGTAGGGCCCACCATGATGTAGTATTGTATCCACACCGTCCAGCCACGTGGATGGTGGGCCCCACAAGCTATATAGCTGTTGTGTTGGCATCGGCAAGTTCTAGGATCTAATCATGAGGTATGTGTTATATCCAACCGTTCGTTCTTTTTAGGACGTGCGACTCACCCCACACGTGCAACATGTGTGGGGGTGGGGTCCACCTTGATATATGATGTATATCCACACCGTCCATTTGCTAGATGGGTGGTGCCCACCTTATGATGTGTTGTATATTCACACCATCCATCCATGTGGCCCCAACGTGATATACGTGTTTGATCTAAGCTGTCCATCTGGTGGGGCCCATTTGGAATGTGCAAGGCCCACCTTAACGCGATGTATATGTGGCCCATATGATGAGGCCCGATGTGATGTATATGAGGCCCATACATTGAGGCTCGATGTGATGTATATGTGTCCCATGTGTGAGGCCCGATGTGATGTATATGAGGCCCGATGTGATGTATATGTGGCCCATGTGTGAGGCCCAATGTGATGTATATGTGGCCCAAGGGATGAGGCCCGATGTAAGGTATATGTGGTCTAAGGGATGAGGCCCGATGTGATGTATATGTGGCCCATGTGTGAGGCGCGATGTGATGTATATGAGGCCCATATGATGAGGCCCGATGTGATGTATATTAGGCCCATATGATGAGTCCTGATGTGATGTATATGTGGCCCATGTGTGAGGCCCAATGTGATGTATATGTGGCTCATATGATGAGGCCCGATGTGATGTATATGAGTCCATATGATGAGGCCCGATGTGAAGTATATTAGGCCCTCGTGTGAGGCCCATTGTGAAGTATATTAAGCCCTTGTGTGAGGCCTATTGTGAAGTATATTAGGATCTTGTGTGAGGCCCATTATGATATATATGAGGCCCTTGTGTGAGGCCATGGGCCCCGCTATATGTTTGGCTCTATGTGGGCCACTCCTTTGGAGCAATGTTGGTTAAATGTCCACATTGTATGGGCAATGATGGTTAAATGTCCACATTGTGACCTTCCCTTAGGCCCATTCCCATCCTTCTTTAAGTGAGTTGACCCAAATCATTAGGCCCCATTGATATTTGATCCATCTATTAATATTGGGCTAACCCAAAATGTTGGGCCCCCATTGGTTGCTAGTAGGATTATTTTAATCTTGTAGTCCATCTAGGACTTATTTGGGCCCCCTAGAAAATCTAGTGGGCTATATGATAGTATGGAGAAGGAAGCTCGTTCTAGATCCTTAGGAATATAGGTAGGCCACCTAGGCCCAACCTTAATATGAGGAGAGTATATAATTACCATAGATGGTAGGATCTGTGATGTCAGATTTGGTATATCCACAGTTGAGGACCGATCTTTATGTTATGGTTTAGACCCATTGTCCTTCTATGGACTCTGCCTTGAATATAAGCCGATTATCGATGCTGACTATTAGTATGTGATAACATAGCATCATGATACATGCCCATATGCATCATCTACATGCTTGCTACTTGGAGTGACTGATCATAGCATTATGTGATTGGGTAGGTTGTTTATGGGACTCTCTGATAGGCGGAGTTGTCCCATATGAGCTCACGATACGCGCAAGATTGATGCATGGCGGGATTGTATGTCTCATACATCTTGCATTGTGTGTTATGATTATTATACGCCTTAGCGACATCAGGGCTGTAGCCTCCACGGGTATTGTGTGGATGACAGGATTGGATACTGAAAATACTTGTTAAAGCATAGGGGACGCCATAGATGTCCCAGGGTAAAAGTCCCCAAACCCTTATGGTACCATGAAGGATGCTCCAACATTAAGACCAAGTGGATATATGAGCACACAAGTGTTGAATACCATTAGGCCACGTCTCCCACTATGTCGTGGTCAGTTGGAAGGGGGTGTGGCCTTACCCCCCCTCCCCCCGGAGGGTAGGGGTAATGCTAGGCCGAGTCTGACTAGCATGTAAATGGGTCCGCTATCGACGTACCGAGTAGGTATTGGCTGACCACTAGTCAGGTTGGTAGTGAGGTCTCCTCCACTTGCATGGTTGCGCGTCCGATTAGGGCGGCGATCTGGTGTAGAGTATATTAGACCCTAGCGATATTTCAGAGATGGGCTGTATTATTTTGTGGATTCAGATGAGGATTGATATGCTTGAGTTGTATCTCACATATGACATTAGCTATGTAGGCCCTGCATTACATAGGCTTAGTATGGCTGTTAACATTCATGCCTTACATCACATAGCCTTAGTATGGCCAATAGCATTAATGCCTTGCATCACATGGCCTTAGTATGGCCGATAGCATTCATGCCTTGTATTGCATAGTCTTGGTGTGGCTGATCACATTCATGCACTTGCCATCATTTTCACGTAGCATTCGTGGACTTATCAGCATCTTTCCGCATTACTCTAATATTGCATTCTGATCACGCTTATATTACGTACACACTTTCACCACCCTCTAAGGTTTTTATAAGCTTATGCATGATTGATGCATGCAGGTGATGCTAGGACGTAGCTAAGCAGGAGCAAGAGTGTGCAGCTGAGCTTCTAAAGCCTTTTTGTTATTATTGTATCTCCCTTTTGTATTATACCTTAAAGTTTTTCTATCATAGTGGATTTTGTTATGGTGTTTTGGTTATTGTTCGTGGGTTATGCTGATGGTTATGCTTATTATGAAATAAATTCATATTGAAAATCCTCCTTTTAGGATCCTAGGATCGGAACCTGGTATATGGGTGCCGGGAGCTAAGAATAGGGTACTACGAAGGCTATTGATGCTGGATTCAGCGATCAGAAATTTTGTGAGCCCGGTTTCCGAGTTTGGGGCATGAAAGGAGTTGGTATCAGAGCATAACTTGTGAACGACTCAGGACAACATCACATATCTGCTACGAGCTTAAGACAATTAGGTCCCGAGTGCGTAATCTTTTGGTTTGAGCCTTCAAGGGTTCTCAAGGTTGATAGGCACCTTTGTTCTTTCTGTAGACCATGTCATCCATGCAAGGCACGCGAGGCACCCTAGGCACCTAAGTGACCCAAGCGACCCGTGCGGCCCCCGTTCCACTACTTGAGGATTCCATCCTCCGCCCAAGGTTCTTATTTCACCTCCCACAATTACCATTTCCCCACCTAAGCCTCCTGCTCCCACGCCCGAGACTCATGCAGATCCTATGCCTTCGTCCGAGACTAGCACAGTCCCTACAGTGATAGTTGGTGTCGATCAGTTGTTACAGATGCTCCAAGCTATGACAGTCACCCTCCAAGGGCAGGGCAAGCACCCCACTAAGACCCCAGAGCAGGCAGAGCAGAGGCGCGTGACCCGTCGAGCACTAGCGGCACCTCGAGCGCCACCCTAGAGGCCATTCGCAGGGACTAGTTTTAGGTGCGGTGTAGGACATCGTAGGCAGGAGTGCCTCTGTCCTCAATAGCAACAGTAGTTTAGGGCACCACAGCGGCCCCCATCACAGTAGCAGCGACCACAGCCACCTCCGCCGTAGACCCCCTAGCCTTAGCCTAGATAGCAGTATAGGCCACAGCAGTGGCAGCATCAGCAGGGACTCAGAGGGGACATGCACCCCCCAGCCAGCTTAGGCTAGATTACACGCAGCTCAGCAGGAACCGCAGTCTTCCAGAGTCGTTGAGAGTATTCTTCCTGTCTCTGCATGCATCGCTCAAGTTTTTTTGATTCTAATGCATCTCACTCTTTTATGTTCGTGGGTTTTTACCGTTTGACCAGATTACCGATAGAGTCAACTTGTGAGGGATTGTCAATGTTGACACCCTTGGGAAAGACGGCAGTGTTAGGATGCTTCTGTTCCTCTTACCCAATTTTAATAGGGGAGACTTTCTTGCTCGTTGACTTGTTTGTGCTACCAATATTAGAATTCGACGTCATCCTGGGTATGGATTGTCTTGCCGAGTACCACACCATCTTGGACTGCTGCACGAGGACAGTCACGTTCTGTATACCCGGCTTGCCCCAGTTATAGTTTATTGCCGAGCCCAGAGAAAGTCGCTATCTTGTTTAATATCGTGTGCAGTAGAGGAGCCCGTGGTAGTGAGTATTGATCAGTTTCCAGTGGTTTGCGATTTCCCCGATGTATTTGAGGAGATTCCGGGATTGCCACGGCATCAGCATATTGAGTTTCAGATCAATCTTATGCCCGATACCACACCTATCTCGAAGGCCCCGTATTGTATGACATAGATAGAGTTACGAGAGCTGCAGTAGCAATTGGACGAGTTGCATGAGCTAGGCTTCATTTGTCTGAGCAGTTCATCGTGGGGAGCGCTGGTACTATTTATTAGTAAGAAGGATCGCTCGTTGAGGCTCTACGTGGATTACCGCGAGCTCAACCGGGTCACAATCAAGAACAAGTATCCGCTCCCGAGGATTGATGATTTTTTTTATCAGTTGCAAGGTGCATAGTTCTTTTTCAAGATTGACCTGAGGTCCGGTTATCATCAGATTCGAGTCTAAGGGAGGACATCCCGAAGATGGCTTTTAGGATATGTTATGGTCACTTTAAGTTTCATGTCATGTCCTTCGGACTGATGAATGCGCCCGCGATCTTCATGCAATTGATGAACGAGGTCTTCCGTCCTTATCTCGATTAGTTTGTTGTGGCCTTCATCAACGAAATTCTGATATATTCAAGGACTTGCGAGGAACATGAGCAATATTTGGAGATTACATTGCAGACTCTCCGTGCCCACCAGTTGTATGCGAAGCTGGAGAAGTGTGAGTTTTGGCAAGAGGAGGTGAAGTTCCTCAGTCATGTGGTGACGAGGGAGGGTGTAACAATGGACCCCTTAAATATTGATGCATTACATCAGTGGGGCCAACCCACAAACGCATCCGAGATCCACAGTTTCCTTGGTTTGGTGGGATATTATCGATGCTTTATTAAGGGATTCTCTCGTATCGCAACATTGTTGATAAGGTTGACCCAAAAGGGCGCAGAGTTTGTGTGGAGTGACACCTGTGAGCAAGCATTTATGGAGCTGAAGGACCGCCTCACATCCGCTCATGTCCTCACTCTTCCCTCTGGGAGTGAAGGATTTGTTGTATTCACTAATGCCTCGCGAGTTGGCTTGGGTGCTGTCCTGATGCAGCACGGGAAGCCTGTAGCTTATGCATCTCACCGGCTCAAGGTCCACGAGTTGAACTACCCCACACATGATTTAGAGCTGGTAGCAGTTGTCTTCGCATTGAAGGTGTGGAGGCACTATCTCTATGGGGTTAGGTTTAAGCTCTTCTCTAACCATAAGAGCTTGAAGTATCTCTTCTCACAGTCAGAGTTAAACATGAGGCAGATGAAAGTGCACCTACTTGTGCCCTGGTTTGTCAAGTTACGTGAATGATGGGTCAGACTGTCTACAGAGCTCGATAGGAAGATTATTTCAAGCGTCTGCCTCAACCGGATGTGTGGAAGCTCGCAATAGGTAAATCATAGCCTCACATCCCATGTCCCAAAACACCAGGTGATTAAAACCCTTAAAACAAGATAGACATCTTAGGGTTTTTAAAGTGAGAAAACTTTTTACAAAATAGGAAAATCTCTAAGTTTTTCTCGCCTTGTCGATTTTATCGAAGCACCCTCGATATGATCGACCTGCACTGTCGATGTCCTCGATACCTTAACGATATTATCGATAAGAGGACCAAAAATGTCCAGCAACTAAATATTCATCTGGACGGATTTATCGATGTATCGATACACCTATCGATATCATCGATAAAAGCACTAATTATGTCCAGTAACTTCATAACATAACTGGACAAATTATCGATGTATCGATACATATATCGATATCATCGATATTCAAACCTCGAGACCATCGAGTGTGGCTCGATAAGATCGACAGACAGATTTTCGGCGCCTATGTTTTTTAAAGAAAATCATAAAATTCTTCGATAGTATCGATGCTCTTCCGATATGATCTCAATTCAAATATCGATAAGATCAAAGGTCCATCGATGATATCGATTGTTGGTGCAAATTTCTTACAACAGTTATTTCAGGCTGTTTTTAACTATGATCGGGGGCCCTTCAATTTAATCGATATTCAAATATCGATGATATCGACACCAGATCGATTGCATCAAACTAAGCCATAATCTGTCCAACAAGTTCAAAGATAAATCAGCTGGATTTATCGATGCCTCGACTCTGATCTGGATATCATCGACATTTAAATTCTGATGACCTCGACGGTTCTCCCGATCATTCATAAAAACCTAAAATATCTCAAAGTCAAGTTTCTCTCATTTTTCATGTGTCGATCAATCGATCCTGTCATCGATGAAATCAGAATTCGAAACCCGATGACATAGACAACTGTTTCAATTCATCGACCAATTGGCAAAGAGTTTCAAAAGCATATGACATTGAGTCCGAGTCATCGAGCGGACCATCGATGCTATCGAGAGTATGCGCTCGATGATATCGAACCTGCTCGATGATATCGAACTCTGTCATAAATGTGACCATTTTATATCCGTTGGAACTTTTTGCCTATATATAGAGGACTTGTCTTTTGTTGCTGTAAGAGAGAATAGAGAGAGCTTTTGTGTGTTTCAACTTACATCTTATTCCCTAAGCCCTTTCTCTCGAGGGAGTTCATCCTCCAATCCATCCTCACCATTGATATTCAATAGAGTGGATTGGAGAATGAACTTCTGCATTCAAGGATCCTTCAGCTACTACCTTAATGGTAAATCATTAAGCTGGGATGCCTAGAATGCATAAGATTGGAACTACTCTACCTTCCTTATAGGTAAACTTTTAGAGAGTAGGATTCCATCTTAACCTTGACCCAACCCTAAGCCTAGTCTTGGTGTATCTTTTGTGTTGCGGATCAAGGGAGCAGAAGACTCTTCATCAATAAGGAGGAGGAGATCTTTGGCATTGTGCTTAACGGGACTCATCAACTTATTTGTAAGTATCTAGAGTCCAAGAGGACACTTGTGATCATTCCTTTCTAGGATTGGGTCTTAAGTGGTTCTCACCCTTTGAAGCCCTCGTAGGAGGCCTCCGGCGGGAGTGTACGCTATGGGTGCGTTGTGTGGACCCTTACTCTATGGAGAGCATAAACATCTGCTTAGGAGTGAATTAGTGAAACTCCAAGGTTAGAGGTGAACCGAGCAGAAACCTTTGGGTGTGTTGTGTGGACCCTTGATCTATGAAGAGCATAAACATCTGGTTATAGTAAAACTCCAGGGTTAGAGGTGAACCGAGTAGAAACCTCCATGTAAAGGTTGAAGGTGAACCTGATTTAAAACCTTAGGTTTGAGGTGAAATCTGGGAAACCTCCTTAGTGAAATCTGGTACACGCAAGGGTTGAGTGCGACAGCCAAGAGTGGAATAGACTTATCGTCGAACCACTATAAAATGACTGTGTTTATGATTGCTTTCTCTATGTGTGATTCACGACAATGCATTCATATTCGTATATCTGATCACATCTCACACACACACAGTCACATCCAACATAAACTAAGTTACATATTCCTATATCTTGATTAGTTTGTGATTGGATCCTCTACTTGGCTTAGAAGCTAGTAGAGTTACATTTGAGTAATCCTAAAAGTTGCATACATGATAGGATTAGTGTGATAGGATTTTTAAATAACTCATAAATCTTTAAAAAGTCCTATTCACCCCCTCTAGGACATATTGGCATATTCCGACTTCAACTAAAGCGGTCTTCATCGCTATTTCAATTGGTTTCAGAGCGGGTCTCTCTTTAAGGGCTTCACCGCCTAGAGAGTGATCTTGACTGAAGTTGGGAATATGGCCAAAGGAGAGGGTTCATCAATTACTAGACCTCCAGTATTTGACAGCTCAAATTATGCATACTGGAAGACTAGGATGCACTACTTTCTGAGATCTTTGGATCATGATGTTTGGGATATAGTTGAAAATGGATATGTGACACCAACGGATCAAGTTGTATTGGATAGTGGCACAACTATCACAAAACCCAAATCCAAAGAGATGTGGATGGCGTTTGATAAAGATAAACAGACTTCTAAAGCTAAAGTTATGAACACCATCTACTGTGTCATGTCCCAAGATATTTTCAATCAAATAAGCATGTGTGGGACATCTAAAGAAGCATGGGATCTACTGGAAACAACCCATGAAGGCACAAGTACTGTGAAGCGATCCAAACTACAACTCTTGACTTCACAATTCAAAAATCTCAGAATGGAAGAGCATGAGACATTTATGGAGTTTGTTACAAAGCTAAACATTATTTGCAACTCCATGGGTGGATTGGGTGAGAAAGTTCCAGTATCAAAAATTTGTAGGAAAATTCTAAGATCCCTACCAGAACGGTTTAATCCCAAGGTAACAACAATAGAGTAGTGTAGGAACATAGATGAAATGAAAGTAGAAGAACTAGTATGTTCCCTACAAACTTTTGAACTACAATTCACTCAATCCCAAAAATCCAAAACACTGTCCTAAAAACTTCAAAGAAAACAATACATAAGGACAGTGAAAGTGAAAGAGAGGATGATGATGAGGAAGTGGATTTGCTGGCACCAAAATTCAGAAGATTCTTTCAAAAGAATCGTGGTCGTCCCTCTAGAGGAAGAAAGGTGAACAACAAACTCCCTACAGGCAAATTTGGTAGAAGAACCAAAGAACCTCAATGTTATTCCTGTCAGGAGTATGGACACCTATTAACCGAATGCCCAAACAGAAAAACCAAAGGCAAGGCTACGGCTGCCACGTGGGATGACACTGAGGAGTCAAATTCAGAATCCAGTGACTCAGAATGCAATGGAGATCAGAAATCATTGAAAAGACTTATGGTCTCCATTGTTTCAATCACTCCCACCGAATCTGAAAATGAAAAAGAACAGCAAGCCACAGAATCATCTCCATTTGATGATGAGGAAACTGAGAATGAAGGAGAAATAGAAAAGGATAAGTTGCAAGATGCTTACAATCAACTCTATACTCATAGCATCAACATTCTTAAGAGACTTGAAATCTCAGAAAAAAAGAAGGTACTACTACAAAAAGATCTGGAAAAAACATTGGAGATCAATTCACACCTAATTAATGATCTACAGCAATATTATGCAGATAATGACAAGTTGGAAAGAATCAACCTATCCCTAAAAACTGAATCATCTAAGCTTACCAAATAAATTGAATTGTTAGAAGATGAAAATAGGCATCTCAAGAATGAGAATCACACACTCCGCTATGACTTAGAGAAATCTAGAAAATTTACTGAAATAAACTATAAATTCTTTCAAAGTGGTGAAAAACTTGAAAGGATGTTAGGGATTGGAAGGCTTGGAAAAGACAAGAGTGGCCTAGGGTACGAGAAAACTAAGAAGAAAATAGGAAATGCAGCACCAACAACTAAATCATCGGCTGCTTCAGGAAGCAATGTAAGAATCTCTCCAGTATGTCATTTATGTGGTGATACAGGTCATTATGAGATTGAATGCCTAAAACCTAGACGGACTTTAAATAACTCTGGACAAAATCACATTGGTAAATTCAAATCGATCAGAGAAACACAGATTGTCAAGAGTCCACCTAGGAGAAACACTCATCAATCACCACCTAAGAAGAAAGAAAGGATAAAGAAGACTATTTCAAAATGGATAGAAAAAGAAAAACAAAATAGTCTTATGACTAGTCTTCACATACCCTGAAATTTCAAGCATAAAAGGACAAGTCCAAGTCATGCATCTTGACCTGGATATTTGCTGAAATGATGCAAATTTTGCTAAGCTTTAAATGATACATCTGAGGCTCCTGATCTCAAATCTTTTGTATATAAACATTTTAAATGTTTATAATTTTGCTGTGACCAGTGTGTATACATAATTTTTGTTGAGAACACTGTTGATGAAGAGTATATTTGAAGATCTGTCTGAATGAAGAAAATTGAAAAGATCCATTTTCGATATGAACATCGATTGGTCACTTGTGAATGTTGATCACATCGAGTGAGAATCGATAACATCGACAACTCTCCGGGTAGCTGAAACGTCGAGACGGTTGTTCTTCCATAGAACTTGAAATTAAGAATCAAAACTCGGAAACTGAGAACATGATCAAAGGGATAGGTAGTCACTACTTGGTAAGAATCAGTAGATCAAGAAGAAGTGCCTCATCGGGCGCTCTCAGTCTTGGATATTTCATCTTTCCAAGATGGAAAAAGACAAAGGATTGTTCCATCCACAATGTGCATCAACTGAAAAGAAGAAAGGTAAGCATGATGCAACCGCCTCTTCTCCTTCATTCAACTTAAATCTTGTGGTGGAACGAATGGTTCACGGAAAGAGTATCGAGCCCTTTAGGATCATCGATCTTTTGAAACAAATTGGATGGGAAAATGTTATTTACAATGTTGAAAATGATCCCCGAGTTATCTCAGTCATGGTCATGAATCAGGTTGAATACATCACACCAAACCGGGTAAGTAGGATGATTAACATGCAAATGACTGGAATAATTGTATCTAATCGAAATATGAATGATCTAGGTGTGTGGGGGGAAGTTACTTGAGCATTGTGTAATGGTGCCACAATTCCCAGGAATGCCAAAAATGTTCTTCATGTCAAGCATCTTGATCCTACATATAGGATTCTTCACAACATTTTTAGCTCTAACATGTATCCCCGTAAAGTCTCCGACAACAAGCTCTCGCCATACATCCTTAACATTTTGTACGATATTCATCTGGGAATTCCAATCTGCCTACCCACTCTGATCATACAGCAACTGATCCGTGTGTCTATAGAAGCATCCATCACTACACTACCATTTCCATGTCTTCTATCTAAGCTTTCACGTCAATTTGGACTGCCATCATCTCACGATCTCCCTTATCCATGTGCGTGGTTCAATTATGAAGACATACATAACCTAAACATCTACAAAAATGTGTTTGTGGTGGTAGAACCATTCAATTCCTGGTAGTAGCAGTCCCATACACAATCCTGACTTTGTTGAAGTCATTCCAAACATTCTTGTACGAGACAGTGTACAAGATCTTCTGGAGGGACAAGCTCACATTGTAAAGTCGATGACTGCGAAGCCTATCTTTCCGAAGTTCGACAATGATCGGTGGCCCTATAACACGCAGTAAAATAAGTTCTGAAGTGGCTACCTACTCCATAAGCTTACTCAGGATAAACATCCATCACATCCCTGAAGTTCTTCTGAAATGCTCCAGGCCTAAATACCTTTTGAATGCCTGTGATCATATTTGTACGTGTGTTATGGCTGAGTATTTATTTTTGTTATTGCTGTGTGGAGAAGTATATATTTTTTGGATAGGACTGAATTTTTTTTTTTTTTTTTGGAATTTACTGCTATCTGAGGCAGTTTTGGCTCTTTTTTGGCTGCACAAAACTCATATCTTTTACTGCCATATGTGTGTTAATTTTCCCCTAGTTCATCAAGTTATGGTTTGCATATGATTGAAAACTACTATATCTTATCTAATATGCATTCATTCTGAGATTAATGTTTGGCTAAAATATGTTATCTTTTAAAACATCAATAATTTACTTTTGCCTGATAGTTCTCCTATATGCTTTAATACTTCAGTCAATATCACTTGTTATACCTTTGCCAATGACTGACAAAAGGGGGGAGAACAGTTCAAAACACCCCGAGCGGAAAATTGTATATCTAATGTTGTTGCAGGTGTTAGGGGGAGCTGCTACAAGAAAGGGGGAGTTTTCGAAGTAAGGGGGAGCAGATACTTCTAGAATATGTACATGGGGTAGAAAACTTGTAAAATTGTGTAACTGCATGTACACACAATTTAGGGTGTGTATAGAAGTGTTCTAGGGTGTTTTGGGTATTTTGTCATGTAATTGACAAAGGGGGAGATTGAAAGTGCACCTACTTGTGCCCTGGTTTATCAAGTTACGTGAATGATGGGCCAGACTGTCTACAGAGCTCGATAGGAAGATTATTTCAAGCGTCTGCCTCAACCGGATGTGTGGAAGCTCGCAATAGGTAAATCATAGCCTCACATCCGATGTCCCAAAACACAAGGTGATTAAAACCCTTAAAATAAGATAAACATCTTAGGGTTTTTAAAGTGAGAAAACTTTTTGCAAAATAGGAAAATCTCTAAGTTTTTCTCGCCTTGTCGATTTTATCGAAGCACCCTTGATATGATCGACCTGCACTATCGATGTCCTCGATACCTTAACGATATTAATGATAAGAGGACCAAAAATGTTCAGCAACTAAATATTCATCTAGACAGATTTATCAATGTATCGATACACCTATCGATATCATCGATAAAAGCACTAATTATGTCCAGCAACTTCACAACATAACTGGACGAATTATCGATGTATCGATACATATATCGATATCATCGATATTCAAATCTCGAGACCATCGAGTGTGGCTCGATAAGATCGACAGACAGATTTCCGACGCCCCTGTTTTTTAAAGAAAATCATAAAATTCTTCGATAGCATTGATGCTCTTCCGATATGATCTAAATTAAAATATCGATAAGATCAGAGGTCCATCGATGATATCGATTGTGGGCGCGTATTTCTTACAGCAGTTATCTTCGGTTATTTTTAACTATGATCGGGGGCCCTTCGATTTAATCGATATTCAAATATCGATGATATCGACACCAGATCGATTGCATCGAACTAAGCCATAATCTGTCCAGTAAGTTCAAAGATAAATCAGCGGATTTATTGATGCCTCGACTCCGATCTGGATTTCATCGACATTCAAATTCCGATGACCTCGATGGTTCCCCCGATCATTCATAAAAACCTGAAATATCTCAAAGTCAAGTCTCTCTCATTTTTCATGTGTCGATCAATCGATCATTTTTCATGTGTCGATCAATCGATCCTATTATCGATGAAATCAGAGTTTGAAATCCAATGACATCGACAACTGTTTCGATTCATCGACCAATTAGCAAAGAGTTTTAAAAGCGTATGATATTGAGTCCGAGTCATCGAGCGGACCATCGATGCTATCGAGAGTATATGCTTGATGATATCGAACTTTGTCATAAATGTGACCGTTTTATATTCATTGGAACTTTTTGCCTATATATAGAGGACTTGTCTTTTATTGCTGTAAGAGAGAATAGAGAGAGCTTTTGTGTGTTTCAACTTACATCTTATACCCTAAGCCCTTTCTCTCGAGGGAGATCATTCTCCAATCCACCCTCACCATTGATATTCAATAGAGTGGATTGGGGAATGAACTTTCGCATTCAAGGATCCTTTAGCTACTACCTTAATGGCAAATTATTAAGCTGAGATGCCTAAAATGCATAAGATTGGAACTACTCTACCTTCCTTATAGGTAAACTTTTAGAGAGTAGGATTCCATCTTAACCTTGACCCAACCCTAAGCCTAGTCTTGGTATATCTTTTGTGTTGCGGATCAAGGGAGCAGAAGACTCTTCGTCAACAAGGAGAAGGAGACCTTCGGCATTGTGCTTAACAGGATTCATCAACTTATTTGTAAGTATCTAGAGTCCAAGAGGACACTTGTGATCAATCCTTTCTAGGATTGGGTCTTAAGTGGTTCTCACCCTTTGAAGCCCTCGTAGGAGGCCTTCGGCGGGAGTGTACGCTGTGGGTGCGTTGTGTGGACCCTTGCTCTATGGAGAGCATAAACATCTGCTTAGGAGTGAACCAGTGAAACTCTAGGATTAGAGGTGAACCGAGTAAAAACCTCTGGGTGCGTTGTGTGGACCCTTGCTCTACGGAGCGTATAAACATCTGGTTAGAAGTGAATCAGTAAAACTCTAGGATTAGAGGTGAACCGAGTAGAAACCTCCATGTAAAGGTTGAAGGTGAACCTGATTTAAAACCTTAGGTTTGAGGTGAACCTTGGAAAACCTCCTTAGTGAAATCTGGTACACGCAAGGGTTTAGTGCGACAGCCAGGAGTGGAGTAGATTTATTGTCGAACCACTATAAAATGACTGTGTTTGTGATTTCTTTCTCTATGTGTGATTCCTTATAATGCATTCATATTCGTATATTTGATCACATCTCACACACACAGAGTCACATCCAACATATTGCTATATCTTGATTAGTTTGTGATTGAATCCTCTACTTGGCTTGGAAGCCAGTAGAGTTACATTTAAGTAATCCTGAAAGTTACATACATGATAGGATTAGTATGATAGGATTTTTAAATAACTTATAAATCTTTAAAAAGTCCTATTCACCCCCCTCTCGGACATATTGGCATATTCTGACTTAAACTCAAGCGGTCTTCACCGCTATTTCAGCAGAGATGTTCGATGGATCTAATAAAGGACTATGATTTCGATCTTCAGTACCACCCGAACAAGGCGAATGTGGTGGCGGATGCCCTCAGCCATCAGCCACGAGGCCTGGTGGCACATTTGATGATTCATGAGTGGAAGATGCTTGAGGATATTGCAGTGTATAACTTCGAGTTTGACTTGCAGTCTTCTATCGTTCAGTTATCGAGCATGTCGATTCAACCCTCTCTTATCGCAAGGGTGATCGAGGCTCAGCAGTCGGACGAGTCACTTTAGAGTTATCGAGTAGATGTGACATCTGAGAGCCAATCAGATTAACAGGTTAGTTCTGATGGTGGACTTCACTTCAGAGACCGGTCATGTGTCCCGGATGTTTTAGAGTTGCGCAGAGATCTTATGATCGAGGCACATCGATATCTACCCTGGCTAGACGAAGATGTATCGTGATATGAGGAGGCAATATGATCACTTTTTGGGATTTTATTTTCATCATTCTTTTTCCCTTCTTCTATGGGAAATCCATCGTAGTAACTGGCATCGGTAAAGAAAGCTTCTGCGTCTATATACGGTCTTGAATAGACAATCACCTTATACTGAATTCCGTCTTTATGATACTTGAAGCATTGGTGTAAAGTGGAGGGTATAATGTTGTACTGGTGCATCCATGGCCTGCCCAAAAGGAGGTTGAATGTTGTTACTACATTGATGACATGACAAACAACATTTGTCGTTAACTCTCCTATTTCTAAGATCAGTGTAATTTTGCCCAACGCACGCTACCGATCTTGATTAAAACCCTATATCATCATTCCACAATGACGTAAATGTGAGCGGCGATATCCGAGTTCGTTAAACACTGTTAATGGTAAAAGATTCATAGTTGATCTATTATCTAACATTATTCACTTAACCTGTTTACCGCGGATGTGACCTACAATCATTAACAGCTTGTTATGCTCCTTATCGCAAGTCAAATCATCATCGGAGAAGGAAATGACGGGCATGCAGCTGTTTTTTGTCTCTTGTTCTGTGTTTTCCATTTCTACGAGTAATGCTTTTCTAACTTCGTTATTAGATAGGGCCTATATCAAAGTGCGTCTATAGTCTTCTAATAATCGTAGCGCATCATATACACTTAACCGAGCTGGTATACCTTTCAAACGGCTTATCACATCATAAGTCACCTTCTCGACTTCATTCTTTTCTTCTTTTCTATTATTATCGATATGCATTCCTGATACTCTTTCTCGTACCACTTCAACTTTTTATTTTTGGAGAGGACTTGTTACTCTTCTTCCCGAGCATAACGTGATCACTCTAGCTTTATTCATTTATTCTACATTATTATCAGTAATCATGCTACTGCTTTCTTTCTTTTTTAGCCCTCACTTTCTTTCGTATATAATCTCTTGGCCGGAAATCATATTTATTGACAGTTTTCTGCTTCTTCCTTTTTCTTTGCCTATTATGATCTCACCTTTGTTTATCATCTTCTAAATTATGCATTTCAACGTAAAACAATTTTTTGTGGGATGTCCTAACAGACGGTAATAATGGCAGAAATTTCTTTCTTTCGTCGTTTCTGCTTCTTCGGGCCATTTAGACAGGGGTAATTCTAATGTCCCTGCGCTTAGCAGCTGTTTCATCATAGGGGCAACATCTTCCTTCTCAAACGTAAATCCTTCACGAGAATTAAGAGATCTTGGTCTTTTATCATTGAATCTACCTCTGTAATAATCTAACTCTTCTCTATTTTTCGCTCTTTTCCTATCACGAGGAATATCGTTCTTCTTTCTTAGTCCACAACATTAGCCATCAATCTGTCGTGCCCTCTTCTGCCTGTCTCGTAATGAAACGTTAGCGTTTTCTTGGTCATTAATTCTAATGCATGGGCTTTCGTAGCTAGGTCACAGAAAGTTCTTATATCAGCACTGGTGAGACCAAACGCAATTCCAGTATCCATAGAATTTAGGCACATTTTTACTTGTTCTCTTTCATCAGGTAACTATCTACATGAAGCCCCCAATGTCCTCCACCGGTCTATGAACTTCCCTACTGGTTCGCCGTCTCCTTGTCATATGGAAGCTAGTTCTATAATGCTGGTGTCATGATCTGATGAGAAAAAATTTAACATAAATGCATCCTGCATTTGATCCCATGTTCGTATCGATTTTAGGGCTAGAATAGAGTACCAACGGAAGGCTTTTCCTATCAACGAAGAACCGAATGGTTGTAAGAAATACTGTGGGACATTCGAAAGGTTACCCATTATTGTGATGAAGTGCATGAGATGCTCATCTGGGGACCCATTGCCTTTGAATTTTTTGAAATCACGGTGTTTGAAATTTGCCGGGAAAGGTACATCATCTGTTTCTCTTAGATATGGCGTCCTATATCGAAACCTTCCAATATTCTCACATTCTCTTTCTGTTATAACAGCTTCTATAGACATTCGTCGTACTTCTTCTTGAGTTATTACTCCTATCGCAGGAGCGGATCTGTGCGATCCCGCCCTCAGTGGCTGAGAGCCTTTAGGTTGTTGTTCTTGCTCATTCATGGTTGTCATCATTAGAGGGGCTGTGATCCGAGCCGCATTATGTTATAGAGTAGCTAGGGCTTCTCGAAGACTTCTACATTCTTCCATTAGCGTTCTTTATGTTTATGCCATATCGGCTATACGATCTTCAGTTGTCGGCTGTGGACCTTGATTAGTTCCTGCCATGCATACAGCGGCTTCTGCATTGTCTGAAGATGCAGTCGTAGGAGTAGAGTATCCGGGTATGACAGGGCTTTGTAACGCCCTGAAAATCGAGGGTCGAGTGTAACTCAACTCCCGAGTTCCAACGCATCACTTATGCAACATATTTAATGAGGTTTGAATGTTGTCTGTGTTAGAGCAGTAAACATGAATGAGATTATACCAAAACAGTAATTTATACTCCAGATCAATTGTATAAAAGCAAGCGGAAGACTGAACTGTATATATTTGTATGTAAAGAAACAAAATAAACGTTTCATTCTCCAGAGTATGAATCCGTCTGAGTCTCCATATACATTTCTGTTTGTAATAAAAATATTGAAAATAACTAAGTACAATCCCTGTAGAACCCGTCGATCCTGGCAACCTAGTCGAAGTCGCCAGAGAACTGCATATACGAGAACTCCTCCTGGTCCTCGTCATAATCAGGCTCTGCCTCCAGAGTAGTCGGATCGCCTAAACCTGAGACAGCGTCTGGTTGGTGTGCGCAACACCGTCCCGTAACGTGGGAGTGAGTAGTTAACTCAGTGGAACAATAAGGCATAAGTTATCATGTTATCAATACAGTCAAGCAGTAATGATAAAGCAGTAAATCAAACACTCCTAGTTACTCTGATTAATGCAAGTATGAATGCAGATATGATCGATGCCCTCACCGACATACTCCCTCATGCGACACCATCTCACGTTCGCGGCATGCTTACATCCCACGTTGCTCCACATCTTTCGTGCACATGCGATGCATGATGAGCATGATTACTGGATGAGTTTTTAATTAATCCATTTCAAACAGCAGGATTAGGAAACTAAGGTACCTCCCTTGTATCATTCCCAAACATGATCCATTCTAGGGTCGTCAGTCCTAGTTAATATCAGACGATGGTGTATTTTCTAGGTCACTGAAGAGGCTGCCAGGGCTGTTACGCACAAAGGTTGCACCACTCCCCCATCACCCCTTAAACGATTCATCACTATACAGAAACAGGCCTAGTTCACACTCTATATATCACGGCGAACCCTAAGGCGCACTGCGACTTCAGAATATGCTCGCGGTCACTACAAAGGGCTGTCAGGGCTGTTACGCACAAAGGTTGCACCACTCCCCCATCACCTTATCAATGTCCACCGACAGTGCGAATATAGTGTCCCATACCACCATAATCGGCTCACGAGTTAAGTTGCTCACTGGTCACTACGGGGAGGCACGTAGCCCCAGCGTAGGCCGACAGCTCGACCATGGTGTCTCATACCACCATGCCCGGCTCATGAGTCTTAGCAGATCGAGGTACCATGGTTAAAAGGATTTTCACTGGTAAGTTTGGTACCCTAGGTTCAAACATTAGCGACCAAACATGGTGAACATACATAAGACACACGGGTTACTTGACGTGTTCGGCTGGCTCGAGCGCACAACAAGTTGGGCGATATGAAGCGTAGAAGCACCTCGTGTGGCCAACCACTATCGCCAACCGAAGTACGACACGGGTTCGCCAACACATCATGTGTGGCGGAACGAATCCCAACCACAACTTCAAGTCTGATACCGGATGCCTGGACTATGGACATAGTCCCAAGCTCAATCAAGTCCTAACCATAGCATGTGAAATACAACATGATAACATGGTAATTCAAGAACACTAGCAATCATGTTATAAAGCATATCATGAAGCATGTTAATAAACAAGTTACAAAGCATGTTCAAAAGCATGTTATAAAGTATTATGCAAATAAGGATACAAATACATATATTTCATAGGTGAGTGGTTAGAGTGAATAACCACATGGAGGATGTCATATGTGACTCTAAGGTAGCTGAGAATCCCATCTCAGCACCTACCTAAGGTTCTAACACTTAAGCACTTACACTCACAAGCGATTTCACCAACACTTGGAATGCACTATTTCAACATACATGACGTATGTTAGAGGAAAGTGCACTAGGGTTGTCCCTTTACCAAACTAGTATTTTATACATATACATCATATTCATACAGCAAATAACCCTGACAATTACATCAGCAAGTTTTATACGTATAGGGTATTTTCTAGTATACCCAATTTCAACATACATAGTGTTTACAAGGGAACTTGTAATACGGCGATTCTTTTTGCCAAGCAATTAATTTATACGCACTTAATATATTTATACAACAATTAATCATGACAAACACGTCGCAAAAATATACACGTATACGGTACTTCTTACAATACCGTATTTCTACATACATGGTGTATATTAGTAAACATGTATTTAGGCGAACCCTTTCGCCAAATGAGTATTTTATCCATACATCATATGTCCATACGACAATTAAACATGTCAAACACATTTTCCAAAAAAATACGTATACGGTATTTTATACGAATACCTAAAGTATGTGAAATTCCAAATTCTACACTTCTAATCGAAACAGAAAACGGAAGGCACTTTGTACATGTGCAATTGCATGCAGATCATGAATCTACCATTATCTGACATTGAAAGCGTTGAAAACCGTAACTTATACACTTAAAGTCCTCACCTTTGCCCTTGGAATTCCAACGAATCAGCAAGAGTAGTAGAGCTTCGTGTTATATGGGAGTTTTCAGCCTAAAGAGCGGAATCGGTTAGCCTTTTCATAACCCACAACGATCCTACCTTAAATCAGACCTAGGGTTAGGGTTTCTTACCTTCAAATGGGATGGATACCGCGGGGAAAACACCTAGAACGGGGCGGTGTAGGCCGTGCGATAACCCAAAGCAGTAGGAGGAAGATCAGCAACAAATTCCAAGCTTTTCTCTCTTTTCTTTCTCTCTCTCTAGGGTTTTTCTCCCAAATTCGTATGGCTGTGAGAGGGGATGTTCTAAGCCCCTTTTATAGCCAAAAACATTCCCAAAATAGACTCAAGTTCAAGGGTGACTGCTTATATAGGCATTTCACCACTTTTCCAGCTCAAAAGGGAGGAGGTTCTGGTGGCCCTCCTTGAGCTAAACGTCAGACTTAAGCTCACCATCTATGGATCTACGTGGGATTACGTTTTCGACTTGATCGGATTCCCAGATCGC
This sequence comes from Magnolia changhungtana, assembly GCA_030180095.1. Taxonomy (NCBI): domain Eukaryota; kingdom Viridiplantae; phylum Streptophyta; class Magnoliopsida; order Magnoliales; family Magnoliaceae; genus Magnolia; species Magnolia changhungtana. Next base: position 2,803,233 of record JASAUF010000294.1, read on the forward strand.
ACGTGGCGGACCACTTTCAGTTCAACGGTCAGTGGGCCACGATCAGAAATTCTAAGTACATGTAAATGTTCTAAAATTTTCTTAATCCGAGGGTGTAATTTGGTCTGATTCGACGGTCAGGTTGCTTAATACTGACGTGCAACCGAACGATGCCAGATCACTATTCCTGATATTTTTATTAGGATGGGAATAGTGTTTTTCACACTCCCTCGCTCCGAATCGAAACGAATGGCCGTGGGACATCGGATGGACCGATTTTTGAGATGATTGTCAAGTCCAGGAGGCGGTCCTAGTTCCTTAGCTTCTTGTTAATCGGACTTGGATGTGCGTCTAGACTAATCTGAAGTTTCGTTTCATTCCCGAAGCGGTAGGAAATGAGTTTGGTTCTAAACTTTAGGGTAACCTAGCGTCACTTGTTTTGCAAGTTTTGGGTCACAGATCGTATTTAAAGTGATCCCAACGGATTTCATGGCTAATTGAGTTTAGTACTTAGTTAACTTTGTTAATTTTCTAAAGGATTTAATCCTAATTGATTTCTGGTCGAGGTGGTACTCGAACCAACGTACGGAAATTTACGGGTCGTTACAATCTATCCGCCTTAAACAAAAAATTTCGTCCTTGAAATTTATACCTTTTCATATTCCTCGAGAATCTGAGGGTAGTTCTTCCTGACCTCGGCCTCAGTCTCCCAGGTAGCTTCCTCCTCGGAATGATGTGTCCAAAGTACCTTCACAAGTGGGATGACCTTGCTACGCAGTACCTGCTCCTTCCTGTCAAGGATGCGCGTCGGGCGCAACTCATATGTAGCATCCTCGCTCAACTGTACCTGCTCCCATCTGATGATATGCGAAGGATCAGGAACGTATTTCTTCAGCATAGATACATGAAATACGTTGTGTACAGACGCAAGTGGTGTGGGCAAAGCGAGACGATACGCCACATCACCCACTCGATCCAGTATCTGAAATGGACCGATAAACCTCGGTGTGAGCTTCCCCTTCTTCCCAAACCGAAGGACTCCCTTCATAGGGGAAACTCGAAGGAATACATGATCCCCGACCTCGAACTCCAGCGGTCGCCGCCTCGTATCGGCGTAACTCTTCTGCCTGCTCTGCGCTGTAAGTAATCGACGCCTGATAATGTCGACCTTCTCTGTAGTCGCCTGTACCAACTCCGGGCCAATCAGACTACGCTCTCCAACCTCTGCCCAACAGTGCGGTGCCCTACAAGGTCGACCATATAGAGCCTCATATGGCGCCATGCCAATAGTCGCCTGGAAGCTGTTGTTGTAGGCGAACTCTGCATACGGAAGACAGTCATCCCAGCTGTCCTTGAAGTCCAACACACATGCTCGCAACATATCCTTGAGAACCGATTCACCCGCTGCACCGCCCATCGGTCCCGAGGATGAAACGCCATACTGAACTTCAACTTTACACCCATCGCCTCCTGGATACGAGTCCAGAAGATGGATGTGAACCGCGTGTCTCTGTCTGACACGATCTCTAATGGAACCCCATGCAGACGGACGATCTCTCTGATGTACAATCTAGCCAACTCGTCTGCAGAGTTCGTAACTCTGATAGGGAGGAAATGGGCCGATTTGGTCAACCGGTCCACAATCACCCAAATGGAATCGTGTCCCTTCCTCGTCTTCAGCAGCCTGGATATGAAATCCAAGGAGATGAAGTCCCACTTCCACTCTGCTATAGGCATGGGCTGAAGCAGTCCAGGAGGTCGGCGATGTTAGCGCCTTGACTGCTGGCACGTCAGACATCGAGACACATACTCAGCAATGTGGGCCTTCATATTATCCCACCAATACGTCCGTCTCAAATCCTGGTACATCTTCGTGCTACCAGGATGCATCGCAAGCTTCAAGTTATGGGCAAACTCGAGAAGCTCGCATCTCAAGTCAGGCACATCAGGAACGTATAGGCAGCCACGGAATCGTAGACCCCCATCAGAACCAACTCTCCACTCGGAGTCCTCGGAGTCGCTAGCTTGCTCTCGAAGCTCAGACAGCCGTATATCGCCCTCCTGGGCCTCAACAATCCTGTCGTCAATAAGTGGCCGCACCCGAACGTGCGCAACACACTCATATGGCTCCTCGACAGTGAGTCTCTGCTCGAAGTCCCGTAAGAACTCCACCATGTCCCACTCAGCTATCATCAGTGGTGCCACAAATGCAATCGCCTTCTTGCGGCTCAACGCGTCTGCCACAAGGTTCGCCTTGCCAGGATGGTAGGAAACCTCGAACTTGAAGTCCTTCATGGTCTCTAACCATCGACGTTGTCTCATATTCAAGTCTCGCTGTGTGAATATGTACTTAAGGCTCTTGTGGTCGCAGAGAAAAGCTCGAACTCCTCTCCGTAGAGGTAATGTCTCCAAAGCTTCGGGCAAAGATGATGCCAACTCTAGGTCGTGTGTAGGGTAATTCTCCTCGTGCTTCCTTAATTGTCTCGAGGCATACGAAATCACCCCGTCCTTCACGCATCGGGGACACAACTTAAACCAACGCGAGACGCGTCAAGTCAGTATATATCGTGTATTTCTCCCCTTGCTGCAGCAATACTAGCACAGGGGCGGACGTCAACTTGTCCTTCAGCTCCTTGAAAGCTGCTTCCGCCTCCTCATTCCAGGCGAACTTCAGGTCCTTCCGAGTCAACTGAGACAATGGCTTGGCGATCTTCTAGAAATCCCGAATGAAGCGTCTGTAATACCCAGCCAGACCAAGGAAACTCCTCGCCTCAGTAACCGACTCATGCTGCTGCCAATCCTGAACCGCAGCTACCTTAGCAAGGTCCACTGCTATCCCATCCTTAGACACTACGTGTCCCAGGAACTTGACTTCCTCCTGCCAGAAGTCGCACTTCTTGTATTGTGCGAACAACTGGTTCTTCTCCAGTGTACCCAGCACCGCTCTCAAGTGCTCCTCGTGCTCCTCCCGACTCGTAGAGTATATCAAGATGTCGTCAATAAAAACGATGACGAATCGGTACAGGAAGGGCCGAAATACCCGGTTCATCAGATCCATGAACACGGCTGGTGCGTTCGTAAGGCCGAACGACATCACCAAGAACTCATAGTGCCCAAAGCACGTCCTGAAGGCTGTCTTCTGTACGTCCTCCTCTCTCACGCGCAACTGGTGGTACCCCGACTGAAGATCAATCTTCGAGAAATACTTCGCACCCCTCAAGTGATCGAACAGATCATCTATCTGAGCAAAGGATACTTGTGAGTGACCGGTTCAACCTACGGTAATCAATACACAACCGTAGCGACCCGTCCTTCTTCTTCACAAATAGCACAGGTGCTCCCCAAGGAGACACACTAGGTCGTATAAAACCCTTGTCTACCAGATCGTCAATCTGTTTCCGCAGCTCCTCCATCTCACATGGAGGCATACGATAAGTCGGCAGTGAGATGGGTGTCGCACCCGGCGTAAGATCGATTGTAAAATCGATCTCGCGTCGAGGAGGTAAACCAGGAATAGTCTCAAACACGCCTGCAAATTCTCGAACCACCGGCGTACCCTCTACTGTCGGACCATCAATCGGCACAAGTAAAGCAGCGTAACAATCAACACGGCAGGGCCAACTGACCTGCACTGGAAACGTAAAAGCTGAGCCGTCAGGTCCATAGGCCGTCACGATCCGAGTATCGCAATCTACCTCCGCCCTCATCTTGGCGAGCCAATCCATACCAAGGATAACGTCGTAGTGCCATAGTGGAGTAACAATGAGGTCGATGAGCACTGTGCTGCTACCCAAAACTATCGGACAACCCTCGCACAACCGTGTGACATCAGAACAAGTCTCAGTAGCAGTAGTGAGTCTCATTCCCTTTATGGGAATCGTAGGCAAAGATAAACGTTTAACCGCCCCACAAGAAATAATAGAAGTAGTGGACCCAGTGTCCACCAATAAAGAAACGGGAGTACCATAGATATAAGCCGTACCCTCAAAAGCTGTTGGGGCCGTAAGTGACGTCTCAGGTGCCTCAGCCACAAGCATATGAACGTGCGCCTGCTGCTGACAGTTCGGCTGAGGGGCCGAGGGCCGTTGCGGCGGCTCGAAACGTGATGCAGGAGGTCGGAAGGAAGGATGTGCAGGTACGGTCTGTAAAGGTGTAGTCGATAAGGCCTGCGGGTGAGAACGACCCAACATCTGTGGCGGAAAGAAACCACTATCCTTCATCCGCGCGAAACAACTCCTAATAAGATGACCCTGCTTCCCGCAGTACGTGCGGGTCACAATAGGGCTCCTCACCTGAGCCACTGGTGCTGCGATCCTGGGAGGCGAGTCAACACGAGGCCCTTACCTAGGATAGGCCTGCTCTGTATCTCCTGTCGTGGCCTCGCAACCATAGCACCACGAGATCGGGCCAACCGGTCCACATCCTGCTCTACCGTCATAGACATGTGAACCAGTGCTGCATAGGTAGGTATACTGAGACAGCATATCTTCGACCGTATCTCCGGTCGCAAGCCCAAGAAAAAATGACGCATCCGCATCTGTTCATCCACCAGTATAGTCGGGACAAAGCAGCCCAACTCTGTGAAGCGGTGCTCGTACTCCGTAATTGTCATGCCTCCCTGCCTGAGGTGCAGAAACTCATCCTCCCGCTCATGTCGATAAGTCTGCGGGTAGTATTTCTCATGGAACCGGAACTCGAAAGCCTCCCAAGTCCACACGTGTCTGCTGCGACAGACCGCAAAGCACGCTATCCCACCATAAACTGGCCTCCCTCTCAAACATGAAAGCGGCCCGGCTCCACTGCTACGCCTCTCGAGCAATGCGGCATCCGAAGCATCTTAGAGATGCGGTCAAGCCAAAACTCGCCTCCTCGGGTCTATGAGTGCCCATGAATGAAGGAGGCCTCAAGCGCCGAAATCGCTCGAGTGGATCGCCGCGTGTCCGACATCTCCAGTAGGAGGCACCACGGGTGAGGGTAGAGGCACATCCTCACACTGAGCAGGAGGCTCCGGGTGCCCGGCAGGACAAGCAGATGTCGTGGGTGGAGTCACACTACCACCATGGGACAAGGCCTCAGCGATAGTGGCCATAAGCTCGGGCGGGTGCTTCTTCTTCTTTCTTCTTTGTATCCGCCGCCGATGCATCATCAACATCAGTTGCTCAAACCTATCAGTCGGCGGAGCAGCCTGGGAGTCATGCTGAGCAGAAGAAGACGACCGATACTGCTCACGGACCGGGGGCGTGTAAGGTGGCAATCCACCGGTAGGACCAGTAGGAGGCTGATCAGAACCTAACCCACGGTCCGCAGGACCGCTACTACCAGAAGGAGCTGGTCCATAGAGCCAGTCAGACGGAGATGTGCCGTGCTCCGCGTATACTGTCGCAGCATGCCCTATAAAACATAGGGTACAACATTTGTGAGATACAGCATAACACACATCATAAAGCACTTTAAGCATTCTACACATAATCAAAACAAAAGGGCTACATGCCTTTCATTTACCCAAAATTTGTCATAATACATGGAATACAAAGTTACATGAATCATGACGGAAATCACATGATAGTTAATACATCCACAACATTAAACACTTAGAACACGCTACTATCTATTACATCAACTACATGAAAACATAAACCGCCTATCGCGGCAACTAAAAACAAACAACAACCACAACAACATGGATGACTAAGCATCCGAAATAGGCGGTGGAGGAGGAGCGTTCTTGTCCTGCACACAGCACAGAATGGCCTTCAACGTATGAGACACCTTCTTAAAGCTCCTCTTCATGTAGGCTTCGGTCTCTTCAAGCTTGGCTCGGGTCTCACCAAGCTCAGCCCGAACTTGTCCAACCTCTTGCTGCAGGGCGGCTTGACCCTCCTCGAGACGGGCTAACCGTGCATCAACAGCATCCCGATTCACACCCTGTTCCTGAGCCGCAGGAGGTGAACTCTCCTTAGTGTCCTGAGCCTCAGGTTCTTCTTCCTGTATGTCATCACCGCGCTCCTCATCACTCTCAGCCTGGAGGTCAACACTCTCCTCACCGGCGCTATCCGACTCATCTCCAGACTCATCGAGTCGTGCTTGGCGCTGTTGAGGGCCGATCTTCATATTCTTGAGTGTTGCCTCACTTATGACTCGGACTGGTGCAAGGTCTTCCATGTTGAGTCTATAGCTGACATCACGAGCCATCCTGCAGATCAGACGGCCAAATGGGAGCGAAAGATCGTTCCTGGCAGAACGAACAACATGAACTATCTGGGATAGGATGAATGTGGGTAGGCATATGTTGTCCCCGCGTCCCATCTTGTACAGAAAGTCCACCATCACCCGAGTACACTCCATGCGGTTACCCCACCGTGGGTATACATTGTATGTGAAAATGTGATGGAGTAAACGGAAGTCTTCGGTCATCTTTGTCGCCGCAATACAATTTTCTCGCTTCCAAGTAACCCGGCGACCACAGAGATATCGCGTGCGACGATCCCTTTCCCGCGCACTTCTAGAGAAGTCATCACTAGGCTGCACTTGACCAAACGGGATCTTCGTGATTCGAACCACCTCATCCACAGTGATTGTGTGCCTTATGCCCCTCACAGAGACAGTAAACTGAAGAGGCTCTACTGATGAGTCCACGATGTGAGCGTAGAAAGCGCGAACCGTGTTCTCACATGCGGGAGACTCGCCTTCAAAAATAGAATTCCATCCGATATCCACCAAGTGGTCCATCATCGAGTGTAGGCCAAACATTCTTTCATCCACATGAGCTTCAAACACAACCTTGTGGCCCGCGAAGCGCCCGTATTCGATGCCTATCGGATAAGCATTTCTGGCGGAATGGTCAGGATCCAGGTCTCGCTTCGACCTAAACTCCCGAACGGTGCTAGTGCCGGCCCGAATGTCGGATCTTCTTCGGGAATGGGCTGGCCTACTTGGGCCGGCGTCATCGGCCGCGGTTTTCCTCTTTCCCATGAAAGATAAGATGGAGGAAATGAAGAAAATAGTCGCCACCACACCAAAGAGGGCCATGGAAAATTGCCAAAATTGGGGAAAAAGGGGCTGATCTCTTTTATCCTCCACAAGCAACAATCCAATAGGTGTGGAAGGGGCTCTAGAGGTAGGAAAGGAAGAAGGAACAAAAAGAAAATGGAATGGGTTAGGAGATTACCCGATTTTGAGCTCCAAATGAGGGGTATGAGAGCTCCAACTTGAGAAAATGGGGAAAGGAGGAGGCTAGGGCTGTTGTGGAAGGTTGGGGTGTGTGGGTTATGGAAGAAAATGGAAGATTGCAAGGTTTGGAGGGGTGGGTTTAGAGAAAAATCGAAAATGGGTTTGGAGGTGTTTGAAAATGGGTGAAATGAGGAAGAAGGGTGCTCCGCCCCTTTAAAACCCAACCCATTGCCAAAATGGCACGTGCTGGGGGAGAGGTGGGCCGACCAACCTCATGCTGGACCCACCTCGAAAATCGACCAGGACCGCGGTCCGCCGCCGCATGATCGGACTTCGAATCACAGCGCGCCGCCGCGGTGGGGCCCCTGTTTGCCATGTGTCCAGTGGTGCTAAATGCACCCCGGTTCGATCTGGAACCTTAATGGATTAACGTGGGGGCCTCGAACTCGATTCGCCTCCGAACGGTTAGTTCCGAAAATTTTTTGAACTGATCTGATTTTTCCTGATTTTTGAAGACTGATTTTGGGTGGATAGTGACCTGGACACGTCAATAGACGATCTAGGAGTGATTTAGAGTCCGTATGTGCGGTCAGGATCGAGTATAGACTCGATCAACGCGTTCGTTTTTAATAAATTTCGCCGAACGGTGAAATCGGGAGACCCTAAGACTGTTTCTACATTTTTGGGCACCCTCCTAGGTTGTAACACGTTAGCGTACGTAGTGGGGACATAACTTAGGTCCGGTTTAATCAAAATCATGCTCTGATACCAACTTGTAACGCCCTGAAAATCGAGGGTCGAGTGTAACTCAACTCCCGAGTTCCAACGCATCACTTATGCAACATATTTAATGATGTTTGAATGTTATCTGTGTTAGAGCAGTAAACATGAATGAGATTATACCAAAACAGTAATTCATACTCCAGATCAATTGTATAAAAGCAAGCTTGAAGACTGAATCATATATATATGTATGTAAAGAAACAAAATAAACGTTTCATTCTCCAGAGTATGAATCCGTCTGAGTCTCCATATACATTTCTGTTTGTAATCAAAATGTCAAAAATAACTAAGTACAATCCCTGTAGAACCCGTCGATCCTGGCAACCTAGTCGAAGCCAGAGAACTGCATATACGAGAACTCCCTCCTGGTCCTCATCATAATCGGGCTCGCCTCCCAGAGTAGTCGGATCGCCTAAACCACGAGAGGCAGTCGGTTGGTGTGCGCAACACCGTCCCGTAACGTGGGAGTGAGTAGTAACTCGGTGGAACAATAAGGCATAAGTTATCATGTTATCAATACAGTCAAGCAAAGAATGATAAAGCAGTAAATCAAACACTCCTAGTTACTCTGATTAATGCAAGTATGAATGCAGATATGATGGATGCCCTCACCGACATACTCCCTCATGCGACACCATCTCACGTTCGCGGTATGCTTACATCCCACGGTGCTCCACATCTTCCAGGCACATGCGATGCATGATGAGCATGATTACCAAGTTTTTAATTAATCCATTTCAAACAGCAGGATTGGGAAACTAAGGTACCTCCCTTGTATCATTCCCAAACATGATCCATTCTAGGGTCGTCAGCCCTAGTTAATATCAGACGATGGTGTATTTTCTAGGTCACTGCAGAGGCTGCCAGGGCAGTTACACACAAAGGTTGCACCACTCCCCCATCACCCCTTAAACGATTCATCACTATATAGAAACAGGCCTAGTTCATACTCTATATATCACGACGAACCCTAAGGCCCACTGCGACTTCAGAATATGCTCGCGGTCACTACAAAGGGCTGTCAGGGCTGTTACGCATAAAGGTTGCACCACTCCCCCATCACCTTATCAATGTAGGCCGACAGCGCGAATATAGTGTCCCATACCACCATAATCGGTTCACGAGTTAAGTTGCTCACTGGTCACTACGGGGAGGCACGTAGCCCCAGCGTAGGCCGACAGCTCGACCACGGTGTCCCATACCACCATGCCCGGCTCATGAGTCTTAGCGGATCGAGGTACCATGGTTAAAAGGGTTTTCACTGGTAAGTTTGGTACCCTAGGTTCAAACATTAGCGACCAAACATGGTGAACATACATAAGACACACGGGTTACTTGACGTGTTCGGCTGGCTCGAGCGCACAACAAGTTGGGCGATATGAAGCGTAAAAGCACCTCGTGTGGCCAACCACTATCGCCAACCAAAGTACGACACGGGTTCGCCAACACATCATGTGTGGCGGAACGAATCCCAACCACAACTTCAAGTCGATATGGGATGCCTGGACTATGGACATAGTCCCAAGCTCAATCAAGTCCTAACCATAGCATGTGAAAAATAAAGATGATAACATGGTAATTCAAGAACACTAGCAATCATGTTATAAAGCATATCATGAAGCATGTTAATAAACAAGTTACAAAGCATGTTCAAAAGCATGTTATAAAGTATTATGCAAATAAGGATACAAATACATATATTTCATAGGTGAGTGGTTAGAGTGAATAACCGCATGGAGGATGTCATATGTGACTCTAAGGTAGCTGAGAATCCCATCTCAGCACCTACCTAAGGTTCTAACACTTAAGCACTTACACTCACAAGCGATTTCACCAACACTTGGAATGCACTATTTCAACATACATGACATATGTTAGAGGAGAGTGCACTAGGGTTGTCCCTTTACCAAACTAGTATTTTATACATATACATCATATTCATACAGGAAATAACCCTGGCAATTACTTCAGCAAGTTTTATACGTATAGGGTATTTTCTAGTATACCCAATTTCAACATACATAGTGTTTACAAGGGAACTTGTAATACGGCGATTCTTTTCGCCAAGCAATTAATTTATACGCACTTAATATATTTATACAACAAATAATCATGACAAACACGTCGCAAAAATATACACGTATATGGTACTTCTTACAATACCGTATTTCTACATACATGGTGTATATTAGTAAACATGTATTTAGGCGAACCCTTTCGCCAAATGAGTATTTTATCCATACATCATATGTCCATACGACAATTAAACATGTCAAACACATTTCCTAAAAAATACGTATACGGTATTTTATACGAATACCTAAAGTATGTGAAATTTCAAATTCTACACTTCTAATCGAAACAGAAAACGGAAGGCACTTTGTACATGTGCAATTGTATGCAGATCATGAATCTACCATTATCTAACATTGAAAGCGTTGAAAACCGCAACTTATACACTTAAAGTCCTCACCTTTGCCCTTGGAATTCCAACGAATCAGCAAGGGTAGTAGAGCTTCAGATACGGGAGTTTTCTAGCCTAAAGAGCAGAATCGGTTAGCCTTTTCATAACCCACAACGATCCTACCTTAAATCAAACCTAGGGTTAGGGTTTCTTACCTTCAAATGGGATGGATACCACCGGGAAAACACCTAGAACGGGCGGTGTAGGCGTGCGACAACCCAAAGCAGAGAGGAGGAAGATCAAAGAACAAATTCCAAGCTTTTCTCTCTTTTCTTTCTCTCTCTCTAGGGTTTTTCTCCCAAATTCGTATGGCTGTGAGAGGGGCTATTCTAAGCCCTTTTATAGCAAAAACATTCCCAAAATAGACTCGTGTTCAAGGGTGATTGCTTATATAGGCATTTCGCCACTTTTCCAGCCTCAAAGGGAGGTTCTAGTGGCCCTCCTTGAGCCAAACGTCGACTTAAGCTCACCATCTATGGATCTACATGGGATTATGTTTTCGACTTGATCGGATTCCCAGATCGCACGTGGCGGACCACTTTCGCTCAACGGTCGGTGGGCCACGATCGTAAATTCTAAGTACATGTAAATGTTCTAAAATTTTTCTTAATCCGAGGGTGTAATTTAGTCTCGATTCGACGGTCAGGGTTTATCTTAATCGACGTGCAACCGAACGATGCCGATCACTATTCCTCATATTTTTATTAGGATGGAAATAGTGTTTTTCACACTCCCTCGCTCCGAATCGAAACGAATGGCCGTGGGACATCGGATGGACCTGATTTTTAAGATGATTGTCACGTCCAGTGAGGCGGTCCTAGTTCCTTAGCTTCGTGTTAATCGGACTTCCGATGTGCGATCTAGACCTAATACGAAGTTTCGTTTCATTCCCGAGAGCAGCCGGGAAATGAGTTTGGTTCTAAACTTTAGGGTAACCTAGCGTCACTTGTTTTGCAAGTTTTGGGTCTTGCAGATCGTATTTAAAGCGATCCCATCGGATTTCATGGCTAATTGAGTTTAGTACTTAGTTAACTTTGTTAATTTTCTAAAGGATTTAATCCTAATTGATTTCTGGTCGAGGTGGTACTCGAACCAACGTACGGAAAATTACGGGTCGTTACAGGCTTATTGAGAGAGGGGTTCCGTTTGAATCTTCCGTATTCCCGTAGAATTCAACTAATTGTGAGATTTTTGTTGAGGCATATCTTGAGGTGAAACAGAAACTGCATTATTCATCGGTGATTTACCTTTCTCTTTTCTCGTCCACTGAGCCTTCGCAATAAGCAGTGCTGGAAAATCTTGTGATGTCAGTGAGGGAAGAGATTTCCCTAGGTACAGAGTTGGAGGGGCGAGTTCAGGATTATTTTTCGTTGTGTTCAGTGTTATTGGTCCCCTGACTTTACGTAGAGATGAATTCATCCTGGCAATTGCTGCGTCTCAAGCCCTTGTTCTTCAGGATGATACAACAAATCAGTCATTATTGTTTTCTTATGCCAGTGGCGAAGCGGTTATGACTCCGACCATGACTTGGGGTTTGTTGTTTTTGCTTGCAGTAGATTGAGTTTTATGATCTATAAGCTGATTCGCTGTTTTTCTATCATAAACCCAGTCGTTGTGAAGTAAAAATTCATCTTCTTTATCGCGTTTGCCATTGATCGTAATTTAAAATCTCATCTTATAACATTCAACCAACAATATGAAATCACAATTAGTATTTGAATGATAAAATCTCTATCTTAGAGATGAAGGGGAGGATGTTCCCATCGAGAGTTGCTATTTTGGCATCTATTTGACGCCAAACCATGATGAAATTATCTAAAATTTCTCTATTTTAATCTTAAATAAGATAAAGTTCCCCAGTGGAGTTGCCATTTTGTTTTGACGAGAAATAAATGCATTTAGTTTGAAAGATTATCTTACTTAATCATAACAAAGAGAACAGAAAGAGAACAATCATCACATTCATTCATTCTGAATTCATTTACATCCTTTGATTTCCCTTGATTTTAAGATAAAATATTCAAGATACAAATATTGAGAGAGTTTGAATATCAAATCTGGTAGCATATCGGCTTGTAATTTGTTCATCCCATTGAGAGGAATATTGTGAGGATATGATCATCTTATATCTCCTTCTTGAGCTCATATTCCTATATGGAAGAAAGATTTGATTCCATTTGATCATTTCGACAGCATTTCGACCTCCTTGTATTCATTGTCATGCAACAACATGGTGTTGGGCGGCCCAGCACAAAGCCTTCATCTTCCTCTTTCTTTCTTCTCTTTTCGATACCTTCGAAGTCTTCTTCTCTGGAGCTTGACCTTCTTTGTAATCTTCATTGTGTCCAAATGAAAGTGGGAGTGGGGTATTTATAGGCCTCCACACATGCGAACTCTCGATCTTCGTGCTATAGGCCCACTTCTCATCAGATCTCAACCGTCCGAATCATCTTGACCACACCTATGTTGTGCAGGGGCACACAACCCACCATAATCCTTTGCGTGGTCCCGCGCAACCAACATGTTTGCGTGAGTCCTCGAAAACACTATGAATTCTCTCTCTCTCTCTCTCTCTCTCTCTCTCTCTTTTCTTTATTTTTCTTTCCATTCTTTTTATTCCTCTTCTTCAATGTTTATTTGGTTTATTCTTAAATTTTTATTTTTATGCCCCAATAGGCTCGTTTGTGTTCAATGAGAGTAGAGATAAGCATACTCTACTGTTCTTGCTCAAGGTGGGAAGAAATTGCCACCGGGTATGTCTCATCTTAACCTAAATAAACATATTTCAAATTAAAGGGCAAAGGTTTTAGGTCAAGCTTCGGTGCCTTGAGGTTAGATAGTAGAGGCACTACATCAGTTTGGGGTAATTTTTCAAATTTTAGCCTTTACCAGTTAACTTCAAGTATCGACACTGTATCAAGCATGGTTCCCGAAATTACAATCTTATCATCATCTAAATTATGGGAGTGGGCCAAGCACGTCTTTAGGGGATCAGAGGATAAGGTTATCAAAGTTTTGTCCTCCAGGAAAGTATCAATCAAGTTAATATCATGGGCATCGTCATCATCCTCTACCTGTTTCCTCATATTGAAAAAGATATTAAGCTCAAATGTCAAATTCTCAAAAGAAAAATTCATGACTTCATTCCTACAATTAATGATTGCATTTGATGTGGCAAGGAATGGGCGACCAAGAATGAATGGAATTTGAGTGCTCATATCCACGATAGGTTGAGTATCCAAGATGATAAAATCTACTGGGTAGTAGAATTTATTAACCTTGACCAACACATCCTCTATTACCCCTCTTGGTACACGAACTGTGCGATCGGCAAGTTGTAATGTAGTGCGGGTGTGTTTTAATTCACCTAGACCCAGTTGTTCGTAAACCGAGCATGGGATCAGATTTACACTCGCTCCTAAGTTAAGAAGTACATGCTCAATTCGGTAATTCCCAATTACACAAGCGATGGTTGGGCTACCAGGATCTTTGTACTTTTATGGCACATCTTGCTTTAGGATGGCACTCACTTTTTCTGTTAAGAAGATTTTCTTTTAAATATTTTACCATCTTTTGGTCGTACGTAAGTCTTTCTTAGTGGCATATGAAGGTATTTGTTTAACGGCATCCGGTAGAGGAATGTTGACTTTCACTTATTTCAGCACCTCTAAAATGTCCTGAAAGTTAGAGAGTAGTTTTGGTGCAATCAACCGTTAGGGGAATGGTGCAATCGGTTTGCCTTGAAGTTCCGGTTTTAATTCTTATGGAGCAGTGCTAGGTCTATAAGTTTAATCTATTTTTGGGTCCTTAGACTTTTCAACCCTTACCATAATAGATTTGTTAATTATTTTCCCACTCGTAAGGGTGGTGATAGACCTAGCTTGCTCCATTTGATTTGAAGAGCTTGGATCACTTATTTCGTATTACGGTTTAGGATTGGAGAAAGGTTGAGCAAGAAGCATCCCCTTCTCTATACCGTAACACGTGAATCCATCTTTTGCATAAATTTTGTAAGTTTTCGTAATTCTTGGGTAAGCTCCTAAGTTTGTGTGAAATTTTGAACCGGTTTCTCCTAAGGTTTTCCTTAATTTGGAATTTGATTAGGGAATCCTTGAGGAGTAGCAGTTTGTCCATTCCTCCAACTAAAATGTGAATGATTTCTCCAACTAGGATTGTATGTATTGGAGATGGGTCCATTGAAAGGCCTCTAGTAATTATTCACGGCATTAGATTGCTCATTCAGTACCACTTGAAAAGCAGGTATTGTTGGGCAATTTTTAGTTGTGTGAATGTTGCAAGCACAAATACCGCGAGCAGTTTCCTTATCCTTATCCTTCTTTAGTTTCATGGCCTCGAGTTTTCTTGTGAGATTAGCCACTTTAGCATTTATATCATCTTCTTCTTTCAGGAGATAGATTCCACCCCTCTCCTTTGATTGAGTAGGCCTAGAAGTGGTGCTAGATTTTGGGGAGATGTCCCATGATTATGTGTTTTCAGTAATTTTGTAAAAATAATCCCACACATCATCGACCTTTTTGTTCATGAATTTCCCATTGCACATTGTCTCCACCATTTGGCACATGGAAGAAGTCAGCCCATCATAAAAAAGTGTGTAATGAGCCACATTTCAAAATTGTGTTGTGGGCATGAACTGACAAGATCCTTAAACCGCTCCCAACATTGGAAGTGTTTTTAATCTTCCTTTCGGGCAAAGTTTATGATTGACTTTCTGAGGGTGTTCGTTTTATGGTGTGAGAAATTTTTCTTAATGACCTCCCTTGTCATGTCATTCCATCTGCTAATAGATCGTGGACGTAGTGAATGCAACCACATCTTAACTTTCTCTTTCAAAGAAAAGGGAAAGAGTTTCGACCTAAAAGTGTCCTCAGATACATTTGGAAAATATAAGGTGGCTATGATCTCATCAAACTCTTTCATGTGTAAATATGGATTTTCATATTCAAGTCTATGAAATTTTGGAAGGAGTTAGATCACCCCTGGTTTGATATCCATATGTCCTGTATTTTTTGAAAAAACCATGCATGAGGGCATGCTCACCCCCGCCAATTGTAAATAATCTCATAAAGTATGAGATGGGAGTGCTTGATGTACCTCATTCTCATCCTGGATTTCCTCAACCCTAGGTTGAGGTGGATTTGGAGGTTGATTGGCTGGTTGATTGGCAGCCATAACTTTAGTTAACTCTATGGATTTCAAGTAGTGTTTAATCCTATGATGGATAGATAACCCCTCAACCAATCCTCCTTCACTAAAAAGACGCTGAGTGTTATCACGGACTTGGGCATGAAACACTCTTAGCCGTCAATTTGAGAATCTAACCTAATCCTAAAAGGAAAGAGGGAAATAGAAATCTAAAAGTAGAAAGAGAGAGAATTAGAAAGAAGTTACCAAATTAGAAGTTTCTATATTGGAATCCTACAAAAGAAAAGGAGAATAAATTAGTTTCTAAAAAAGAAATAGGAAAGCAACCTAGTTTATAAAAATAGAAAATGAAAGTTTCTAAAAAATAAAAAGTTAGTTTCTAAAAACAAATTCAGAAAGTTTCTATCCTACAATTAGAAAGTAAATTATTTTCTAAAAACAAAAAAGGAAAGTTTCTAAACCTAGAAATATAAAGGAAAGTTAGTTTCTATTATAATTCAAAAAAAAATTCTAACTTAAAAATAGAAAGTAGAAAACCCAAATCTTAAACTAATTCTAAAACTGGTTAATCTCAAAAAAATGCAACTGTTAGTCCAGCCACGGCGCGAAAAACTTGTTCACAAGCCCAAGTGTAAGGTCACGATATAGTAATAATCTCGGTGAGACCGAGGTCGAATCCACAGGGACTAATCTTGTGAGTATTCTGAAAGTAACTAGAAGTAGAACTAGAAGAAGATGTAAATCTAAATCTGGAATTAAAGGGAGTAATTGTAAAAGTTTTAACTAGAAACTTAAGAAATTCAAAGGTGGGAACTAGGGTTTCCAAGGATCCACTTATATCAATAAGGGAGATCTATTACTTAATTCAAGGACACAACTGGAATCGGAGACCTATCTTATCCAGTTGGAAGATACCTCAATAAAACCAAATCTGAACTTCCTTTGACCTAATTCTCAATGAATGAGAATTGTGAGTACTGGAAGTGATTTCATCACCTAGACATGCCCAAGAGACAATAACCAACAACATGATATACCAATTCCACAACCAAACATAGGAGAATTATGAAGATTAGAAGGGATTCCATCATCCAACCATGCTCAAGGGACAATAGTGAACAACAGAATTTCCTAATTTCATAATCTCAAAGCATGAAAAGAAGATACTCAAAGCTATTGTAGATCTATTGTAATTTGAGTCACAACAAACCATTAAGAACTGAAAGTATTCCTTAAATATCAAACTAGAATTAAAGAGAATTTAACATAAACCCGAGTCAAAGCAATAGAAACATCCCATCATGCTACAAGCTTCACCTCTTAGCCCTAGCTAAGAGGTTTAGCCAGCCATAAACATGATTGTATCTAAAACCTTAGAAGAAAACATGAAAAACTAAGGAAGAAAGAAGAAAAATGCTTGGTGATGACTCTCCACCCTTGTCCTTTGCTCCTCCAAACCCTAAGTAGATGCCTAGGGATGCCCTGGGGACTCCTATTTATAGTTGTGCAACACCTCGTTGGAAAAATCTGAAAATTGCCTCAACTTTACGCACTCTGCGTAATTCTGCACAACTCTGCATAAGTGGTACGATGACATCGAACTACCTTCGATGTCATCAACGGTGACTTTTATACATGTTGTTTTTGCGCTGCGTAACTTCATATGGACTGCGTAATCTTTTATGTCATCGAACCTTCCTTCGATGTCATCGAGCATTGTTCGAGGAATCGATAATGTGTCCAAAACAATCCAACAAGTTTTATAAAAAATTCACAAAAAAATTTGATGTCATCGAGCAAGGCTTCGAGTCATCGAACAAGTTCTCGAGTCGTCAAAAAATGTCGTCAATTTGTCCAACAACTAACTCGATTTTCTTTCATATTTTCGATGTCATCGACCAGTGTCAACGTCATCGAATAGTAGCTTCGATGTCATCGAATGGTGATCGATGACACAATCAATGTGAATACTACACGTTCTTTCGACTTCTCCACTTGATTTTCTTGAATCTTGGGACCTTGAAATCTTCAATCTTCATATCCTAAGATTCATTTTTTGCCTTGGTGATCTTTGAGCGTCAAATTCATGCTTTTAGCATCTTTTCCAATCTAAGCTCTTAAATTCACCTTGAAACACAAGCATGAGTAAAATAGGACATTAAGCAGTATCATATTCATAAAACTAAGATATAAATGGGGGATAATATGCAATATTTGACCCTTAACACTATTCCTACTGGAAAGCTAGAATGGGGATCTTCCTCAAATCTATTGATGAAAGTGTGTGGCAAGCTACCATGACCCAATGGGTCCCTCTAATATTAGAAATAGTGGGTGAAGATGGAACCAAGTTCATGAAAGTACAAGTTTATAATCTATGGACTCCAGGTCAGAAAAGCAAAAGTAGTGCTAATGAATAAGTACTTAATGCTATCACTTGTGCTTTATCACTAGGCGAGTTCAAAAGAATCATCTTGTGTGATACAACAAAACAAGATTGGGATATACTTGAAATGACACACGAAGGAATTAACATTATCAAGAAATCTAATATTCAAATCCTTACAACAAGGTTTGAAGAAATCCATATGGAAGAAAACGAATATTCATGGATTTCTTCACTAAACTAAATGACATTGTTAATTCCATGTGGGGTCTTGGAGAAAAAGTCCTTGAAAACAAAGTGTATGCAAAAATCCTACGATCGCGTCCTGACAAGTTCAATTCTAAAGTCACTGTTATACAAGAACTGAGGGACACTGATACAATGAAGGTAAAGGAATTAGTAGGATCTCTACAAACCTATGAGCTGAATTTCAAAGCTCCTAAAAGTAAATCCATAGCCCTAAAATCCACAAAATCCAAATCAAAAGATTCAGATAATGAAGAAAATGAGGATGACATGACTATGCTTACTAAAAAGTTTTATAGGATTTTTTAAAATAAAAATAAATCTGATTTTCAAAAACCGATTGACAAAAGAAAAGGAAATTAGAAATCTAAATCTAAAGACTCTCAATGTTTCAACTGTTCTGAATATGGGCATCTAGCCGCAAAATGTCCTAAGAAGGATAAATCTAAAAGAAGAGGCAAGATCACCACATGGGATGAATAGTCTGAATCTGAATCCGATTAAGAAACTGATGAATCAGATCATGAAACTGAAAACAATCAAAAGGCATTTATGACCCTAGCTAGACTTACTTCCTCAAATGAAGATGAAAACTCTGATTACGAAATGCCAGGAAGTGATGTTGAAAATGAAGAAGATCTTCAAGTAGTCTATGATGCCTTATGTAAAGAAAGTTGTAAGATTGCAACAAAATTAAAAATTCAAAAGGATAAATTTGCATATTTAAAATTAGAATTTGAAAAATCTATTTTGGAGAAATCACATTTTTTTTATTGTTTTGAGAAAACCAACTTGAACTTAATCTAAAAAATTCTGAAATTAAAAATCTCAAAACCGAAAATAAAAGTTTACTATTAGAAATTACTTCTTTAAAAAATTCTTAAGAGACTTGGATACATACCCATGGTGACCCAAGACTTGAAAAGCTATTATCTGCATCTCGTCGAAGTAACAACAAAGCCTGCTTGGGTTATATCAAGAGTCGTTCAGAAAAATCTAAAAATACTACTACTATATTTGTTAAAGGTAAATCTTCAAAATCTAAAGATGAAACTACAAAGGAAATAAAGAAAAAACCTTGTCAAAAGCCTTTTTATCCAAAAACTAATTCCAATTATCAAAAGAAAAATTATAATCCTTCTCTTGTAGATAAGATAGTGGACTTACTTAAGGATCTCTTGAAATTCAACTCTAGAACTATGAGAGTAAGTGAGAATAAGAAATAATATTTCTCTCAAACTAATCATGTTATTAGAGATCCTCCTAAGACCAAAACCATATTGAAATGGGTTTCAAAAAATAAGTGACTTGTTATCCATACAACTTTCAAAGCTAGTAGCCATTCAAGATGGTATCTGGACAATGGATGCTCTAGACATATGACAGGTGATAAGGCGATACTTTTAGACATCAATCACATTAATGGAGGATCCGTAACATTTGGAGATGGCAATAACTGCAAAATCAGTGGAAAAGGTAATGTAAAACTTCCCAATCTTCCTGTTTTTAAAGATGTTTTATATCTTGAAGGTTTGAAACACAATTTGCTAAGCACATCTAATCATAGTGTTAAATTTTTTTATCACGGATGTGAAGTACTTATTAATCAAGGTCATATAATATTAAATGGTTGAAGAACCTCTAAAAATTGTTATATCATTGATGAATCATGTTTCACAAGTCACTCTTGCTATATGGTCCAAACAGATGAAACTGAATTATGGCATCAATGTCTTGGACATGTGAACTTTAGAGATCTATACAAACTTAGCAAGAGAGATCATCTTCGAGGCTTACCCAAGTTAAAAAATATTGGAAAAGAAAGTATGTGGTGTCCGTCAAATAGGCAAACAAATCAGGAGTCACAAGAAGGTAAACTCCTTAACCATATCTAGACCCCTCGAATTAGTCCATACGGACCTTGTTGGACTAACCCGAATAGAGAGTAGAGGAGGTAAAAAAATACTTTTTAGTTGTAGTTGATAACTACACTAGATATTCATTGGTAGCCTTCTTAAGAGAAAAGTCGGATGCTTTTGACGAAGTCAAAAAGTTATTTAAACGCATCCAAATGGAAAAAGAACTGATCGTGAAAAAGATAAGAAGTGATCATGGAACAAAATTTCAAAATAGTAATTTTGAGAAGTTTTGTGATGACCATGGAATATTACATGAATTTTCTGCTCCTAAAACTCCTCAACAAAATGGTATAGCTGAAAGGAAAAACATAGTTCTACAAGAAATGGGGACTGTTATGCTTAATAGTAAAAAAATTAACAAAAAATTTATGGGTTGAAGCTGTCAACACTGGTTGTTATATTATTAATCAAGTATATGTAAGAGCATGTTTAAATAAATAACTTATGAACTCTGGTCTATAAAAAAAAACCATTAGTAAAATATTTCCGTACTTTCAGAAACAAATGTTTCATTTTACGAGATAGGGAACATCTGGGAAATTTTGAAACAAAAAGTGATGAAGGTATTTTTCTAGGGTACACTCTCAACAGTAGAGCATATCATGCCCTAAATAAAAGGACCGGAGTCATACAAGAATCCATAAATGTAGTAATTGGTGATCAAACTATCACTCCAGCTGATAAACACGATGATGAGGTTATTATATTCAAGCAATCAGCACCTTCATCAAAATTAGATACAACTGAGAATAGACTAGTCAAAGACCATCTGACTAATCAAATTCTTGGTAACTCTCACACTGATGTTCAAACTAGAAGACAAGTTAAAAACATTTGTAATCATGTATGCTTCACTTCCCAGATAGAACCATCAAATGTAAATGAAGCCTTAGCTAATGAAAATTAGATTTTAGCAATGCAAGATGAAGTAAATCAATTTGTCAGAAATGAAGTTTGGTATCTAGTGCCTACACCATCTGACAAACATGTAATTGGAACTAAATGGATATTTAAAAATAAATCTGATGAATTTGGGAATATCTTAAGAAACAAAATAAGATTATATGTACAAGGGTACACCCGAATTGAAGGAGTCGACTATGATAACACTTTTGCTCCAGTCACTCGTCTCGAATCCATCAGACTATTTATCTCTAGTGCATGTCATAAAAACTTTAAAATTTATCAAATGGACGTTAAAAGTGCTTTCTTAAATGGTGATTTAAATGAAGAAGTTTATGCAAAACAACCTAAAGGTTTCGAAGATCCTAAACTTCTTAACAATGTATACCATATTAAAAAGGCCGTGTATGGATTAAAACAAACTCCTAAAGCCTGGTATGAAAAATAAACAAAATTTCTTCTAAGGCAAAATTTTAAAATGGGTAGTGTTAATAAAACCCTATTCATCAAAAGAATTAATGAAGAGCCGTTGATTGTTCAAATATATGTAGATGATATTATTTATGGATCAACAAATGCTAACCTTTCTTCTAAGTTTGCAAAGTATATGAAATCAGAATTTGAGATGAGCATGGTGGGAGAATTAAAATTTATCAAATGGATGTTAAAAGTGTTTTCTTAAATGGTAATTTAAATGAAGAAGTTTATGTAGAACAACCTAAAGGTTTTGAAGATCATAAACTTCCTAACAATTTATACTGTCTTAAAAAGGCCTTGAAACAAGCTCCTAAAGCCAGGTATGAAAATTTAACCAAATTTCTTCTTAGTCAAAATTTTAAAATGGGTAGTGTTGATAAAACCCTATTCGTTAAAAGAATTAATGAAGAGCTGTTGATTTTTCATATATATATATATATATATGATATTATCTATAGATTAACAAATGCTAACCTTTCTTCTAAGTTTATAGAGTCTATGAAATTAGAATTTGAGATGAGAATGGTGGGAGAATTTCTTGGACTTCGAGTGAAACAACTTGAAGAAGGAATTTTCATATCTCGAACCAATTATGCGATAAACCTAGTTAAGAAATTTGGGAACTAGGTTTGAGAATGGTAAAAACTTTGCTACTCCCATGGCTACAACTCTCAAATTATTAAAAGATGACACAGGTAAAAGCATTGATCCTCGTCTCTACCATAGTATGATTGGTAGTCTCTTATATTTAACAGCTAACAGACCTGATATCTCTTTCAACGTAGGCGTATGTGCCAGATATCAATCTAACCCCTAAGGAATCTCATCTGGCTGCAATAAAAAGAATAATTAGATATGTTGTTAGTACTATTAATTTGGGTTTACAGTATCTTCATGATAGGTCCTTACAAATTGCTAGATATACTGATGCTGATTGGGCAGGTAATGTGGATGATAGAAAATCCACTAGTGGATGTTTTTACATCGGAAATTATCTTGTCTCTTGGATGAGTAAGAAGCGAAACTCTGTATCATTATCCATTGCTGAAGCTGAATATATTGCAACAGGAAATGCATGCATGCAATTAATATGGATGAAAAGGATGTTATCGGACTATGGTATTAATTGAGAAACCATGCATTTATACTATGATAATACCAGTGCAATAAATATATCCAAAAATCCTATTCAACATTCTCGCACTAAGCACATTGATATTCGATATCACTATATCAGAGAATTGGTTAAAAGAAAGTTTGTTATACTTGAATGTATTAATATTGAAAAACAGCTAGTAGACATTCTGACAAAACCTCTTAACCATGTTAAATTTTTAAATTTTAAAAATGATATTGATTTATGCAGTATTTCTTAATTAATTATTCTATATTGCAATTTGTTGTCTTACATTTTTGTTTTAATAGAATAATATTTATTCATGTCATTTTTTAAATAAAATTTTTATTTTTATTTGCCAACCCCGAGCTGACCGCCTGATTCGGCCAACCGAGGACGTGCTCAGGCTAGCCAAACCGTGAGCAATTGGGTTTTATTGGGCATTTTTTTTTTCAAAACCCTCATTTCATTCTCATCTTCTTCGGTCAACCCGTGGATTCCTTTGGCCAACTCATCACTCTAGTGTCCTTGTAAGTGAATATTTTTTAGTTTCCTTCTAGATTTAAGTTTCTTGTTGTGCATTATTGTAGATTTTAACATCTTTCTTGAATCTAGAACCTTCTTTTGTTGGGTTTTTGGTAGAAATCTGATCTAGATCTTTTCTTTCTATTTGTTGGTATTTCTTTTACAAAATCTAGTCATTTTCTATCATGGCATAGCGCTCTAAGCGTACTGTGCGAGGCACTCAAACTGGTTCTTCCTCTCAATCTACTAATCGGATTGTGCGCTCT
Organism: Magnolia changhungtana; assembly: GCA_030180095.1. Classification (NCBI taxonomy): domain Eukaryota; kingdom Viridiplantae; phylum Streptophyta; class Magnoliopsida; order Magnoliales; family Magnoliaceae; genus Magnolia; species Magnolia changhungtana. The sequence continues at coordinate 2,826,631 of JASAUF010000294.1, forward strand.
ATCCGTTTGCCAAAAATGATTTAAAAAATGTGTGGGATTTTCGTACCCGTAATATTGTCATCGAGCACACCGTTAATACAAATCATATTGTTCGATTTAGTTTTGTAAAAATTCTATCCGCGGCAGGATGGGATAAGATTTTGTGTGAGGTGGTGCATCTTATCGGTCTATCGCAAGAGGGTTATAAGTTAACAACCCCAAGTGTAGGGTCGCGATGTAGTAATAATCTTAGTAAGACCGAGGTCGAATCCACAGGGACTAAAACTTGTACATTTCTGAAATTAACTAGAAGTAAAACTAGAAGAAGATGTGAAACAAGTAATTACAACTAAGAATTTAAAGGTGGGAACTAGGGTGCCAAGGATCCACTTGTAGTGGTCAGGGAGCCCTCTTGCTTGATTCAAGTAACACAATTAGAATTAGAGTCCTATCATATCCAATTGAAAAATATATCAAAAAAACTAAATCTGAACTTCCATTGACCTAATTCTCAATGAAGGAGAACTATGATAATTGGCAGGGATTCCATCATCAAACCATGCCCGGGAGATAATGGCAAGTAATAAGATTTACCAATACCATAATCTCAAAGCAGGAGAATTGTGAAGATTAGGAAGGATTTCATCATCCTACCATGCCTAAGGGACGATAGTGTGAAATTGCGGTGAAGACCGCACTAGTTGAAGAAGGAATATGCCAATATGTCCTAGAGGGGGGTGAATAGGACTTTTAAAGGTTTTATGGTTTATTTTAAAATCCTATTATACTAATCCTAACAACAGACATATATATAGGATTACTCAAATGTAACTCTACTGGCTTTCAAGCCTAGTAGAGGATCCAATCACAAACTATTTAACAAGTAGCAATATATAACTTAGTTTATGATGGATATGACTGTGAATGTGTGTGAGGTGTGATCAGATATATAAATATGAATACATCGACATGAATCACAAACACAGAAGAAGCGTAATCACAAACATAGTCATTTTTATAGTGGTTCGACTACTTGTCTACTTCACTCCCGGTAACAGCACTCAACCCTTGAGTGTACCGGATTTCACTAAGGAGGTTTCATAGTGGTTCACCTCAAACCTAAGGTTTTATATCCGGTTCACCTTCAACCTTTACAACTTACACTGAGGCTGACTGTTTATGCTCTCACGAGTAAGGGTCAACACAACGACCCACTTTTAGGCACACTAGCCAAGGATCTTCCATAAGACCCTACTGAAGGTTTTTTACATGGTTCACTTCAAACACAGAGTTTAACTGGTTCACTCCTAACCAGATATTTATGCTCTCCATAGAGCAAGGGTCCACACAATGCACCCACCACGTACACTCCTGCTGGAGGCCTCTTAGAGGACTTCAAAAGGTGAGAACCACTTAAGACCCAATCCTAGAAAGGAATGTTCACAAGTGTCCTCTTGGGCTGTAGATATTTACAAATAAGTTGATGAGTCCTGATAAGCACAATGTCGAAGATCTCCTCCTCCTTGTTAATGAAGAGTGTTCTGCTCCCTTGGTCTGCAACACAAAATGATATACCAGTACTCGGCTTCGGGTTGGGTCAAGGTCAAGATGGAATCCTACTCTCTAAAGGTTTTCCTATAAGGAAGATAGAGTAGTTCCAAACTTATGCATTCAAAGCATCCCAGCTTAATGATTTGTCATTAAGGTAGTAGCTAGAGGATCTTTGAATGCAGAAGTTCATTCCCCAATCCACTCTATTGAATAGCAATGGTGAGGGTGGATTGGAGGATGAACTTCCTTGAGAGAAAGTGCTTTGGGTATATGATCAAAGGTTAAACACTCAAAAGCTCTCTCTACTTTCTTTCTCAGCAACAATAGACAAGTCCTTTATATATAGGCAAAAGGTTCTAATGGATATAAAATGGTCACATTTATGACTGAGTTCGATATCATTGAGCAGGTTCAATATCATCGAGCGTATACTCTCGATAGCATTGATGGTCTACTCAATGACTTGAACTCAAAATCATACGCTTTTGAAACTTGTCAGATGGTCGATGAATCGAAACCACTATCGATATCATCAGATTTCGAACTCCGATTCCATCGATGGTAGGTTCGATATATCGATACTTGAAAAATGAGAGAGACTTGACTTGAAATATTTCAGGTTTTTAGGCTCTGATCGAGGGCGAGTCGATGTCATCGGAATTTGTATATCGATGATATCGAAGGCAGTGTCGATGCATCGATAAATCCAATAGATTTACCAATAAGCTCGTTGGACAGTTTGTGTCCAGTTTCGATGTAATCGACTCAGCCTCGATATCATCGACATATGAATATCGATTTCCTCAAATGGGCCCTGATCAAAGTTAAAAACAACCTGAAATATCTACTAAAAGAAATGCGCGCCCATGGTCGATATCATCGATGGACTTCCGATCTTATCGATATTTGATTTCAGATCATATCGGAAGGCGCATTAATATATCGAAAGAATTCGAAATTTTCTTTAAAAAACAGGGGCGCCGAAAATCTGCCTGTCTATCTTATCGAGCCACTTTCGATGGGCTCGAGATTTGAGTATCGATTGTATCGATAGGTGTATCGATACATCGATAATTCGTCCAGATATGTTGTGAGGTTGCTGGACATATTTGGTCCTCTTTCCAATCATAGCGATGAAGCATCGGGGACTCGACAACGTAGGTTGATCATATCGACGGTGTTTCAATAAAATCAACAAGGTGAGAAAAACTTAGAGATTTTTCTATTTTGAAAGAAGTTTTCTCACCTAAAAACCCTATGATTGTCTAACTTGTTTTTAAGGGTTTTATTCACCTGGTGTTTTGGGACATGGGATGTGAGGTTTTAAATTTACATGTGGCGAGCTTGCACACATCCGGTTGAGGCAGACGCTTGAATTGATCTTCCTATCAGGCTCTGTAGACAATCTGACTCAACACTCCTGTAACTTGACAAACCAGGGCACTTTCATAGTAAACAACTGGACTTACTAATTTCACAATCTCAAATTAAGAAAAGATGATACTTAAAGCTATTGTAATCTACTGTAATTTGAGTCACAATAAACCATTAAAAACTGAAAGTATTCCTTAAATATCAAATTAGAATCCATAGTGTTCAACATAAATATGAATCAAAGCAATAGAGACATCCCATCATGCTACAAGCTTCACCTCTTAGCCCTAGCTAAGAGGTTTAGCCAACTATAGATATGCTTGGATCTAAAACCCTAGAAGAAAGCATGAAAACATCGTAGGGAGTCCTATTTATAGTTGTGGAACTCCAACTATCTAACCTAGTTGGAAAACTCTAGAACCACCTCAAATTTACGTAATTTGCTAAAATAGACTTCACTCTACGCAGTTTTTCAAAATAGACTTCACTCTGCGCAATTTCCTAAAATGACCAAGAGTTTCAGAATATGTTTTTTTAGGACGATTTCAGGATTCTTTTTTTTCACTTCAAATCTTTGATTCTCTTCATTCCTCACTTGGTTTTTTTGGATTTTTGGCATGTGAATTCTTCAATCTTTGTCTCATAAGATCCATCCCTTGCCTTGGTGATTCTTGAGCATCAAATTCATGCTTTTAGCACCCTTTTTAATCCAAGCTCTTAAATCCACCTTGCAACATAAACATGAGTAAAATAGAATATTAAGCATTATCATGTTCATAAAACCAAGATATAAATGGGGGATAATATGTAATATTTGACCCTCAACACAATCCCCAACTAGAATTTTGCTAGTCCCAAGTAAAGTATGCGAAAAATATTTTGAGAACCACAGGATAATTTCTATAAGCTCAAGTGGTTTTAAAAAAGCAATCTAAATAATAGAATTCTAAAATACATTAATGTTGTGCATTACCTTCTCCTAAACTCTAGTACTCGGTAAGTTTCATAATCAAGTTCAAAGCATTATTCCTCTAATTAGAACAATTCTAAATATTAAGTTCCTGGGTGTATAGTGAAGTCTAGACTTATCACAATCCAAGGTTCGGTTCTTCAATTTTATGATAACATTAATAATTAAAAGAGCATTCAGGACAACCAAAACCTAAACTGAAACTTGCTTTACAGTTCATCATTTAATTCCCTCTTTTATTCCTCTAGCTTTTGATTTTTCCATCGATGGCTTTCACGCTACGTCAACCTTTTTAAAGATCTTTAATAGGTAGCCCTTTTTTACAACAACTATTTTTTTAGCTGGGTATTTTCTTTTTCTTTCTTTTCAATCCTTCTTATTGAACATGATGGATAAATTCCCCAGGTTGGTTCCTTTCATGCGTAATAATCATCAAATTAACAATTTAATATCAAACTAACACTTTATTGTGTAAGATAGATGTGACATGTGAGATCATGACTCAATCAATGTTTAAAATTTCTAATCAAGGATTAATGACTTAACTTAATTTTGAGATCTCCTAAGTGACTAAACTCTAAGAGACATGAGGCATCAACATTAAGCATCTTGTAATTCCAATTTTTCAAAAATTTTTTAATTTTTCAAAATTTTTGCTCAAAGACTAAGAAAACATTAATTGGCTTGTCTAATCCACACCCCCCAACCTAAAATCTATATCGTCCTCAATGTAAAAGAAATAAGCATGTAATGCAAAAGAGGCAATGAAAAAAAAGGGGAAGTGATGGAAAGATAATATCTAAAGAAGGAATTTTTTAGGCTTTTCCAATGATCTCAGTGTGAAGATGGGTTAGCATAGAAGACTCAATAGACAATAACCAAATTATCCCAAAAAACGGAAAGAAAACTATCCTAAAACAGCAGAAAATAAACTATCTTAATCCTAAATTCTTTAAAAGCAGTAAACATAACTAGGAAAACAGGGGAAAACTACTCAGTCATGCCGCAAGGTTCCTCCTCCGGCCAATATCTTGATAAATTTCTTAGTAGGTTTCTCAACAAGATCATCCAAAAGCCCTTTTATGCAATATGCTTAGATGTCATGGAGCATGAATTTTTAGAGAAATTTGTGGACCTCTGTATAGAGTTTCCTTTTAATCTCCTAGGGTGTCCAAAGTACATATAATTCACCTGAGATAGAGAAAGTTTCAGAGTTAGCACAACATGGTAAATCAGAGACCACAAGTAGATAAAATTTGAGAAAATTCTCAGTATGTGATGTAGTCTTAACATATTTTAAAGTTTCAGACTTCGGTTCAACTTTCAACTCCTCCTCTATAGGTTTGGTCTCAATACTTTGGTGAAGGCTTGAGATCATGTTCTTCATTAATATGAGCTTTAGATGCTCATTGAGATGATGAATCACAATGAAAAGATTATAAATCTCATATGGATAGAGTCTATGAAGGCTAGGATAAGCTTGGGTTTCACTAAGGACTCTGAAATGCCTTAATCCATACTTTCCATAAAGTTCTGGGTCCTATATTTATAAAGAAAAAGTCCTAGTGGATTTATAATGGCTAGTTTTTGATTCTACTGAGTGAACCTTTGATGGCACCGAACTGCAGTTAGTGGCATCGAAATATCACTCAGTTGTACCGAATTAGATCTTGAAATTGCTGGATGAAATTTGTTACTTTCGGTGGCACAGAACGGTGTTCTTCGGTACAAGTCGGTGAGACCGAAATTCTAGGCGGTGGTACTGAATTAACTTGGAGTGTTGTTGGACTATTTTGGGCACTTTCGGTGGCATCGAAGGTATCTTCGGTGGCACCAAAGATGCCATTCGGTGGCAACTTCAACAACCGAATGTGAGATAATTTTTCCTGTTTAAATTTTTGTCCAGCAATTCATTCAACAACTTGGAACTTTCTAAAGCCAACTCTAGAATGATGGGAAATATGAGCTTAAAATGGCTTGTATAGATGATCTAAGTAAGTTTTCCTATTATGGGTCAAGGTCATCTATAGGTAAGATCCAGATTGTAGAAGCTTCTTTGTACATTGAACTTGTAGCTCGAGCTTCTGCTCCAGTTGCATCATCAGTCTTCATTTGCCAAGGACTCATCTGACTACTTGAAAAAACTAGTCACGTGATTGAAAAACATGTGTGCAAGGTGAGTGCAGTAATAATCTCCCCCTTCGTCAATTACGTGACAAAACAACCTAACCTAAGACATTGTCATGGCCCATACCAATGGCATACCAAAACAATGAAAGATTACATATCAAAATTACATATGAATATACCAATTTACAACTCAAGACAATTTTGGACATGTAACTTAATAATGTTGATCGCCCATAGTTTCTGTCATGATTAATCTGTAACAAGAAGGGACAAACTCTACAAAAAACAACGGATTGTTTTGGTCAGTAGGTTTCTTCTCCCCCTTTTTGTTAGTCATTGGCAAAGGATGTACTAAGAAGTAAGACAATAACATATATATGATAAAACTTAGTTAAGAGGGGGAGGACATGCAAGGCACAGAAAGTTAGAATAACAGGGAATATAGAAACATTATGTGACAAGCGCATTAAAAGATATAACCATGAAGCAGAATAAATGGTATGAGCATAAAGATATCATCATGAATTTATCAAAATTACTACCCCAAGTTTGGGTAGTAGCATCCATCATCCAAAAGAAATCAAGCCTTTTAGGGCATAAGGATCCAAAATAAAAGTATTAATAACAACACAGATCAAAGTATCATTTAGAAGATCCACCCTCATATGCAGAGAAATAAGTGTGGCAAAACAGAAGCAGCTCCGTAATGTGCACTCCATTATGTCAAAGAGCGTCAAGACGCAATTTAATTCCAGAGAGTCGATATTCACACTACCGAAGGCGAGCTTCTATATTAGATTGTCCATCAAGAAGAAGACGGATCGGGTCATTCTGACGAAGAAAGCGCCCAGTGCTGACTGAAATTGGACTTGGTGCAGGCATGGGAGTGCGACAGGAGTCCTGGGCAGTGACCATTAGAGTGTTTTAAACTTCTTCGCTGCTCTTGCATTCATGATTCTCCTTAAGTGTAGGTGCAGTTACATTCAATTAAATTAGGGTCTCCTTAGTAAAGCACACGACAAGATATATTGTATCATGGGTAGGTGATAAACTAAGGAATTTTGAGAGTTTACAGATAACACTTGGAAAGCGAAGGCTAGTACAGTGAACGCCCTTGACTACTAGGATCAACTGTTTCATAATAAGAGTGGGTAGGCATACTTCAATCCCCTAAAAGATGTCATACAAGATATTCAGAACAAATGGAGAGATCGAATCTCCCGAAACTTCACATGGGTATGCATTGGTACTCAGAATGTTGTGTAGTACTTTTGTGGTTGAGTCCAAATGCGATGAATGGAGATATTTTTGTTAGTTCCGGGGAATTGTTGAATCATCACATAGTAATCGAGTTAATTCACCCCAAACTCCAAGATGATTTAAAGGACGATCAGTTGGGGGAATGTGTGTGACTCTGAGGTGCAGTAATTTACTCGGCACCAAAGGAGTATCTCATTGGTTTTATTCATAAAGTTGATGCTGATTGATGGAGGATCATCCTGAGTGTCGTGACAAGAGTTTAAGAATTGATAAATGAGGTCATATTGGACCTCTCCTCCAAAGTATAACAGATTATCCCACCCAATTGATCCTAAGTAGAGATTGATCCCATATGGTTCGACGAGAACGGATATGATCCATCTATCAAAGACAGTTGTGTTTGACATAGCTATTTCGGTAGGATTTGAATAAGGAAAGCGACAATTGTTAGTTCTTCTATAGAGGTTTTCTCCTCTTGCAGGAGCCTTGCCTTTGTCTTTAACCACTATTATGTTGCAATCATGTATTAAAAATATTAAGATAATCAACCAATCGTAAGAGTATTCAAATATTGGACATAAAATAGAAAACTCCAGATTCATAGATATAATGATAAGGGCAAATGGAATATTTCAGCAAGAATTGAAGCATGCATATATAACATTAGTAATAAGTGAGGATAATATTTTCAATAAAAGGTCATACTGTCATGAAGGCAGAATCATAAAGCTGAAGATTATTCAATATCGATTGAAGCCATGAGTAACCAATGATTAGTTAGAGCAAAGCATGTGTTTTTAGAAATAGCTTCTCTAAAGCTGAAAATTCCTTGGCACCAAAATGAGTTTTAAACCTCATATTTACCAATCATACTACAGATTAGCTACCAAAAGAATAATTGATTCCAGGTGCTTTACTCTGGAAAATATACGTTTCCAGATGTAAATCAAAGTATATATATAAAAAAAAAAAATCACAGTACACACAAGAATGTATATTGACCCTAACACTCAGTTAATCTAGGAAGAACAACCAACAGCATCATCTTATGGGCATGATAGATATGCCGCAATTTGCTCCACTGACTGTTGGAGTGAGTGGTGCTTCTCTTCCATTGACATCACCATCACACCAAGTCTTAATTACTCCTCCAAAATTTGCATGAGAGTATCATTCTAAGGAGTAGGCACTATGCGGTGGAGGCTGGTGGATGAGTATCTTCCTCAACTAGTTCATCTTCCTTGTCCATAAATTCTTCTTCTACCGATATTGGATTACCAGATTCATGCATAAAAGAAAGATTCGTTTTCCCGATACTATGCGCATTGATTTCTGGGGCTGATAGGGATTCACCTTCAGGCTCATTGAACCCACATTGACGGGCCAACTTGCACAGCAAATGTCTAAAGGGTATTACTGTGGAGTTAGACTTGAACCATGAAACTATTTGATCATATATTAGAGTGGGTAGACATAATGGCTCCCCTTTACCAATGTGATATAGCGTCTCCACCATGAAAGGTGTGAGCTCAGTGTGATTACCATATCTAATTAGATGTTGGAAATGCAAATTAGATGAAGTATATGGTAATTATGGGACATATTTGTTGCTTGCAATGCATTTCTGTGATGCCAAGGTACATTCATCCCATTACACAAGAATTTAGTCCAAACAACCCTTTTTTGCTTCTGCGGGTAATTCAGTAGGTTGTTTGGAACCCAATGGTATCCCTATAAGCATTGAAATGCGATAAGGAGTGATTTTAACTATTTGACCATCGCATTCAACTTCAAAACCCCTAGATAGTGTGCAATGAGACACGAATGATTGGACCAAGGTTTCATTTACTGGTCCCCCAAAAGATAAAACTGGTAGCCATCCTTAGAGGGAAAGAATTTCCTAAACTTTAAAATTTTCAAGATAGCACACATCTACTCTTCTTTCACATACAATCCTTCTCTTCAAAAATCTGGAAGCAATGGGTCTGGAAGAGTTATGTCACACCCCAAACTCGGAATCTGGGCTCACAAAATTTCTGATTGCCGAATCCTGCACCGACAGCCCCATAATACTCCATTCTCGGCTCCCAGCACCCATATACTGGATTCCGATCCTATGATCCCACAAGGAGGATTTTCAACATGAAATTTTTGTAAGAAGCATAACCATGAGTATAACCCATATATAAACAATAACATCACCACATATCCACTATGATATAAAAACTTTAGAGTACAACACATAAAGGGGAAATACAAGATAGATATCAAAACTCCAAAGGCTCAGCCACATGCTCCTACCTCAGCTCGGCTACATCTTAGCATCACCTGCACGCAACGGTCATGCATAAGCTTACTAAGAAGCTTAGAGGGTGGTACATGAGTGTGCAATACATGTGCTAAGCACACAAATATCAGAGTAAGCAGAAATACTGGCAAGTCCATGAATACGTCAACCATAACAAGGCTATGTGATGCAATACATAGTATGTCAAATGTCATATACTGAGAATGCAATGCTATGTGTAAATCCTGACAAATCCATGAATACCATCAGCCTTATCTAGGCCCTGTAATGAAGAAACATAGTAAACCAAATGTTATATGCAGAGGATGTAATGTAAAGGAAATGACAAAACTAGAGTGTGTAGTCGGGATGATAGTATGTGGTATCGTAAGCTGTGGGGTTCATCATAAGGAGCTTCTATCCAAACCAGTCTCATACCTAAATTTGGATAGCTAGACTCAATGTTGTAAAATCATGATCTCAATTTGGTCGCGTACCCAACCAAAATCATGGCCATTGTGAAGGTACACATAATGATTTAGTTGCGCACCACCAACCCGAGTGGATGAATGAGATGTTGAGTACGTGACTTCTACTCAGTAAGTTCCACCCCACTGTATGCATAGTAGCTTGACAACACAGTAGCCTGTCAATCACTAGTAGCTAGCCCAAGCCCTTAGGCCCCGCCCACATCAGCGTCGACCCACGTGTGCCCGCCCACATGTGCAACAGTGACGGGGCGTCACAATATCAGTACCGTACATCTTTGAAATCATCATCGGGGTCTAGTACACTCCAAACTGGCTGCAGCCCCTCCCAGCCGTGCAACCCAGCTAGTGGAAAAGACCACACTATCTGCCTAGCTAATAGTTTACTAATATCTACCATGCTCGTCGATAGCAGACCCATTCCCGAGTTGGTCAAACTTAAAATTATGATAAGGACCGCTATAGTAGAAGTAAGAATAGGTCAAAGTGTCCTAAAGGGGGGTGAATAGTACTTTCTAAAATTTTATTGCAATTTAAAATTCTATTAACCTAATCTTAATCTAATATGCAACCATCAAGATATACTCATTTCAAGTCTAATGACTTTTAAGCCAAGTAGAGGATCCAATAATAAGACTATTCAATATTTAAACAAGATATAACAATTAGTCTTTGATGGATGAGCTATGTGAAAGTGTGTGGGATGTGATTCTTATCAGTTCTATATAATCATGTTATCATGCTTCATGTGAACATTCAAAGTAAGCACAATAAAAGAATATGCAAATAGCAATCCTAAACACAGTCGTTTATAGTGGTTTAGTTATGTACATACTCCACTCCCTGTGGATGCACTCAACCCTTGAGTGTACCGAATTTCACTAACGGAGGTTTCAAATCAGGTTCACCTCAAACCTTTACAACCTACACAATATTGACTCTAGGACCTACATAGGGTACCTAAACATGCCTACACAAGACAAACGTTTATGCCCTACATAAGAGCAAAGTTCCTACAAAAAGCACCTAGGTTTTAGGCCACACAGGCCAAGGATCCACACAAGGAACCTAGGTTTTTAGCCAAACAGGTCAAGGATCCACATAAGGAACCTAGTTTAGACCACACAGGTCAAGGATTTAGACAAGGAACCAAGGTTTTAGGCCACATAGGCTAAGGATCCACACAAGGAACCTATGTTTTAGGCTAAACAAGTCAAGGATCCACATAATGAACCTAGTTTAGACCTCACAAGTCAAGGATCCACATAAAAACTCTAGTTTAGGTCATACAGGCTAAGGACCTACACAAATGACCTAAGTTTATGCCCTACATAAGAACAAAAGTCCTACACTAAGAACCTAAACGTACTCTCCCATTGGAGGCCTCCTACGAGGGCTTGTAAGGGGTAAGATGTACCTGTGACCCAATCTTGCACAAGGAATGATCAACAGTGTCTCTGGACTCTAATGACTTACAAATAAGTAGATGAGCCCCATTTTGTACATTGATGAAGACGATCTCCCTTAATGACGAAGATTCTTCAGCTCCCTTGATCGGCAACACTTATGATGCTCTAATGTAAGACGAAGGGTTGGGTCATGGTTTTGTTGGAATCTACTCTAATGAATGTTAATCATTGAAGAGACGGAGTAATTCCAAGGTCTTAAACACTCAAGCGATCCTATCTCAATGATTTGCCATTAAGATGGTAGCTAGATAATCCTTGAATGAGTAAGTTCATTCAACAATCCACTCTATTGAATATCAATGATGAGGGTGGATTGAAGAATAAACTCCCATGAGAAAAAGGGCTTAGGGTAGGTGGTATGCAATTACTCTCATAAATCTCCCTTTCTTTTTCTCAATCCAGCAACCAAGAGCAAGATCTCCTTATAAAGGCAAAAAGTCCTAACAGAAATAAAATTGTCAGAGTCTGACTGAGTTCGATGCCATCGAACCTGATTCGATGTTATCGAAAGTATACTTTCAATGTCATCGGATCACAATCAATGATATGAACCCAACTGAAAAACATTTTAGGAACTTTTTGAATGAAGGTCGATGTTATCGAACCTGATTCGATGTCATCGATATTTAAACTTCGATGTCATCGAATCACAGTTCGATTCCTTGACGTTATAAACATAAGAGCTTGTTGGACATTTTAAAGGTTGTCTACGACGACATCGACCTGATTCGATCTCATCGAATTTCAAATATCGATGACATTGAATCCTAGTTCGATTCATCGATCTTTTCAGAAGATTTTCTTTGAAAGGTTGCTGGACACTTCTTTGTCCTTTTTCAATGTCATCGAGGTTCCCTCAATATCATCAAAGTTTGAATTTCGATAATATCGAGTTAATCTCGATTCCTCGAACATTTCCATTTAATTTTCCTCTCAAGCTTACTGGACAGACGTGTCCAGATTCGATGTTATCAAACCTTGCTCAATGTCATCGAAATTTGAATTTCAATGATATCGAAGTAGGTTCGATTCCTCAAGCAATGTCAAAATATTTTCCAAGAAGATTTGTTGGACAATGCTCTAAGTCCTTCGATCTCATCAACTAACCTTCGATGTCATTGATTACTGATGTTCGATGTCATCGAAGGATTGTTCGATTCATCAAATATCCTGTCCAAATACTTTGTGGTTGCTAGACATAAAATGACCTCAATTCGATGTCATCGAGACATGTTAGATGTCATCGATCATGAGTGTTCGATGCCATCGACAGAAGCTTAATATCATCGAACTAAGATGAAAAACTTAGAAAATTTTCATGTTTAAAGAATAAGTTTTCAGACTCTTAACACCTATGTTGTTTTAAGGATTTTAAGGATTTATTTACCTGGGTGTTTTGGGACATAGGATGTGAGGCTTAATTTACCTGTGATGAGCTCAGAGCACACATCTGGTTGAGGCAATAGCTTGTATGATCTTCATATGGGGTTTGCTTGACTCATCGACTCAACCCTCACGCTAATTGACAAACTAAAGCACTTTCAATCTACCCCTTTGTTAATTACGTGACAAAACACAAAACACCTAGACCAACACTTAGAACAACTCCCTAAATTGTGTGTACATGAACTTTATACAATTTTACAAATAGTCTATTGAGTTCATACACAACATTGAGGCTTCATGTAGCTGCTCCCCCTATCTCCTTGCAGTTGCTCCCCCTATCACTTGTGTCACCATGCATATGGGATTTTTTCTCCCCCTTTTTGTCAGCCATTAACAAAGGTTAGTATACACCAATCATAAGTAGAATGACTGAAGTTAAGCTTGAAGAAACTAGGAGAAACAAAGTAAGGAGAGGCCTATGTAGGGATCATCCTATGGCAAGGAACCTCATGCCAAAGAATAAACGATCATCAGTTCATAACATGTAAGCATATCTCCAAAATGCATAAGATAGATAGTAGAGCAATTAACATTCCATAGATGACATTATAGACATAGATATGCATTTGAATACAAAGCACTGAAATCATCATTCCACAACATATAATAAACAGTAATTCACCAATCACCATTTTTCACAAAACGTTCACTTCCTATAGACATTTAATATAAAGCTCAAAAAGATCATCATTAATTGATAAGAGCAATCAACCTAATTGCCCAAGCTTGGCAGTGAATAAGTGTTTAAACCATCTACCAACACAAAATCATCATCCGGCCCATCCATGGGCCACAAAAAAATATATATATATCCCACCAATTTGCCCATCCAAGGGCAATGTCAGACAACCAATCAAAAATATCCCATCATTTCTAACATTTTTAGCCCATCCACGGGCTAGATAACCAAAATGACCTATTATATTATTCAAGTTAGTTGACCCGCACATACACTCATGAGTATGTAGGACAGTCAGATCCTAAGTATGAATGAGTAAGCGGTGTATGTATGGCAAAATCAGCTCTACGACGCTAGGGCCAAGTCAGGTGGAGTCATATCGTCACATCAACACGTTAATAGGTCAATGATTTGCTAAGCCGTGCATTGTAATGTGGCTACCATCCACTCCAGGCCTGTCAGTCGCTCATCCTGTCAATAAAACCGGTCCTTAAGTCGCGCCAGTCCTCGTAGAGTTGCCCCGACCCGATCCTGATGCCACTTCTGTCGCTGTGTCTGTGTGGAGTCAGGAGTGGTCGGAATTATAAGTGGTTCCTGGGTTTCTCCTTCGGTTGGTGCCGCTGCTTCCCCCACTTCTGTTTCACCTTGCATCTCTTCCTCGATATGTCCTTCTATGAGTGGATGGACCTTGAGGTCCATCTTTCGGATGTTAACTTTGTTAAAATGTTGTAGAGGACGCTCAGGATCATCAGGCATGGGCAGTCCCAACTCATTGCTCAGCTCATGAATGATATGTGGGAATGGGAGATGAGTTGCTCGGGAAGTGTGGACAACAACAGCCAATTGGTGGACTATTAAGGTGGGTAGACACAGCTTGACACTAGACGCGATGCTATATAGAATAAGGACCATAAAGCTGGTAAGATTGGCTCAATTTTTTCCCCTTAGATATACATTTATAGAGAAGATCCCATGCAAAACTTGGTATTTTAGGAGCATGTATTTTTCTTTAAGTGCATTCCCTTGATACCATGGAACGTCTCTACCATACCATAAGAATTTGGTGACCATGGATCGGACAGTGGGGTCATCAAGATCAAGGTTAGACATGTCGATAGGGGAAAGAGTGAGACCAAACAAATTTACAACAGACTCGGTAATGATTTCTACATTCATTTCCCAAACTGTGACTGTGATAGAGGGAGGCTCAAGAACTGGAGAGTGGCAATATACGAGAAACTGGTAGGTTGGTTCATCATGGCATGGTCCACCAAAATCCAAAATAGGAGACCAATCAACGACCGACAATAGAGATTCTATATTAAATGCCTAAATACACTCTCGATCCACATTACATTCATGCACCAGACTTCGCCCCATATATTGTTTTTCAATACGTTGGTGTAGGGAGGCGGAATAACTAGAGAGGGAGGAGGTACTGGAGCCGCAGGAGGGGGCCTCACCGCGCGAAGACTATAGAGTGGCGGGGGCTCAGTGGCCTTAGCTCTTTGCCGTGGAGCCAAGGCATTTTTTCGAGTTGGTCATGATGTTTATCCTACTATTGGAGCTTTCCCTTTGTCCTTAGACATGTCAGATTGGGCAACCACAAATGCAAGAGAATAAATGAAGGGAAAAACTAAGTAGAAGATCGACAAGATGAAGAACAACAGAAATTTCCCAAAATCTCTTTTAATAACCTAGGATAGCCCGGATAAAGAAAGAGTACCTCGAGGAATCGATGATATATACCTATGAGTCTTCCGGAATTGATTTGTAAAGGACTGTGAAATAGCAGTGAAGACTGCTTGAGTTGAAGTTGGAATATGCTACTATGTCCTAGAGGGGGTGAATAGGACTTTTAAAAGTTTTTATGGTATATTTAAAATCCTATTTCACTAATCCTTTTAAATATACAATTATCAGGATTACTCAAATGTAACTCAACTGGCTTCCAAGCCTAGTAGAGGAGCTAATCACAGAACTATTCAAATAATAAGCATGAAGCAGTTATAGTCTATGATGGATGTGATTGTGTGTGAAGTGTGAGCAGATATGAACTCAGTTAACATAATAACACAAATGATCAAGCATAAGAATCAATCACAGACACAATCATTTTTATAGTGGTTCGACTACTTGTCTACTCCACTCCCGGCTGCCGCACTTAACCCTTGAGTGTACCGGACATCACTAAGGAGGTTTCTCAGGGTTCACCTCAAACCTAAGGTTTTAAATCAGGTTCACCTTCAACCTTTACATGGAGGTTTCTACTTGGTTCACCTCTAACCCTAGATTTTACTGGTTCACTCCTAACCAGATGTTTATGCTTTCCACAGATCAAGGGTCCACATAACGCACCCTGGAGTTTTACTGGTTCACTCCTAACCAGATGTTTATACTCTCCACAGAGGAAGGGTTCACACAACGCAACCAACACGTACACTCCCGTCGGAGGCCTCCTTGAGGACTTCAAAGGGTGAGAACCACTTAAGACCCAATCCTAGAAAGGAATTATCACAAGTGTCCTCTTGGACTTTAGGTACTTACAAATAAGTTGATGAGTCCCGTTTAGCACAATGACGAAGATCTCCTCCTCCTTGTTGATGAAGAGTCTTCTGCTCCCTTAATCCGCAACTCAAAAGATATACCAAGACAAGGTTTAGGGTTGGGTCAAGGTGAAGATGGAATCTTACTCTCTAAAGATTTTCCTATTAGGAAGATGGAGTAACTCCAATCTTATGCATTCAAGGCATCCCAGCATAATGATTTTCCATTAAGGTAGTAGCTGGAGGATCCTTGAATGCGGAAGTTCATTCCCTAATCCACTCTATTGAATATCAATGATGAGGGTGGATTGGAGGATGAACTCCCTTAAAAGAAAGGGCTTTAGATATAAGATATAAGTTGAAACACACAAAAGCTCTGTCTGCTTTCTCTCACAGCAACAAAAGACAAGTCCTCTATATATAGGCAAAAAGTTTCAACGGATATAAAATGGTCAAATTTATAACAGAGTTCGATATCATCGAAGAGGTTCAATATCATCGAGCGTATACTCTCGATAGCATCGATGGTCTGCTCAATGACTCGGACTCAATGTCATACGCTTTTGAAACTTCTTAGCTATAGGTCGATGAATCGAAACTATTATCGATGTCATCGAATTTCGAACTCCGATTCCATCGATAACAGGTTCGATTAATCGACACTTGAAAAATGAGAGAGACTTGACTTTGAGATATTTCAGGTTTTCATGAATGATCGGGGGAACCGTCGAGATCATCAGAATTTGAATATCGATGATATCGAGATCAGAGTCGATGCATCGATAAATCTAGCGGATTTGTCTTTAAGCTTGTTGGACGAT
This sequence comes from Magnolia changhungtana, assembly GCA_030180095.1. Taxonomy (NCBI): domain Eukaryota; kingdom Viridiplantae; phylum Streptophyta; class Magnoliopsida; order Magnoliales; family Magnoliaceae; genus Magnolia; species Magnolia changhungtana. The sequence goes on from JASAUF010000294.1 coordinate 2,843,631, forward strand.
TTGTGTCCTTATTCGATGCAATCGACCTGGTGCCGATATCATCGATATTTGAATATCGATTCTATCAAAGGGCCCCCGATCATAGTTAAAAATAACCTGAAATATCTGTTGTAAGAAATGCGCGCCCACCATCGATATCATCGATGGACCTTCGATCATATCGATATTTGAATTCAATAATATCAGACAGTCATCGATATATCGAAGGAATTTGAGATTTTAATTAAAAAACAGGTGCGCCAGAAATCTGCCTATCGATCTTATTGTGCCATTCCCGATGGACTCAAGATTTGAATAAGGATGATATCGATAGGTGTATCGATACATCGATAATTCGTCTAAATATGTTGTGAAGTTGCTAGATGTTGTGAAGTTGTTAGACATATTTAGTGCTTTTATTGATAATATCGATAGGTGTATCGATACATCAATAAATCCGTCCAGATGAATATTTATTTGCTTGACATTTTTGGTCCTCATATCGATAATATTGGTAAGGTATCGAGGACATCGATAGTGAAGATCGATCATATCGAAGGTGCATCGATAAAATTGACAAGGCGAGAAAAACTTACAGATTTTCCTATTTGAAAAAAGTTTTCTCACCTTAAAAACCCTAAGATGTCTATCTTGTTTTAAGGGTTTTAATCACCTGGTGTTTTGGGACATGGGATGTGAGGCTATGATTTACCTATGGAGAGCTTCCACACATCTGTGTGAAGCAGACACTTGAATTATTCTTCCCATCGAGCTCTGTAGATAGTTTGACCCACCATTCACGTAACTTGACAAATCAAGGCTCTAGTAGGTGCGCTTTCAATATCCCCCTTTGTCAATACGTGATAAAATACCCAAAACACCCTAAGATACTTCTAGACAAACACACCCTAAATTGTGTGTACATGTTTTTACACAATTTTACAATTTTCTAACCCATGTACACAACCAGTAGTATCTGCTCCCCATTACTTCAAAACTCCCCCTTTCTTGGTGCAGCTGCTCCCCCTAACACCTGCAACACATTAGATATACAATTTTCCGCTTGGGGTGTTTTGAACTGTTCTCCTCCTTTTTATCAATCATTAGCAAAGGTATAGCAAGTGATATTGACTGAAGATTAAAATACTTGAGAGAACCAACCAGGTAGAAGCAAATGAATTTGATGTATATGAGTTAGCTCAATTTAATCAAACATCAATTTCAGAATTCATGAATGCATATTAGATAAGATAGAGCAATTGTATAGCAGTTGAAATATTCATTAAGAACATCATATGCATTCCATAATTTGATAAACCAGGGGAACTTAAGACAAATATTGCAAAAAAAAATAAAATTAAGCATTCTAATCAGCCATAGATGAACCAAAAAATTGCCTCAGACAGTAGTTAATACCAAGCACAAAAAGAATTGTTCAGTCCATCCCAAAAAAAATATATACTGCTCCATACAGCAGTAACCAAAAAGTGTCAAGCCCGCATATGGGCACCCAATCAACATTCATCAACATTATCCTAGCTTTGGACATATACAACCAAAAAAATATCCACATCTAGAAGGCTATCATGCACACCAATGATAGCGAAGAACATCCAGAAAGATACTGATGTTCAAACGTGAGATGAGAGTAAGGTGTGTATGATAACATGTATGAACCGGCCTTACGGAGCAGAATAAGATGACATTGTGTCGTCTCGTCTGTACGTCATCAGATCCACCAGCTATTGCACCGATAGCTGCACTTTGTGGACGACTCGCTCCAAGATAGTCAGCTGCTCCCGTACAAAATGAATATCTCTCTGGATTACCCCAATTCTGTCTAGTTTGAACCTTTTGCCATGCTCGTGTATTTGGGTGGTCATGAACTCGCTCCAGTTGGAGGAGGTGGTGCCAGTGATTCGGTTTGGGACCCACCTCACGACGTCTATGATCTTTGTCGAGTGAGGATCCCACTTTCTGGGGCCCTCGCTCTTTCTCTAGATGCGAGGACTTTTTGTTGGGTAGCTCTTGAACACTCCCCCTGACTGGATGCAATCCCTTTGTCCTTTCCCATAACGACAAAAAGGTTTTACGAATTTAGGAAAGAGGACACGACCTTAATAGAAAGAAGCAATACCTAAAAGAAGTGGACTTTCAACTAATAGAAAGGTATTACCGATTTCATTGCATGATTTGGGTAAGCCTACGAGGGTTCCAGTGGTTTGGTCGAGCATATCAACCAAAGGCGAGAGCAAAAAAAAAACTAAACTTTGAGACAGAAACCCCTTATTGCTCTCCGCTGACTTATATCGGGCGCCATCTGTCGATATGATCGACCATTGTGTCAATGATATCGAGAGGTTACTTATTGATTCGATCGAGTCTGTCTCCAATATCATTCATAGCCATTTGACTGTTCATATCCTAAAGAGGTGTCGATAATATCGATCTTTTATCGATGAATCGACGATGAGAATTTTTAGTTTTTTGCATTCAGACAGATCTTCAAATATACTCTTCATATTTCTGTCAACAGTATTCTCAACAAAAATTATGTACACACACTGTACACAACAAAATTATAAACATTTAATTGTTTATACAAAAAGAGGAGGTGAAGCACCTCAGATATATCATTTGAAGTTCAGCAAAAACATTTCCTCATTTTAGCATAGGTTCAGATTTTGATACGTGATCTGAACTAATTCTTTCTTACCCATTTCATTTTATTGATCGATTTGAGTGGTGATGCAGGGACATTGCTTCTATTCATATCCTTAAGAGGACTTTTGAAGTTTTGTATTTCTCTGGTTGATAATTCATTAACATGATTCTGACCATAGTTAGATTTAGTCCTCCTAGGTGTTATGCATTCAAACTTGTAATGACCTGAATCACCATACAAATGACATGCTGGAGTTGTTCTGGTTTTGCTTCCAGAAGCAGCAAATTTTTCAGTTCTAAGAGCTGCATTTCCAGTCTTTGATTTGTGTTTTTCATATCCAAGGCCGCTTTTATCCTTTCCAGGTCTTCCCATTCCTAACAGTTTTTCCAGCTTTTCGCCACTCTAGGAAAACTTGTAATTTATCTTGGCTATCTTCTTGGATTCTTCCAGATCAAACAGGAGTGTATGATTTTCATTTCGAAGAAGCATATTTTCGTCTTCTAATTGCTCAACATGTTTGTTCAGTTTTTCAGACTCACTTTTAAGGAGAATATTAGCTTGTTCAAGTCTATCATTATCCATATGATATTGCTGCAGATCATTTATCAAATGTGTGTTGATTTCCAATGCTTTATCCAAGTCTTTCTGCAGCAACTTGCTTTTGTTCTCCTCTATTCCGAGTCTTTTGAGGATATTGATGCTATGAGTATAAAGTTGATTATAGGCATCTTGCAGTTTATCCTCTTCGATTTCTTCTTCCTCTTTTTCTTCAGTTTCCTCATTGTCAGATGAAAATGATTCAGTGGCTAGCTGTTCTTTCTAATTCTCAGATTCAGTGGGGATGATTGAAGTAGTGGAGACCATGAGTATTTTCAATGATTTTTTATCTCCGTCGCTTTCTGAGTCACTAGATTCTGAATTTGACTCATCTGTATCATCCCACGTGGTGGCCATTGTCTTGCCTTAGCTTTTCTATTTGGGCATTCGGTTGAAAGGTGTCCATGCTCCTGACAGGCATAGCATCGTGGTTCTTTGGTCCTTTTACCAAATTTGCCTGCAGGAAGTTTGTTGTTCACCTTTCTTCCTCTAAAGGGACAGCCGCAATTCTTTCGAAAGAATCTCCTAAATTTTTATGCCAGCAAAGCCACTTCTTCATCTTCATCTTCCTTTTCACTCCCACTGTCCCCATGTATTATTTTCTCTGCGGTTTTTAGGACAGTTGTTTTGGATTTAGGGGTTTGAGTGTAGTGTAGTTCAAAAGTTTGTAGGGAACCTACCAGTTCTTCTACTTTCATTTCATCTATGTTTCTACACTTCTCAATTGTTGTAACCTTGGGATTAAATCATTCCGGTAGGGATTTAGAATTTTCCTACAATTTTTTTGTACCGGAACTTTTTCTCCTAATCCACCCATGGAGTTGCAGATGATATTTAACTTTGTAAAGAACTCCATAAATGTCTCATGCTCTTCCATTCTGAGACTTTTGAACTGTGAAGTCAGGAGTTAAATTTTGGATCGCTTCACAATGCTTGTGCCTTCATGGGTTGTTTCCAAAATCTCATGCTTCCTTGGATGTCTCACACATACTTATTTGATTAAATATATCCTAGGACACGGCAGAGTAGATGACGTTCATAGCTTTAGCTTCAGAAGTCTGTTTATCTTTATCAAACGCCGTCCACATCTCTTTGAACTTGGGCTTTGTGATAGTTGTGCCACTGTCAAGTATAATTTGTTCATATGGTGGCATATATCCATTTTCGACTATATCCCAAACATCGTGGTCCAAAGATCTCAGAAAGTAGTGCATCCTAGCCTTCTAGTATGCATAGTTTAAGCAGTCAAATACTGGAGGTCTAGTGACTGATAAGTCCTCTCCTTTGGCCATATTCCCAACTTCAGTCAAGATCATTCTCTATGCAGTGAAGCCCTTAAGAGAGTCCCACTCTGATACCAATTGAAATAGCTGTGAAGACTGCTTGAGTTAAAGTTGGAATATGCTAATATATCCTAGAGGGGGTGAATAGGACTTTTAAAAGTGTTTATTGTTTATTTAAAATCCTATTTCACTAATCCTTTTAAATATACAATTATCAGGATTACTCAAATGTAACTCAACTGGCTTCCAAGCCTATTAGAGGATCCTGAAAAGGCCAAACTATATGTCCTAGAGGGGGGGTGAATAGGACTATGCCAAATTTAAAATAAAATCAGTAGAAATAAAGTAAACCAATAGCCTTATAATATAAATCAATTCACAATACTAAATTTTAAATCACCTTGATAAATAAGTATTGAGAGATTGATACAAATTTAGTTCTAAGGACAACCTTACACCATAATAAACAAGGGCTTATGGTAGGACAACCTTATTTCTAGAACCTCTTTTGGATCAAGGACTCAATTTTAATATAAGTAAATGAAATAGCAAGGAATTGAAATTAAATGCAGAAGTATAAATCTAAATTATTACAAGAATCCCCACACTTGCTTGAAATGTAAATAATTACAACATTCACATCCACTTGTACATTCCACACAATCGAATGATAAAAGATATGAAAATTAAGCAAGCATTCAATCCACAAGACAAAGAGTTATAATGGTTCTCCTGTGTGTACACCAACTGTTTTCCATGACCACACGAGAACTACACCACTCCTAATATCCTCACACAAGGGATATTAGCGTTCACTATCAAATAGGTTTTCACAGGTTCACCAAAAACCTTTACAATTGTGTCTTTTTCACTAGGGCTTACACAATTCAAAAACCCCTCTTTTCTGAGTTTTCTGGTTTTCCTCAGACAACCAATACAATGAGATTTTTCCGCTTAATCTCAAATAAAACCAAAAGTAAATAAATTTTACAAATTGTAAAATACCCGAATTTCACCTTTTCTTAGCAGCCCCGGTAGAACCAATCGGAGTAGATGATTGAATGTCAAAGTTCAATTTCCAATACTCACATTCATAAGGTTCTAAATTCTAATAGATTTTAGATTTAACTCGTTGGCGTAGCTATATTTGATTTTGATTCCAAGAAGAAGGAATAAGATAATTCCTCTTTTCAAATAAGATTGGAATATAGAAACAAAATCAAATTAAATAAGCTAGCAAAAAGGAATATTAAATAAGCACAATGTAGCTTAAAATAAACACAGACTTATCTCAGAGTGATCACTTGAAAATTCTTGAATTGAATGGAGTTGAAGTGAGAAAACTCAATTTCGTGTTCAATTTATAGAAGCAAAACGTTCCTACGACCGGTCTTGGAAACCTGGATCGGTCGTAGCTCAAATGATTTTTGAAATATTGAGCGCGATCTTTGAAAGTCGTTCCTACGACTGGTCGTGAGTACCCTACGACTGGTCGTGGGTCACCTACGATTGGTCGTAGATCCCTACGACTGGTCGTAGGACCAGGATAACATTGCTTGATTTTGAGTCGTAGAATCACGACTGGTCGTGGACGAGTCGAAGCCACACCTACGACCGGTCGAAGGACCTCCAGGACTGGTCGTGGGCGTTCAAAAATTCGAAAAAATCTTCAACAACTTAGAATTGGTCGTGGAATTTCTTGGACTAGTCGAACCAATGCCAGGACTGGTCGACAAGAGCTAGGACTGGTCTTGGAATAGACCAAACTTATGTAAAATAAACATTTGATTTATGTATCCAAAATGACCTACTTAAAGGGTCAACCTAAGGTCATTCAAACCTGAATCATGTCGTATGGACATTGAACTTCAACCATTCAACGAATGTAGTTTGTTTGAACCATATCAGGCTAGAGATCTTGAACTTGTTGTAGCTTCAAACTTGAGATCTTCATCAGCATAACAACTACTTCATGCATTGCTTATTAGTCTTGAAGTCATGAGACTTGAACATCAACATTGTAGCTTCTTGATACTTCAACATGTAGCTTCTTGAAGTATTTATGCAGTGTCTTGTGAAGTATTTATGCAGTGTCTTGAATTCATATAAATCATCATACACGCACAGGACATAGATAGATGTTTACATAGATAGATGTTTTGACACATCACAAATTTGACAACCAAGAAGTATGAGACCATAACACTTACAATCTCCCCCTTTGTCAAATTTGTGACAAAACACCCAAGTAATAATAATACTTCCAATAGACATAAGAGAAGTATAAACAAGTTCACAATAGAGAAACATACATAGATATGTTAAGTAATAACAAGCATCATTCTCCTATAACAACCCTTGAGAAGCTTAACTACCCCTGAGAAGCTTAACTCCCCCTGAGTAATAGCTTGAGTAATAAATAAATCATCAAAGACCAAAACTTCTCCCCCTTTTTGACACAAAATGACAAAGGAAGAAGAGTAGCAATAGGAGTTGATTCAAGAAAACATAGTGCATAATCCAAAAAGTCAGTAAGCATGTAAAGTTCAAGAGAAAAATATTACAGACCCATTAAAAAAATTCAGTCAGAACCAGAAGAGGGTGCAGGATTAGATGGATCAATTTTATGTAAACCCTTAGCAATCCGCCTCATATATTTGCGTAAATAGGAAAATTGTGTCTTGGGTAACACGAATTTGAGCCACCTGCTCTTGAAGTGAATTCAATCTTTCATCAAAATCAGAAGGCTGAAAATCAGGATCATCGGCCGAGTCTGATTCAAGTTCTTCAAATAAATCATCCATATTCACGTCTTCAGAAGATCACTAGCTTGACATTTCTCGCTTCAAAGACCACCTTTGCTACAAGATCCACTTGGCCTTCAGCCAATTCTAAATTCATCTTGTTAAGATTGGAATTATTAAAAGGAAGATTATGGATGGGTTTTTCTCTAGTAGGCATAGCCACGAGCATATGATTTGCCAGCATAGTCAATAAATAACCAAAGGGTATATCTTGTGGCGAGGATGGTGACGAGACAGAATAATGGAATGACAAATCAAAGACGGTAGACATATTTTTGCACAGAGACAACGAGAATGCAAAACACGAACCATGAAAGCAAGTGAGTTCGGTTTTATTACCAGATCGTGGATAAAGATTTGAGATGAATATCCGATGAAGTACTCTGTGTCTGGGTAACAAATACCTTGAGGGAAGTACATGACCTTTATGAGTCCAATGAACATCCAAATGACATAAATCTCTAGTAAGCATTTTTCGTTCAGATTCTGAGAGACTGTCATGTAAAATATTAATTGGAATGCTCTCATCATTGACAGGTATTTCCATAATGTCAGCAATCAAATGTCGATCCACTAAAAACATTCCTTCTTGAGTTTCAACTTTAAAAGTAAAATCCTCAAGAGAAAAATCACAGATACATGCAAACATGGATTGGGCAATGGACTGGTATGCAGCTCCACCCCAATGTAAGATGTTCTCCCATCCCACAGATTCCAACAGAGGAAGGATACTAAAAGAAGCAATGTGATTAATATTAACATGACGTTCAACAATAACATTGCGCATACGCAAATCCCGAGCATCAGAAGAATCATTTTCGGGAGAGCGAAGATGACGTTGTACAATAGAGGCTGATCTAGATGAAGATGGACCTCGAGTAGTTTTCTTTTTACCTCTAACATCCATTTTCTAAGAAGGATTTCAAGGAAACAACAGGATGCAAGATAGAAAAAAAATGAGGTTTAGATAGAACAGATTTTTTAAGATAAAACCCCAAACTTGCAATGAACGACCAAATAGATTCCACAAGAATGAAATTTGAAACACTAGAAGCAAGAATCTACAAAGAAAATGCAAAAGAACTACTAACCTTGAAGAACTATGAAGGTGGGTTCGACCGGTCGTAGCTAGAGCCGTTGGAGGATAAAAAGAAATGAAGAAGAAGAGTCAAAATCCCCTAATTAAAGTGAAATTCCGAGTTTCACGACTGGTCGTATAAGTTCTCGCCGTGTCAGGTACTACCTGACACCGATGCGTGTATACTCACGACCGGTTAGAAAGTACGACATAAAATTTGCAATTTTTTAAATAATTTTCAAATTTAAGCAAATAAAACATCAATTTATGTACATTATGATACACCAAATCATGCAAATTCAATTTAAATTGCACATACAGAGATCAAACTTTAATTTATTAAACCTGCTTTTGTCGAGCGGTTTAGTGAAAATGTCCGCAAGTTGAGTCTCAGTTGAAATGTAATCCAGATATATTAATTTTTCTTTCACTAATTCACGAATGTAGTGAAATCTAATGTCAATATGTTTAGTACGTGAATGCTGAACTGGATTTTTAGAGATATTTATTGCACTGGAATTATCACAAAATAAAATCATAGAATCCTGAGTAATTCCATAATCGCTTAACATTCGTTTCATCCAAACAAGTTGAGTACATGCATTTCAAGAAGAATGTATTCACCTCAATTTGTTGATAGCGATATAGAACTTTGCTTCTTGCTAAACCAAGAAACAAGACAATTTCAATGTAGAAACAACCACCACCGGTTGATTTCCTATCATCAATGTTTCAAACCATCAAGACATCTGTGTGCAAGCTAATTGAACATTAGTCTCATGTGGATACCAGAGACCAGTTTAGTAGAACTTGCGACATATCGCATAATCCACTTAACAACGAGTTAAGTGAGATTCTTTAGGATTTGATTGATAACGAGCACAAATACCAACACTCAAAGCAATATCGGTCTACTAGCAAATGATAAAGCAAACTACCAATCAAACTACGATACAATTTAGGATCCACATTATTACCTGTAGAGTCTTTTGAGAGTCTCAAAGTTGTACTCATAGGAGTATCATAATTTTTACCTTTCTCAAATCCAAATTTCTTAATTAAACTCGAGCATATTTGGTTTGAGAGATAAAAATTCCATCGGTTGTTGTTTTACTTGCAACCCTAGAAAATAGTTTAATTCTCCAACCATGCTCATTTCGAATTTAGACTTCATCAAATCTGCAAACTCAATGATCATGTTAGTACAAAGTTGATCCATAAATAATATCGTCAACATATATTGGAACCATTAGAATATCATCGTTATGTTTCTTAACAAAGAGCGTCTTATCAACACATCCCATCTGAAAATTATGACTCAGTAAAAACTTAGTCAATTTTTCGTACCATGCTCTGGGAGCTTGTTTTAGACCATAGAGAGCCTTCTTAAGATGATATACATGATCAGTAAATTTAGGATCTTCAAACCCTGTAGGTTGTTCAACATATACCTCTTCATGTAAATCACCATTCAGAAAGGCACTCTTTACATCCATTTGGTAAATTTTAATCTTCCTAAAACATGCAATGGAGATAAAAAGTCGATTGATTCAAGACGAGCTACGAGGAGCAAATGTTTCATTATAGTCAATACCTTCAATTTGTGTATACCTGTACAACTAGTCTTGCTTTATTTCGAATAATATTTCCAAGTTCATCGATTTGTTTTTGAAAATCCATTTTGTTCCAATAATATGTTTATCTTTAGGTCTAGGAACAAGGTGCGGACATCATTTCGACAACCTGATTAAGTTCTTCTTGCATCGCAAGAATCCAGTTTTCATCCGAAAGTGCTTCTTTTAAATTAACCGGTTCAATCTGGGATGTAAAGCATACGTAGTTACATATGTCCTCTAATTGTCTACGAGTGCGCACACCAGTGAGAGGGTTTTCAAGTATTTGAGAAGTTGGATGATCTTTAACAGTCCTTAATTCTGGATTAGTTTCACTTGATGGAATTTCTTATTTTTCAAGTATAAGAATTTCATCATTATCTGAACTAGGGACAGGTGTATTCAAAAGATCGTTAATCACAACATTTATTGACTCTTGAATCACACCGGTCCTGTTGTTCAGAACACGATATGCACGACTGTTCAAAGAATATCCTAAAAAGATCCCTTCATCACTTTTAGTGTCGAACTTTCCCAAATTTTCACGGTCGCATAAAAATATAGCACTTACTGCCAAAAACTCGAAAGTATTTGATGACAGAAGGCTTTTTCTCAAACCACATTTCATAAGCCATTTTATTATTAGATTTACAAATATAAACACGGTTAATAATGTAGCGGTTGTATTCTTGCTTCAAATTTGAGAGGTTCCTAGGGAGCTTCATGCTATTTAACATAACATTTCCCATTTCTTGAAGCACTCTATTCTTCCTCTCGACAATTCCATTTTGTTGAGGAGTTTTAGGTGCGAGAGAATTCATGCGATATTCACGATCGCTACAAAATTTCTCAAAACCGCTATTTTCGAACTCGGATCCATGATCACTACGGATCTTCTTGACTTGAGAACATTTTTTTTTGAATCCGTTTTATAATCTTTTTAACTCCATCAAGGGTTTCGATTTATCTCTCAAGAATGAAACCCAAGTGTATCTTGTGTAATCATCTACAATAACTAAGATGTACTTTTTGCCACCTCGACTTTCCGTTCTTGTTGGTCCTATAAGATCCATGTGAGAAGCTCGAGTGGTCTTGTGGTGATATTGGAGTTTACCTTTTTGTGAGAGCTCCTAGTTTGTTTACCATACCGGCATTCACCACAAATCTTGTCTACTTTTTGCATCTTAGGTAGACCTTTAACTAGTTCACTTTTGCTCAATCTGTATAGATTTCATTAGTGTACATGTCCAAGGCGTTTATGCCATAATTGTCTCATCGGTATGGACCATGTAGCACGTTTGTTCAGATGAGCTACCATTGCTTACTATATAGCGATTTTGAAGTTCTCACACCGTTAATATTACGAACCTTTTTCATTTATAATTTCACAACCTTGATTAGAAAATTTAACATTATGGTTGTTATCGCATATTTGAGATATGCTCAAAGTTGTGTTTTAAACCCTCAACATATAAAACATTTTTAAATAAGGGAAGGTTATAGAGTTGAACCGTACCTTTGCCGATTATCTTGCAGTTGCTACCATCACCAAATGTGACTGATCCATCATCATATCTTTAAGATCGGTGAATAAAGCTTTGTCGCCTGTCATATGTCTGGAGCATCCACTGTCTAAGTACCATTTTGACTGGCTTGTAGCTTTGAAAGCAGTGTGAGCAACCAAACAAGCAACCTTAGGAACCCATTTCAGTACTGTTTTTGGTTTAGGAGAATAATTGGTCTTCTTTTGTTTATAGTTATAAGAGTGACCTACTGAGTTAGATTTTAATAGCTCCTTAAGTAAATCAACAATTTTTTCAGCTAGTGGGTTTCGAATCTGATTTTTGAAATTTATATAGCTGTTTTTGTGTTTTTGAAAAGTTTTTGTATTTTTAGAAAAAACATGACTAGTACCTTTTCCTTTTGAGTTAGAAGTCTCTCCTTTCACAAAATTGGGAGGAGTATTCTTCTGTTTAGGAGATGTGTTTTTATCAAAGCCCAACCCGGATCGATCGCCACATTTTCTTGATCCGGATAATAATTTTTCTAATTTTGGATCACCTTGGGCATATCTCCATGTGTCCTTCAAACTCAGAAGAGAAGATACTTCATTTTTAAGTTTCTCATTTTCAGATTTCAAATTTTCAATTAGGGAGGTTTTGAATTCTAGATCACACTTTGATTTTTCAAAATAATCTGAAATTTGAGATTTTTCTAAAACAAGGGTTTCAAAACATTCTTTAAGTTTAAAAAACTTTTCTTTTTGAAGTTTAAGTTTGACAGCAATTTTACAACTTTCCTTATATAAGGCATTGTAAGCATCTTGAAGATCTTCATCATTTTCATGATCACTATCCAAATTTTCTTCACTTGTTGAATCATCGTGATCAGAAAAGGTAAACTTGGCTAGAGTCATAAGGGCCTTTAATTCACTACCCGACTCAGTTTCTGAATTTTCTGATTCAGAAGAAGCTTCAGAATCAGATGATTCATCCCAAGTAGCCAACATACCTTTTCTTTTGGATCTGTCCTTTTTAAGATATTTGTTTGCTAAATGCCCATATTCTTGACAGTTGTAGCATTGACTATCTTTCAATGATTTCCAAGTTTTAGACTTAGGTTTAGTACGTTTCTTTTCATTTGCCTTTTGAAAGTCGACTCTTTTCTTACTTTTGAAAATCTTATAAAACTTTTTCGCCAAAAGGGCCATATCATCTTCGGACTTTTCGAATCAATTTTCTTGAGTAATACTTTTAGAGGACTTCAAGGCAATAGATTTACCTTTAGGAGCTTTAAAACTTAATTCATAGGTTTGTAAAGAACCAACTAATTCTTCTACCTTCATATTGTCTGTATCACGAAGTTCCTGGATTGAGTTACCTTAGAATTGAACCGTTCAGAAGAGAGCGTAGTATTTTTGCACACACTTTACTTTCTGGGATCTTATCGCCAAGACCCCACATTGAGTTAACAATGTCATTCAATCTAGTAAAAAAGTCCATAAACATTTCATTTTCCTTCATATGAATTTCTTCAAATTTAGTTGTGAGGAGTTGGACTTTAGATTTCTTGACAATTGATGTACCTTCGTGTGTCATTTCTAAAATATCCCAGGCTTGCTTTGCAGTATCATAGGATATGATTCTTTTGAACTCATCCGGTGATAGTGCGCAAGTGATTGCATTTAGTGCTTTAGCATTAGCACTACTCTCATTTTTCTGAAGTGTGGTCCATTGGTAATACGGTGTAATTTTCATAGATTTTGAACCATCAACACCAGTTACTTCCATGGTAGGAGGTTTCCATTCAGTCACTGTGGCTTGCCACACACTTTCATCCATTGATTTGAGGAAGATCCTCATTCTGGCTTTCCAATAGGCATAGTTGGAACCATCAAAAGGTGGAGGCCTAGTAACTGAAAGGCTATCAAAATTTGACATCTTTTTATATAGCTTAGAACGTTAGCTCAGGAAATAAATCCAAATAAAAAGCAATAAAAATGAGCTATTAGGCTCTGATACCACTTGAAAAGGCCAAACTATATGTCCTAGAGGGGGGGTGAATAGGACTATGCCAAATTTAAAATAAAATCAGCGGAAATAAAGTAAACCAATAGCCTTATAATATAAATTAATTCACAATACTAAATTTTAAATCACCTTGATAAATAAGTATTGAGAGATTGATACAAATTTAGTTCTAAGGACAACCTTACACCATAATAAACAAGGGCTTATGGTAGGACAACCTTATTTCTAGAACCTCTTTTGGATCAAGGACTCAATTTTAATATAAGTAAATGAAATAGCAAGGAATTGAAATTAAATGCAGAAGTATAAATCTAAATTATTACAAGAATCCCCACACTTGCTTGAAATGTAAATAATTACAACATTCACATCCACTTGTACATTCCACACAATCGAATGATAAAAGATATGAAAATTAAGCAAGCATTCAATCCACAAGACAAAGAGTTATAGTGGTTCACTTTCGTGTGTACACCTGCTGCTTTCCAATGACACACCTGAGAATGCTACTCCACTCCTAATATCCACACACAGGGGATATTAGCGTTCACTATCAAATAGGTTTTCACAGGTTCACCAAAAACCTTTACAATTGTGTCTTTTTCACTAGGGCTTACACAATTCAAAAACCCCTCTTTTCTGAGTTTTCTGGTTTTCCTCAGACAACCAATACAATGAGATTTTTCTGGCTTAATCTCAAATAAAACCAAAAGTAAATAAATTTTACAGAATTGTAAAATACCTGAATTTCACCTTTTCTTAGCAGCCCGGTAGAACCAATTGGAGTAGATGATTGAATATCAAAGTTCAATTTCCAATACTCACATTCATAAAGTTCTAAATTCTAATAGATTTTAGATTTAACTCATTGGGCGTAGCTATATTTGATTTTGATTCCAAGAAGAAGGAATAAGATAATTCCTCTTTTCAAATAAGATTGGAATATAGAAACAAAATCAAATTAAATAAGCTAGCAAAAAGGAATATTAAATAAGCACAATGTAGCTTAAAATAAACACAGACTTATCTCAGAGTGATCACTTGAAAATTCTTGAATTGAATGGAGTTGAAGTGAGAAAACTCTGAATTTCGTGTTCAATTTATAGAAGCAAAAACGTTCCTACGACTGGTCTTGGAAACCTTGGACTGGTCGTAGCTCAAACAGATTCTTGAAATATTGAGCGCGATCTTTGAAAGTCGTTCCTACGATGAGTCGTGAGTACCCTACGACTGGTCGTGGGTCACCTATGACTGGTCGTAGATCCTACGACTGGTCGTAGGACCAGGATAACATTGCTGGATTTTGAGTCGTAGAATCACGACTGGTCGTGGACGAGTCGAAGCCACACCTACGACCGGTCGAAGGACCTCCAGGACTGGTCGTGGGCGTTCCAAAAATTTCGAAAAAATCTTCAACAACTTAGGACCTGGTCTTGGAATTTCTTGGACTAGTCGAACCAATGCCGGGGACTCGGTCGATAAGAGCTAGGATCTGGTCTTGGAATAGACCAAACTTATGTAAAATAAACATTTGATTTATGTATCCAAAATGACCTACTTAAAGGGTCAACCTAAGGTCATTCAAACCTGAATCATGTCGTATGGACATTGAACTTCAACCATTCAACGAATGTAGTTTGTTTGAACCATATCAGGCTTGAGATCTTGAACTTGTTGTAGCTTCAAACTTGAGATCTTCATCAGCATAACAACTACTTCATGCATTGCTTATTAGTCTTGAAGTCATGAGACTTGAACATCAACATTGTAGCTTCTTGATACTTCAACATGTAGCTTCTTGAAGTATTTATGCAGTGTCTTGTGAAGTATTTATGCAGTGTCTTGAATTCATATAAATCATCATACACGCACAGGACATAGATAGATGTTTACATAGATAGATGTTTTGGCACATCACAAATTTGACAACCAAGAAGTATGAGACCATAACACTTACAGATCCAATCACAGAACTATTCAAATAATAAGCATGAAGCAGTTATAGTCTATGATGGATGTGACTGTTTGTGAAGTGTGAGCAGATATGAATTCAGTTAACATAATCACACAAATGATCAAGCATAAGAATCAATCACAGGCAGTCATTTTTATAGTGGTTCGACTACTTGTCTACTCCACTCCCGGTTGCCACACTCAACCCTTGAGTGTACCGAATTTCACTAAGGAGGTTTCCCAAGGTTCACCTCAAACCTAAGGTTTTAAATTAAGTTCACCTTCAACCTTTACACGAAGGTTTCTACTCGGTTCACCTCTAACTCTGGAGTTTTATTGGTTCACTCCTAACGAGATATTTATGCTCTTCATAGAGTAAGGGTCCACACAACATACCTTAGAGTTTTACTGGTTTACTCCTAACCAGATGTTTATGCTCTCCACAAAGTAAGGGTCCACATGATGCACCCACCACGTACACTCCCGCCGGAGGCCTCCTTAAGGACTTCAAAGGGTGAGAACCACTTAAGGCCCAATCCTAGAAAGGAATGATCACAAGTGTCCTCTTAGACTCTGGGTACTTACAAATAAGTTGATGAGTCCCGTTTAACACAATGACGAAGATCTCCTCCTCCTTGTTGACGAAGAGTCTTCTGTTCCCTTAATCTGTAACTCAAAAGATATACCAAGACTAGGCTTAGGGTTGGGTCAAGGTGAAGATGGAATCCTACTCTCTAAAGATTTTTCTATTAAGAAGATAGAGTAGCTCCAATCTTATGCATTTAAGGCATCCCAGCATAATGATTTGCCATTAAGGTAGTATCTGGAGGATCCTTAAATGCGGAAGTTCATTCCCTAATCCACTCTATTGAATATCAATGATGAGGGTGGATTGGAGGATGAACTCCCTTGAGAGAAAGGGCTTTAGATATAAGATATAAGTTGAAACACACAAAAGCTCTCTCTGCTTTCTCTCACAGCAATAAAAAGGCAAGTCCTCTATATATAGGCAAAAAGTTCCAACGGATATAAAACGGTCAAATTTATGACAGAGTTCGATATCATTAAGCAGGTTCGATATCATCGAGCGTATACTCTCAAAAGCATCGATGATCTGCTCGATGACTCGGACTCAATGTGATACGCTTTTGAAACTTCTTGCCAATAGGTTAATGAATCAAAGCTATTGTCGATGTCATCGGATTTCGAACTCCGATTCCATCGATGACAGGTTTGATTAATCGACACTTGAAAAATGAGAGAGACTTGACTTTGAGATATTTCAAGTTTTTATGAATGATCGGGGGAACCTTCAAGATCATCGGAATTTGAATGTCGATGATATCGAGATCAGAGTCGATGCATCGATAAATCCAGTGGATTTGTCTTTAAGCTTGCTGGACGATTTATGTCCTTGTTTGATGCAATCGACCTAGTGCCGATATCATCGATATTTGAATATCGATTCTATCGAAGGGCCCCCGATCATAGTTAAAAACAACCTAAAATATCTACTGTAAGAAATGTGCGCCCACCATCAATATCATCGATGGACCTCCGATCATATCGATATTTGAATTCATATCATATCGGACGGTCATCGATATATCGAAGGAATTTGAGATTTTCATTAAAAAATAAGGGCGCCGGAAATCTGCCTGTCGATCTTATCGAGCTATTCCCAAAGGACTCAATATTTAAATATCGATGATATCGATAGGTGTTGATACATCGATACTTCGTCTAAATATGTTGTGAAGTTGTTGAACATATTTAGTGCTTTTATCGATGATATCGATAGGTGTATCAATACATCGATAAATCCGTCCAGATGAATATTTAGTTGCTGGACATTTTTAGTCCTCATATCGATAATATCGGTAAGGTATCAAGGACATCGACGGTGCAGGTCGATCATATCGAGGGTGCATCAATAAAATTGACAAGGCGAGAAAAACTTACAGATTTTCTTATTTGAAAAAAGTTTTCTCACCTTAAAAACCCTAAGATGTCTATCTTGTTTTAAGGGTTTTAATCACCTGGTGTTTTGTGACATGGGATGTGAGGCTATGATTTACCTATGGCGAGCTTCCACACATCCGGATGAAGCAGACGCTTGAATTGTTCTTCCTATCGAGCTTTGTAGATAGTCTGACCCACCATTCACGTAAGTTGACAAACCAGGGCTCTAGCAGGTGCACTTTCAGACTGCCCTGATGTTAATGGATCCAAGGAAGAACAGTGGGGAAGATGAAACAACAAAATGAAAACTAAAAAATTTTCCCACTCGCCTGTCTTTTATCAGGCGGGCTTATTTGATGATATCGAACCTGATTCGATCACATCGAGCACCTCTAATCGATGTTATTAAAGAGGTGTTCGATGACATTCCATAATGTGTGGCGCTTCTAATTCCGAGAGTGATTCAATGAAATCGAACTGTGCTAGATATCATCGACGAGTCATTTGATTCATCGACTAACTTATCGAAGTGAAAAAATAAGACATTGATCCATGTTCTTCGATCGACTCTCGGAAATGCATATCATAAGGTATTACCTTTATAGATTGTATCCAGAAAATTTGTACAAAATATTGTGAGAACCACAATTATAAACATTTGTTATGTTCATATTCAAAAAGAATTTGATGAGGTATACAAACCTCAGATATATCATATTAACCACAAAAGTGCATTATTTCACATGCATTCTCGGGCCTAGATGCCATGACCTTGACTTATTATCAATGCTCAAGTGATATTAGGTAGATAGATCATCTTGTATATTGCCTTTCAGGACATAACATTGGTCACAAGTGTAAAGACCCTTCATAATTGATTTTCCTGATAGGTCCGAGATCTTGCATTCTTATTTGGAGAAAGTCACCACATGCTTATTGTCACATATTTGAAAAACGCTTAGAAGGTTGTGTGTTAACCCTTTTGCCCAAAGTGCATTCTCATTTTTGAGCATTTCTAATCCAATAATGGTTCCATGTCCCATTACCTTAGTGGTGCATCCATCTCCAAAAGTGACCTTCCCATCATCAAGGTTTGAATAATTTGAGAGAAGTGATTTGTCACCCATGACGTGTCTTGAGCATCTGCTATCAAGGTACCACTTAACATCATTGCCTATTTTCGAAAATGAATGAGTTACTAGACAATTTCTCTTATTTTTCATTACCCATTTAGTGACAGTTTTTTCTAAGAGATACTGGTTTCACTTCATTATGGGTTGGTCTAGGTACATTGCGTAATTGAATCATATTCCCTTGTTTCATTAACTCCTTTGTTTTTGGATTCAATTGAGCCACTTGATCTAATAGTTCCTCCATTCTTTTTTGTCATTTTTGGTGGAGATGGATGTGTCTTTCCTCTTACCATGTACTTTGGTGGGCTCTTTACATTTTGCATTTTTCTTCTGATTGGTTCATATTTACCAGTGAGGTTCAACCCGGAATTGTGTTAAGTCCGCCCAAAGGTTAGGCATTCAAACTTGTAATGGCCTGAGTCTCCACACGAATGACATACACGAGTGGCCCTTGTGTTACTTCCTGAGGCAGCACCTTCTTAGGCATTGGTGCTGCAGGAGTGGGATTTGGTTTGCAATTTTCATAACCCAATCCACTCTTGTCTCTTGGAGTTCTTCCCATTCCTAAAAGTCTTTCAAGTTTTTCACTACTTTGGGAGAATTTGTAACTAAAGCTCAACAAATTTTTTAGATTTTCTGCATTAAAAATAAGTGTGTGATTTTCATTCTTAAGATGCATGTTTTCATCTTTCAATAATTCAATCTGTTTGTTTAGTTTTACTAACTTAGTTTTGAGAAATGAATTAATTCTTTCCATCCTATCATTATCTGAATGGTATTGTTGAATATCATTATTTAAATGTTTATTGATCCCTAAAGTTTTGTTTAGATCCATTTGCAACAATTTATTCTTATTCTCATTGATACCAAGTCTTTTAAGGATATTGATGTTATGCATATAGAGTTGATCATAGGCATCATGTATATTATCTTTTTTCTTCCTCTTCTTCTTCTTTCTCGTCATATGATGGAAGTGTCCCTTTGGCTTGTGGTTCATGAATTTCCTCAATTTCTAGGGGAATGTTGGTGGATGTGGAGACCATGAGTATTTTCAAGGATTTCTAGTCTCCATCACTCTTTGAATCACTGAATTCCAAGTTTGATTCGTCAGTGTCATCCCATGTGGCTACCATGGCCTTTCCCTTAGTCTTTTTGGTGGGACATTCAGTGGACAAGTGCCCAAATTTTCGGCAATTGTAACACTAAGGCTCTTTGGACTTTTTAAGAGGTTTGCCTATATGGCGCTTGTTGTCCAATTGTTTGCCTTTGTAGTTGAATGGTTGGCCACAGTTTTTGTTAAAAAATTTCTTAAACCATTGAGCCAAGAGAGCCACTTCCTCATCCTCATTTCTCTTTCACTCTCCTCCTCCTCATTAATGGTGGTGTGTTTTGCAGCTTTGAGGGCATTACTTTTGGATTTGAGGATTGGTTTGAAGTGTAGTTTGAATGTTTGTAGGGAACCTACTAGTTCTTCTACTTTCATTTTGTCCATGTTCCTACACTCTTCGATAGTTGTTACTTTGGAGTTGAAACGTTTCAGTAAGGATCTTAGAAGTTTCCTATAAATTTTTGAGATCGAAACTTTCTCTCCCAATCCACCCATGGAATTACAGATGATGTTTAGTTTTGTAAAGAATTCAATGAATGTCTCATGTTCCTCCATTATGAGATGTTCAAACTGCGATGTTAGAAGTTGTAGTTTGGATCTTTTCACTGTGTTGGTTCCTTCATGGGTTATTTCCAACAAATCTCATGCTTCTTTTGATGTGCTTCACATACTGATTTGATTGAAGACTTCTTGAGACAACACAGTAAATAGCATTCATTGCTCAGTCCACATTTCTTTGGATTTAGGTCTGGAAATAGTTGTGCCATTTTCAAGTACAATTTAATCAGTTGGTGACACATATCCATTTTCGACTATGTCCCAAATGTTATGATCAAAAGATTTCAAAAAACAGTGCATCCTTGCCTTCTAGTATGCATAGTACTTTTTTAAATTTTATGGCAATTTAAAATCCAATTAACCTAATCTTGATCTAATATGTAACCATCAAGATATACTGATTTCAACCATAATGGCTTCCAAGCCAAGTAGAGGATCCAATCACAAGACTATTCAATATTTAAACAAGATATAACAATTAGTTTATGATGGATGAGCTATGTGAAAGTGTGAGGGATGTGATACTTATCAGTTCTAGATAATCATGTTATCATACTTCATGTGAACATTCAAAGTAAATAAAATAACAGAATATGCAAATAGCAATCCCAAACACAGTCATTTATAGTGGTTTGGTTATGTACCTACTCACTCCCGACAGACGCACTCAACCCTTAAGTGTGTCGGATTTCACTAATTGAGGTTTCAAATCAAGTTCACCTCAAACCTTTACAACCTACACAAGGTTGACTCTAGGACCTACACAAGGTACCTAAACGTGCCTACACAAGACAAACGTTTATGCCCTACAGAAGAGTAAAGGTCCTACGCAAAGCACCTAGGTTTAGGTCACACAGGCCAAGGATCTACACAAGGAACCTAGGTTTTGGGCCACACAGGCCAAGGATCCACACAAGGAACCTAGGCTTTATGCCACACAGGCTAAGGATCCATACAAGGAACCTAATTTAGACCACACAGGTCAAGGATCCACATAAGAACCCTAGTTTAGGCCACACAAGCCAAGGACCTACACAAAGGACCTAAGTTTATGCCCTAAACAAGAGCAAGGTCCTACACTAAAAACCTAAATGTATTCTCCCTTCGGAGGCCTCCTATAAGGGCTTGTAAGGGGTGAGATGTACTGGTGACCTAATCCTACACAATGAATGATCAACAGGGTCTCTGGACTCTAATGACTTACAAATAAGTAGATGAGCCTTGTTTTGTACGTTGATGAAGAAGATCTCCCTTAACGATGAAGATTCTTCAGCTCCCTTGATCTACAACACTTATGATGCTCCAATGTAAGGCAACGAGTTAGGTCAAGGTTTTGTTGGAATCTACTCTAATGAATGTCAATCATTGGAGAGACAGAGTGATTCTAAGGTCTTAAACACTCAAGGGATCGCAGCTCAATGATTTGCCATTAAGATGGTAGTTGGATGATCCTTGAATGAGGAAGTTCACTCACCAATCCACTCTATTGAATATCAATGATGAGGGTGGATTGAAGAATGAACTCCCATGAGTGAAAGGGCTTAGGGTAGGTGGTATGCAATTTCTCTCTCAAAGCTCTCTCTCTCTCTTTTCCTCAATCCAGCAACTAAGAGCAAACACTCCTTCTAAAGGCAAAAAGTCCCAATAGAAATAAAATTGTCAAAGTCTGACTGAGTTCGATGTCATCGAACCTGATTCGATGTTATCGAACATATACTTTCAATGCCAACGGATCACAATTCGATGATACGAACCCAACTGAAAAACATTTTAGGAACTTTTTAAACGAAGATCCATGTTATCGAACTTGATTCGATGTCATCGAATCACAGTTCGATTCCTTGACATTATACACATAAGAGCTTGTTGGACATTTTAAAGGTTGTCTATGATGACATCGACTTGATTCGATCTCATCAAATTTCAATTATCGATGACATCGAATCCCAATTCGATTCATCGATCTTTTTAGAAGATTTTCCTTAAAAGTTGTTGGACACTTCTTTGTCCTTTTTCAATGTCATCGAGGTTCCTTAGATATCATCTAAGTTTGAATTTTGATAATATCAAGTATATCTCGATTCCTCGAACATTTCCATTTAATTTTCCTCTCTAGCTTGCTGGACAGACGTGTCCAGATTCAAGTTATCGAACCTTGCTCAATTTCATCGAAATTTGAATTTTGATGATATCGAAGCAGGTTTAATTCCTCAAGCAATGTCAGAATATTTTTCAAAAATGTTTGTTGGACAATGCTCTAAGTCCTTTGATCTCATCGACTAACCTTCGATGTCATTGAAGGATTGTTCAATTCATCACGTATCTTGTCCAAATAGTTTGTGGTTGCTGGACTTAAAATGACCTCAATTCAATGTCATCGAGACATGTTTGATGTCATCGATCGTGAGTGTTCGATGTCATCGACACAAGCCCAATACCATCGAACTAAGCTGAAAAACTGAGAAAATTTTCCTATTTAAAGAATAAGTTTTTAGACTCTCAATGCCTATGTTGTTCTAAGGCTTTTAAGGATTTATTTTCCTGGGTATTTACGAATATAGGATTAAGGCTTAATTTACATGTGACAAGCTCAGAGTACACATCTAGTTGAGGCAAGCTATTAACAAACCAGGGCACTTTCAAAACTCAGCCTAGCTTGCCCCCTTCCCTCAGGCGGATAAGGCGACATCCCCTTCCAACCGACCACAACACAGTCGGAGACGCGGCCTCCTGGTATTCGACACTTAGGTACTCATGTATCCACTTGGTCCGGACGTTGGAGCATCCCATGGCCACAGGGGTTTAGGGGCTTTCACCCACGGACATCCAAAGTGCCCATATGCTGAATCCCAAACATTTCCAGTGTCCCATCTGGCCATCCATGATATGCCGATGGAGGCTACAGCCTTGGTGTCACTAGGGTGCCAATTGATCATGCCACAAAAATGTAAGATGCATGAGTCATGCCATCCAGTCAAACCTGCGCATATCGAGCTATCATATGAGGTAATTTTGTCTCACAGGGAGTCTCATAAACATCTCAGCCCAATGACATATGTTATGATCAATCACTCCTCGTAACATACATACAAATGATGCATATGAGCATGTATCATGAGGTTATACTAAGCATGTTCTTTGTGTGTCATACTAGACTAAGTACACTAGCATGATTGTCAGATATAACAGGCAATGATCGGCCTTAACCAGTATGTCATTTACAAGAGTATGGGTTGAACGGTACACCCCATTAGACATATAGAAGTCTATATGGAATGGTCCATGTTAGACTATTATGACCTACTCAAGGTACTAGCATATCATATATCTTAAGGTGGGGTTCCCTGCAAGGATGGTGGATCTCACCCACGAATCGAGATAAGCTTTAACAGTGGATATACCAAATCTGTTATCATGTATTCTTCCATCTATGGCAAGGGGTGATGATGTACTAAACAATGGATAGCCTAGGCGTCATACTTACATCAAGAATGGGCCTCGTGAGTGAGTCTAATGGTTATACAACAAGGAGATTTGAGAGGATGAAACTATGTACAACAAGTGGGCTTCCTCGCCCTCTCTATTATGCAATAAACTGGGCCTTCCTATGGGGCCTGATATGAATACAAGGTGGGCTTTGGTGGGGTCCATACATCTAGGACTGTGTCCTTGCAAATGGATTGGGTAGCCCACTCAACATCTAAGTGGGCCTATGGGTGTGGTCACCAAACTTGAGTAAACACATGAATCTAGGTGGGCCACATTTCCTATAGAAGGCCCGATATGACCATAAGATGGGCTCCAAGGTTTGGATAGTCCTACAATGTATGGTGGAAAACACCATCATCAATGAGGGCCCAATGGTTTGGGATAGCCAAACAAGGGAAGATGGGTATCACTAACATCAATGGGGTCCTAACGGTTTGGGGTGGCCCAAATCAAGGGAAAGATAGGTAGTGGATTTATAGTGGGCCCTAGGGAGGTTTGCAACAGTGGACATTTAACCATTATTGCCCCTAAGGTGCGATCCACTTGGGATTTGAATCTAAGTTACAATTGGGCCCTAGGCCCCTTACACTATCTGGAAAATGGATGGCGGTGAGAACAAGATCGCATACATCGTGGTGGGCCTCGCCGCCCCTAACTGGGAGTCCTACTGATGGACGGCCTGGAATACATACACCTCATGGTGGGCCTCTTAAGGCAATGGGGCCCACAGCCCTAAAAAATGGATGAACAGTGTGTGTATAACACACACACACACATGGTGGGCCTCATCCCTCATAATAGGCCTCATACAACCACAATGGGCCTCGTCTCATAGGCCTCATATACATCACAATGGTTCTCATCACATAGGCCTCATGTACATCGCAATGGGCCTCATCACATGGGCCTCATATATATATATATACTGGACCTCACACAATCATAATGGGCCTCACACACGGGCCTCATATATATACTGGACCTCACACAATCACAATGGGCCTCACACACGGGCCTCGTACATCACAATGGACCTCATCCTATGGGCCTATACATCATAATGGGCCTCACATATGGGCCTCATATATACAGTAAGTGGGCCTCATCACATCACAGTGGGCCGTACACGTGCAACAGGTGTGTCTTACATGTGCAGTAGAAGGGCCGCACACATGTAGCTGGTGGGCCCTACCCACTGGACTGTGTGCATACAAAACATACATCAGGTGGTCCCACGTCCTACGAACAGACAGCAAAGATGAAACACATGCACCAGTGGGTCCCACCGACCCAGCTGGCTGGACGGTGGGGATGAAACACGTACATCAATGTAAGTCCAGCACTGTCCCACGTGTTGGACGGTGCATGCACGGCAGGTGGGTTCATGTCCCACAGACGGTGTGGATAAAACAGATACTTCAGGTGGGTCCCACACAGATGGACGGTGTAGATATAATACATACATCACTGTTGGATCCCACCGTCCATGTGTTGGACAGTGTGGATGCCACACGTACATCACAGTGGGGATCTACGTCTCACGCATGGATGGCATGGATAAGACACATACATCAGGTGGGTCCCACCATCCTTTTCTAAATGGTGCGGGCACCACATTCATCAGGGCAGGCCCCACCGTCCACGTGGCTAGACGGTGTGGGGTAAACAGATACATCAGGGTGGATTCCATCGTCCAGCAAATGGATGGTGGAGATATATAATATATACATCAAAGTGGGTCCACGTGGTGGCCCACAGGAGTTTGGATCAAACTGATATTTGTATTTTTCCTTTGTCTGGGCCTTTCCAAACTGACAGCCGGGGTGGGCCGGCTGGATGCAGTAGCAAGGTAGGTCCCCGGTTTGGAAAGCGGATGTGGTCCGCTAAATGGACAGCGTGGATAAAATACTTACATCATCAAGTGGGCCATCATACAGGGGAGAGAGAGAGAGAGAGAGAGAGAGAGAGAGAGAGAGACGTTCAGTGATGGAGGGTGCTCCGCCACTATGAGCCCCCTTCTATGATACAATGCATACATTAAGATGGGTCCCAAGATTTTGTGGACCCTCTCATCAACAAATCAAGATGGGGATGCCATCCCCACCACAAATCAAGGGTCTAGATGACCCCTTATATGTTGGATATCAAATAAACATCATGGTGGGGTCCATGGATAATGACCCCATCATGGATTAAACATATGCATCATGATGGGCTATTGGTCACACCTTGGGTCCAAAATAGGATCCATACCATCAATCAGTAGGTCCCACTTGGCCCATCAATAAAATCATAATATAATCCTACAAACATCCACCTATGGTCCTCTTATTTAGTTCCTTGGAATCCTTGGCTCATAGGCTCTCTCTTTGATGGAGGATGATGAAGATTGAAGGGTTGGATGGTGAGATTTAGGGGTAGGAAAGGGAGCCTTGATCTTGAGTCCTTTCTCTCCTTAGAATTTTCTCTCTTGGTTGCTTGGGATTTGGGCAGAGAAATGTGATGGGATGGAGTGAAGGATGGAAGAGAGGGATGGTGTTGTGTAAGAAGGATGGGTGGCTTAAGAGGAGTGACATGAGAGGCATGGTTTGTGTTGACTTTTGGGGGCATGAGGTGGCATGGGGTATGGGTTGTCTTACATTATTGGTAAGAGAGGGATGGGCTATGTATGGGTTGTACTTGATTGATTGATGTAATAGGTTGGGTAGAGATTCTCTCAGGATTCGCAATTCGCGGCGTTTCCTCAAAATATATGCTGGCTCACTACTCTTAGCTTGGGCATCGTATTGGTCCACAAGATACGGCGTTAGAACCGCGGTGATGGCGCGGTCGCTAGGGTATAGGTTATGAGTCAAGTCGACTTAGATCTTCGGGATAAAACTTAGGATCGCGCGTAATCACTGTTTACAAGTCGCAGATTGCCAGAATTCGATGGGGAGTATCGCAGGAGTTGGCGGAACGGTATGGTACTAGGATATGGGCCTTACAAGTTAAGGTTTGAAGAAGATGAGGTCTAGACGATTGGCTAGAGGATCTCCATGCTTTGAAACACAAAGTTTTTGCATAGTTCTAATTGATTCTTATATGTCATGCTTCATCTTAGATGGTTTTCTCTAGGAGAAGAAGACTCCATTTTGTGGAAATGAAGTGCAATGATAAAGGCCTATTAAGAGAAGATAAACGTAAGGCACATGATCCTAGTTTTTTTAGATGTAAAGAGAAAGCACTAAGAGATACCTTAGATTGTGTTGATTTTGGTTTCCCAACCCTTTAGCAGAACTTGGGAAGAAACAAGAGAAGTGGCAGTCTAAACAGAACTAAGTAGTGAGGGATTTTAAATAACTAGACACGGTTTAATTTCGGTAGCACCGAAGGTAGGTTCAGTGCCACCGAAATATCCCTGGAACACAAAATTTTGTTACAACAGATTTTCCTATATGTATGTATTATGTTCTATGGAATTACCAAAATTAATTAAACGATAAAGAGATCCTCAGATTTATCATTAAAAATCTCTAATTTAATAATAATGCTTATAAAAGAGGCATGATCCTCGGATATACCAATTTAGCTCAAGTGGACCCTTGGGGTCCCTTCTCAAAATTCTTGAGGGGATGATGTGGTGTGAGCCAATAGACTACACATTTGGCTCTCATTCTTCATTCCAGTATGCTCTTCCTCTATCTTGTTCTTTAATTTGGGAATGACTGTAGTAGTAGATGCCATAAGTATTTTTAGTGACTTTTAGTCATCATCATTTTCGGACTCACTGTTTTTAGAGTTTGAATCATCTGTGTCATCCCATGTGGCTGACATGGCTTTTCCTTTTGATTTTCTTATCAGACATTCAGTCGATATATGTCCATACTTTTGGCAATTAAAAGATTGGGGTTCTTTATACTTTCTAAAAGGTTTGCCTATTTGACATTTGTTGTCCTGTTGTTTCCCCTTAAAGGATTTTTTAAAGTTCTTGTTGAAAAATCTTTTGAACCGTTTAGCCAAAAGAGTCACTTCTTCATCATCATCTTCATTTTTAGTTTCTTCTTCCTCCATTATGGTTTTAGAAACTTTAAGAATATTGTGTTTTGACTTTGAGGGTGGTTTGAAATGTAACTCAAATATTTGTAAAAAAACCCACAAGGTTTTTAACTTTCATTTCATCAATGTTCCTACATTCTTATATTGTGGTGACTTTGGAGTTAAATCGTTCCAGTAAGGATCTTAGGATTTTCCTACAAATTTTAGGTACCAGAATTTTCTCCCCTAGTCCCCCCATGGAGTTACATACGATATTCAGCTTTGTAAAAAATTCCTTGAATGTCT
This sequence comes from Magnolia changhungtana, assembly GCA_030180095.1. Lineage (NCBI taxonomy): Eukaryota > Viridiplantae > Streptophyta > Magnoliopsida > Magnoliales > Magnoliaceae > Magnolia > Magnolia changhungtana. The sequence continues at coordinate 2,871,706 of JASAUF010000294.1, forward strand.
CATGTTCTTCCATCCTTATATTTTTGAATTGAGATGGTAATAGTTGTAGCTTTGATCTTGTTACTGTATTGGTTCCTTCATGGGTTGTTTGCAATAAATCTCATGCTTCTTTTGAAGTTCCACACATGTAGATTTGATTGAACACATCTAGTGAGACTCCACAGTAAATAACATTCATGGCTTTAGCTTCATATGATTTAATTTCTTTATCATATTGAGTCCATTTCTCTTTTAGTTTCGGTTTGGAAATAGTTGTATTGTTTTCTAGTACCACTTGTTCAATTGGTGTTACGTATCCATTCTCAACAATTTCCCAAATGTCATGATCCAAAACTTGTAGAAAATAAGACATCCTGGACTTCTAATAAGGATAATTTGAACCATAAAAAAGGGGAGGTTGGGCTGGTTCTTCTCCTTTCATCATTGTTAGACCCTTCAAGAGAAACCTCTCTCTGATACCTATTAAAATTGCAGTTTAGACCGTTGTAGTAGAAGTATGGAATAGTCCGAGAGTCCTAGAAGGGGGTGAATAGGACTTTTTAAATATTATGCCTATTTAAAACTTATAATTGCCTAACTTATACAAACCTTCAGTTTAAAGAAAGTAATGCAATATAACTCTAAAGGCTTCCAAGCTAATAGAGGTTCCAATCACATAAGCTACGTAAGATATGTAAATAAAGCAACTAACCTATGGCATAGTGAACATGTGTGTGTGTGTGGAATATGTTACCTATCAATCTTAGGCATTCATTTAATCATGCATATATAATTAAGCATTCAAATCATACACATAATTTAAACAGATGCGCAGATGACAATTCCAAACACAAGCATGTATAGTGATTAGGCTACTTGCTTACTCCCCTCCCGGCAGATGCACTCTCTCCTAGAGTGTACCGGATTTCACTATGAATGGTTTTAAATCAGGTTCAACATTAACCTTTACAGCCCTACACGAAGTACTCAACAATTTATGCTCTACACACAAGCAAAGGTCCTGCACTAAGAACCTACGTTTAGGCCCTCCGGCCAACGTCCCACATAAGGCACCTACATTTAGGCTGACCAGCCAACGTCCCACACAAGATACCTACATTTAGGTCCACCGGCCAAGGTCCCACGCTAGGCACCTACATTTAGGCACACAGGCCAAGGTCCCACACTAGGCACCTAATCGAGTTTGTAGATAGCAAACTCTTAGCCTCAATCCTACTTGAGGATATAAACTAACTTGTAGACTCTTAACAATGACACTTGTCGAAATGAGTCCTCTCTTGTAGCTTGTCTTGGGTTGCTTGATCTTCGCTCTCTCATGCTTGAATCATCTCCCTAATGCTCCCCTGATCATGATGTTATGGTTTTCCTTTTGTTTTAGCTTCACGATCAAGTACCTTGCATATGATGTTCCTATTAAGGTAACCAAGGCAATGAGAGTGGGTTGAATCTCCTATCAAAGGTTATGAATGAATTTCCTAAGAGATTCAACTGATGGATACACTACAGTATGATTGAGACTTAGGATATACCTATAGGTTTGGTCTTAATACTCTAGTGAAGCCTTAAGATCATGTTCTTCATTAATACGAGCTTTGAATGCTCATTGAGATGATGAATCACAATGAAAAGAACATGAATCTCATGTGGATAGAGTTTATGAAGGCTAGGATAAGCTTAGGTTTCACTAGGGAGTCTGAAATGCCTTAATCCATACTTTCCATAAAGTTCTGGGTCCTATATTTATAGAGAAAAAGTCCCAACGAATCTATAACGGCTAGTTTTCAGTTCTAGTGAGTGAACTGAAGTCGGTGGCATCGAAATATCACTCGGTGGTACCGAATTAGATCCTGAAGTTACTGGATGAAATTTGTTACTTTTGGTGGCATCGAACATTGTTCTTCGGTAGGAGTCGGTGGGACCGAAATTCTAGCTGGTTGTACCGAATTAACTTGGAGTGTTGCTAGACTGTTTTGGGCACTTTTGGTGGGAACGAATGTATCTTTAGTGGCACTAAAGATGCCATTCGGTGGCACCTTCTCCAACCGAATGTGAGACAGTTTTTCCTATTTGAATTTTTGTCCAGCAATTCATTCAACAACTTGGAACTTTCTAAAGCCAACTCTCGAATGATGGGAAATATAAGCTTAGAATGGCTTGTATAGATGATCTAAGTAGGTTTTCCTATTATGGGTCAAGGTCATCTACAGGTAAGATCGAGATCGTAGAAGCTTCTTTGTACTTTGAACTTGTAGCTTGGGCTTCTTCTCCATTTGCGTCGTCGGTCTTCATTTGTCAAGAACTCATCTCACTACTTGACACAACTAGTCACGTGATTGACAAACATGAGTGCAAGGTGAGTGCACTAACACATATTACATCATCTCACCGACTCATCATACTCATATGATATATGGTTCAAAGGAACATCTGTACGCCATCAGTGATATCATATCTTGAATCTTGATACTCCCTCTCAGAAAAAGCATTCGTAACTCACCCTGAGCACTTATCCATAACGTATATTCCATATAGTTTAATCACATGCTACAAATATAACCATACCATATGATCTATGCATGTGAGTGCAGGTGCTTATATATGTATTCAAAATCAAAAAGTAAGTTGTGCTTGTGCGCTCATATTATCCATAGCTTTTTTCCCCCTTTTTGTCAGAAGTTGACAAGGAAGAAAAAATAAATGAAGTATTCAACCAAAAAATCAAGGATAATAGCATATAACATAAGGATAAGAAGTCATTTAAATGTTATATATAAAATCATCTAAATGTAAATAAAACAAATATCCAAATGTGCTGAGAAAGAAAGTCATCAAGCAGTGTATGTAAGAGAGAATTATAGTTATTACAGACCACATTAGAGAGAAGAGTATATCAACCAGAACTAAAGGAGGACGATGTTGGCATCTCAGGATCATTAATTTCCAAACTCCGATTAAATCGATGAGAGTACCTTTTCATGTACTTCATTTGTTGTTTTTTAGTCTAAAGGAATGATTCATGGGAGACATGTGACGCATCCACCTTCCTCTCTAAGCTCTCCAATCTCTCAGAGAATTGTGAAGGCTGTAAGTCGGAATCATTTGTATCACCAGATTCTTTCAAATCAGCAAATATGTCATCCATGTTGACATCTTCTTTAGAAACTTCTTCCTGATCACCTTGCTGCTCAAGTCTCAATTCTAGTTTCATCATGCTCAAATTTGCATTACCAAATGAAAGCTCGGACTCCGGTGCTTTGTTGAGTGTCAAATATTACATATTTTCCCCTACCTATATCTTGGTTTTATAAACATGATACTGCTTAATGTTATATTTTTTACATGTTTGTGTTGCAAGGTGAATCTGAGAGCTTGGATTGAAAAGAATGCTAAAAACATGGATTTAATGCTCAAGAATCACTAAGGCAAAAGATGGATCTTAGGAGACCAAGAATGAAGAATTTACATGCCAAAGATCTAAGGAAACCAAGTACAAAGGATGGAGAAAAGACTGACAAAAACACAAGTTAATCAGAAGAAAAATCAAACAATTCGATCCCACTCAAGTCAACTTTGGTCCAACCAAAATCGCACAAAACGGTCCAACAAGAAATCAAGATTTTTAGGTTAATTTGGTCCCACCTAAGCCAACTTCGATGTGACCAAAGCCAACTTCATTCCCACCTAAGCCAATTTCAGTCCCACCTAAGTACTCTACACATAAACTTCAGATGCGATTTCAGTGCATCCGAAGACAAGTTCAATGCAACCAAAGGTAATTTCGGTGCGATCGAAATCGCGAAGAATTGTCCAACGAAAAAGTGTGATTTTCAATCTTAATTCGGTCCGACCGAACCAAACTTCGGTCTGACCAAAGTGTAACGGGGAAAAGCTGCGGACTGCGTAAATTGAGGCAGTTTCACAACGGATTGTGGAAATTCCAAGTCGATGCGTAAGGTGGAGCTTCACAACTATAAATAGGAGTCCCGAGGATGTTCCTAGGCATCATCTAGGGTTTAAGGAGTGGAGAAAAAGAGTGGAGAGCCGCCGCCAAGTGTCTTTCTTCTTCTTCCTTAGTTATTTTCATGCTTTTCTTAAGAGTTCTTAGTTCAATCATGTTTATGGTTGGCTAAACCTCTTAGCTGGGGCTAAGAGGTGAAGCTTGTAGCGTGATTGGGATGTTTACATTGTTTTGATTCATATTTATATTGAACTTCATTGATTTCTAGTTGATTTTAAGGAATATTTTTAATTTTCAATGGTTTGTTGTGACTCAAATTATAGTAGATCTGCAATATCTTTGAATATCTTCTTTTTCAATTTGAGATTGTGGAATTGGTAAATCCTATTGTTCACCATCATCTCTAGGGCATGGTTGGGTGATGGAATCCCTTCCAAATCTCCACAATACAAGGCTAGTTCAATGAGAAGTTCAGAGATTTGACCATCTCTCTTTCTAATTGTATAAGATAGGACTATGATTTAAATTGGACTCTTGAATCAAGTAAGGTAGCATCCCAAGGGCTACAAGTGGATCCTTGGCACCCTAGTTCACACCTTTAAAGTCATAAGTTTCAATTACAATAATCATAATTACTCTCTCAAATATTTTAGATTTAGATTTACATCTTCTTCTAGTTCTATTTCTAGTTATTTTTAGAAACGTATGAGTTTAGTCCCTGTGGATTTGACCTCGGTCTTACTGAGATTATTACTACATCGCAACCTTACACTTGGGGTTGTGTACAAGTTTTTAGCGCCGTTGTTGAGGATTAACGGTTGCATTTTTCCGAATTTATTTAGTTTTAGAGTTAAGATTAGAACTAACTTTCGTTTTATTTATAGGTTAGGAATTTTTCTGCATTATTTTTAGAAACTAACTTTGATTCTCTATTTTGTAGGATCCTGACCTAGCAACTCCTAGCTGGTAACTTCGTTCTAACTCTCTCTTTCTTACTTCCTATTTGTTGTAGTTTTTAATTCTTAGATCTTAGGTTAAAAAATCTAAAATTGAGGGATGAGAGTGTTTCATGCCCAAGTGGGTCCATGATAACACTCTACGTCTCTTTAGTGAAGGAGGATTAGTTGAGGGGATATCTATCCATCATAGGATTAGACAACACTTGAGATCCTCAGAGTCAATTGAAGTGATGGCTGCCAATCAACCTGCCAATTAACCTGCAATTCAACCTCAACCTCTAGTTAAGGAAATTCAGGATGAGAATGAGGTGCATCAAGCACCTTTGCCTTGTACTTTACGAGATTATTTACAACCGACGGGGGTGAGCACACCTTCCTGTATGGTATTTCCAGAAAATATAGGAAACATGGATATTAAGCCAGGAGTGATCCAACTCCTTCTAAAGTTCCATGGACTTGAATACGAAAGTCCATATTTACACATGAAAGTGTTTGATGAGATAATAACCACTTTATACTTTCATAATGTAACTGAGGACATAGTCAGGCTGAAACTCTTTCCCTTCTCCTTAAAAGAAAAGGCTAAGACGTGGTTGCACTCACTACGTCCACGATCTATTAGCAGATGGAACGACATAACAAGGGAGTTCATAAAGAAATTCTTCCCATATCATAAAACAAACACCCTTAGAAAGTCGATCATGAACTTCGCCCAAAAGGAAGATGAAACATTCTTCCAATGTTAGGAGCGGTTCATGGATCTTGTTAGTTCATGTTTATAACACGGTTTTGAAATGTGGCACATAACAAGTTTCTTCTACAATGGACTGACATCTTCCATGCGCCACATGGTCGAGACAATGTGCAATGGGGAATTTATAAATAAACATGTCAATGATGTGTAGGATTATTTTGATAAACTTGCTGAAAACACACAATCATCGGACATCTCCCCAAGACCAAACACCACATCTAAGCCTACTTAATCAAAGGAGAAGGGTGGAATATACTTGTTGAAAGAGGAAGACAATATAAATGCTAAAGTGGCTAGTCTCACAAGGAAACTCGAGGCCATAGAACTCAAGAAGGATAAGGCTAAAGAAACTGCTTGCGGTATTTGTTCTTGCAATGTTCATACAACTGAAAATTGTCCAACAACACCTACTTTTCAAGAAATATTGAATGAGCAATCGAATGTCATGAACAACTACCAAAGGCCTTTCAAAGGACTCACTTTAAACACATAATTCAAGATGGAGAAATCATCCAAACTTTAGTTGAAGGAATGGACAAACTGCTACTCCTCAAGGAATCCCTAAGCAATTCTTAAATCAAGGGAAACCTCAAGAGGAATCGGTTCAAAATCCCACACAAACTTAAGAGCTTAGCCAGCAAAGTACTCTCCAAGCCTTATAAGAACTCACTAAGGCTATATAAAATATAGACTCACGTGTTACGGTTATGGAGAAAGGGATCCTTGCAGCTCAACTTATCCTCAATCCTAAATCGCAATACGAAGTTAGTGAACCAAGCTCTTCAAATCCAATGAAGCAAGCCAAGTCTATCACCAATCTTAGGAGTGGAAAAAATTTGGCAAATCTATTCCGGTAAGGACTGAAAAGTCTAATGACCCGAAAGAAGACACAGATGATAGACCTAGCACTACTCCACATGGATTAGAACTGAAACCTGTAAGCAAGCCAATTGCTCCATTCCCCCAGCGGTTGATTGCACCAGAACCTCTAGCCAACTCACAGGATATTCTAGAGGTGTTGAAACAAGTGAAGGTCAACATCCCTCTCCTGGATGTCGTAAAACAAATTCCTTCATATGCCAAATTTTTAAAAGACTTATGCACAACTAAGAGGTGGCAAAGTATCAAAAATAGAGAAAGTGAGTGTCATCCTCAAGCAAAGTCTGCCACAAAAATACAGAGATCCTGGTAGCCCAACTATCACTTGTGTAATTGGGAATCATCAAATTGAGAACGCACTTCTTGACTTGGGGGCGAGCGTAAATCTGATCCCTTAGTCCACAACAACTGGGTCTAGGAGAATTAAAACCTACGCGGACCACATTACAACTTGTTGATCGCTCAGTTCATGTACCGAGGGGGATGATTGAGGATGTGTTGGTCTAGGTTGAAAAATTCTACTATCCAGTAGATTTTATCATCTTCAATACTCAGCCCATTGCAGACATGAGCACTCAAATCCCTGTCATACTTAGTCTCCCATTCCTTGCTACATCCAACACTATCATCAATTACAAGAATGGGGTCATGAATTTGTCTTTTGGAAATATGACATTGGAGCTCAATATCTTTTTCAACATGATCAAACAGGCAGAAGATGATAACGAGGCTCATGATATTAATATGATAGACTCATTCGTGGAAGATAGAGCTCTGATGACCTTATCCTCCAAAACTCTAGAGACGTGATTGGCCCACTCTCCTGATTTGGATTATGACGCGATTAGGGAGATGAATGTCATGCTAGATGCTACACCAGTACTTGAAATTAACCAGTGGAGGCCACAATTTGAAATTTTACCCCAAACTAATGTTGTGCCTTTACCATCTAGCCTCAAAGCACTGAAGCTTGACCTAAAACCTTTGCCTCTGATCTTAAATATGCTTATTTAGGTCAAGATGAGACATACCCGGTGGTGATTTCTTCCCACCTTGAGCAAGAACAGGAGAGTATGATTATTTCTACTCTCATTGAGCACAAAGGAGCCCTTGGATGGTTGATTGTGGATCTTAAGGGAATTGACCCTTTGATTTGTACTCATCGCATTCATCTTGAGGATAATGCGGAGACCTCCCGGCAACCACAACGTAGATTAAATCCAAATATGAAAGAAGTGGTTAAGGCTGAGGTTCTTAAATTATTGGATGTGGGTATCATATCCCATATCCGATAGCTAATGGGTGAGTCCAACTCAGGTGGTTCCTAAGAAGTCCGGAATCACCAATGTACCCAATGCCAACAGTGAACTCATGTGTAACGCCCTAAAAATTGGGGGTCGAACATAAACTCAACTCTTGAGTTACAGAACATCACTTATGCAACATAGATAATGATGATTAAATGTTGCCTATGTTAGTACAATAAACATGAGTGAGATTTTACCAAAATAGTAATTCATACTCCAAATCCATGTATAAAACGTAAGTGAAAGACTGAAAGGTGTATATAGATATATATATATATATAATAAAACATTCTCGATCTCTAGAGTATGAATACTAACTGAGTCATCGTATATATACATATTGGTTCTGAATCAAAATGTCAAAATAGTACAACTGAAATTATGAACCCTGTAGCCCCGTAACACTGGACAGCCTATGCGAAGCCTCCAGCGAACTGCATGTAGGAGAACTCCTCCTGATCGTCGTAGAAGTCGGGCTCAGTCTCCTATGCTCCAGTGATACCTGCATCTGATACAGGGTCTGGTGAGTGTTTTAAAACATCATCCCGTAACATGGGAATGAGTGGCCAACTCAGTGGAACAATAAAGCATAGGTTAACATGTTATCAATTCAGTCAAGCAGTAATGATAAAGCAGTACAATCAAATAATTCTAACTACTCTTATTTAATGTAAGTTTGAAATGACATGATGTATGCCCTTGCCAAACCACCCTCATGCGACACCATCTTACGTTCGCGAATGCGTTCATCTCTCAGTGCTCCACATCTACCAGGCACATGCAGTACAATGACAAGCATGATTATCGGGTAGTTATTAGCCCATTTCAAACAGCGGTATTGGGAAACTAAGGTACTTCCCTTGTATCATTCCCAAAGGCTGGCAGGGCTGTTACGCACAAAGGTTACACCGCTCCCCCATCACCTTTTTAACGGTTCATCACTATACAGATACAGGCCTAGTTCATACTCTATACACTGCGGCAAAACTCGTCGCCTCACCGCAAATTCGAGTATGCTCGAGGTCACTACTGAAAAAGGTGTCGGGGCATTACGCACAAAGGTTACACCGCTCCCCCATCACCTTATTAATGTAGGCCAACAGCACGAATATAGTGTCCCATACCACCATAATCGGCTCACGAGCCTGGTTGCTCACTGGTCACTACGGGGAGGCACGTGGCCCCAGCGTAGGCCGACAGCTCGACCATGGTGTCCCATACCACCATGCCTAGCTCATGAGTCTTAGCGGATCGAGGTACCATGGTTAACGGGATTCCACTGGTAAGTTTGGTACCCTAGGTTCAAGCAGTAGCGACCAAACATGGTGAACATACATTAGACATATCGGGTTACTTGACGAGCCTGACTAGCTCGAGCACACAATCAATTGAACGACAAGAAGTGCATAAGCACTTCGAGTGGCCTAACCACTGTTGCCAAATGAAGTACGACTCGGGTTCGTCAAACGCATCCTACGTGGCGAAATGAATCTCAACCACGATCTCAAGTCTGGTACCGATTGTCTGGACTATAGACATAGTCCTAAACTCAATCAATCCTTATTCATAGCATGTGGAGTAAAGCATTTTAAACAAAGTAATTCAAGCAAGTTAACAAGCATGTCATAAAGCATGTTATAAAGCATGTTATAAAGTACTATATAAACAGGATTACAAACACATATTTTTCATAAGTGGTTAAAGTAAGCAACTCACATGGAGGAAATCATACAGGTCTCTAAGGTAATTGAGAATCTCATCTCAACACCTACCTAAGACATCATCATCCAAACACTTACTCTCACAAGCATTTTCACAAACACTTAGCATACACTATTTCAACATACTTAGTGTATGTTAACAAACATGTATTAGGGTAAGTCCTTTCACCAAGCAAGTATTTTACACATATATAATATATTTATACAACAAATAATCATGGCAAACACATCTCTAAAATATATACGTATACGGTACTTTCTATAATACAGTATTTCTACATACATAGTGTATATTAGCAAAACATGTATTAGGGCGAATCCTTTCGCCAAATAAGTATTTTATCCATATATCGTACATTCATACAACAAATAATCATGTCAAACACATTTTTAAAATATATATGTATACGGTATTTTCTACAAATACCTAGAACATATAAAATTCCGTATTCTACATCTTTAATCGAAATAGAAAACAGAAAGCACTTTGTACATGTGCAATTGCATGCAAATCATGAATCTATCATTATCTGACATTGAAAGCGTCGAAAACCATAACCTATACACCTAAAGTCCTCACCTTTGTCGTAGAATCGTAACGGAGTCAATAGGTTTGCTAAGCTTCCATACTTGACAGTTTGGCAACCTTTAGAATGAAATAGGTTAGCTATTTCATAACCTACAACCTACATAACCCCAAAACAGATTAGAGTTAGGGTTTTTTACCTAGAAACGGGGCTGGAATCATCGGGAAAGCGATGAGAATGGAGTGGTGGAGCATGGATAGCAGCAGGGAAGAAGGGCAGGAAGTCTCTCCCACATCTCCCACACTTTCTCTCTCTTTCTCTTCTCTCTCTAGGGTTTCTCTTAAATTCATATGACTGTGAGAGAGAGGTTTCTAAGGTCCTTATATAGCCTAAAAATACACTAAAATAGACTTGTGGACAAGGTATACTTAGGTTAAGACCAAAGCGAGCATTTTTCAGCTCAACGGAGGACTTCTGGCGGGCCTCCTTGAGCCAAAAGTCAGACTTAAGTTCACAGATACCGGATCAAGGTGGAGTTAAGTTTTCGTTTTGGTCAGATTCTCAGATCACGCGTGGCAGACCAGTTTTAGTTCAACGGTCAGCGGGTCTCGAACTGAAATTTTAAGTTCATGGATATGTTTATGAAAATTTTCCTGATCCGAGGGTGTATCTGGGTCAGATTCTAACGGTCTGGTTGCTTACAAAATGACCGCAAGTAACAAGTCTCAGATTACTATTCAAGATATTTATTTTGGAAAGAAAATCAGTGTTTTCACACTCTCTCGCTCCGGACTCAAGCGAATAACTGTGGGACACTGGCTGGATTTGATTTCCGAGATGGTTGTCAAGCCTAGCGAGGCGGTCCTAAGTCCTTAACCTTGTATTATTCGGACTCCTGATGTGCGGTCCAGACCTGATACGGAGTTTCGAGATGCTCCCAAGAGCAACTGGGTAATGAGATTGATCTGAGATTTTAGGGTAACCTAGTGTCAATGATTCTACAAGTTTTAGATCTTTCAGATCATATTTAAAGTAATTAAAATGGATTTCATGGATAATCTAGTTTAACACGTAGTTAACTTTGTCAAATTCATAAAGGATTTAGTCCTGAGTGATTTCGGTTTGAGGTGGTACTTTGTAGCAATGTTTAGTTTAAGTATCGTTCTTCATCACCTAAACTTTAAGATAGTGTCTAATGTGAAAGTACTTAGAAGGATTTAAAGAACAAGGTAGTGCAAGGTGAGATTTGTGAAGAAAATTGTTTGAAAAGGGATTTGAGGCTTTAATTGAGTGTTTGAGAAGTTAAACCGGTGTTAGGATTGACCCATCGCCTAAGGACGTCTAATTCCAGGTTGGAAAAAATTCAGGCTGTTACATCATGCCAACTAGAGTTACTACTGGTTGGAAAGTGTGCATTGACAACAGGAAATTGAATATCATCACGAGGAAGGACCACTTTTTGTTGCCCCATTTAGGCGGTGTTAGGCCAGAAAAAAGAAAAGAAGCCATACGTTATTCATTATGCATGTAGAACTCTAAATTCTGCCCAATTGAATTATTCTACTACGAAGAAGGAACTCTTAGCCGTAGTATTTTCTTTGGACAAATTTAGGTCCTACCTGATCGGATCAAAGATCATTATTTACACTGACCATGCGGCGTTGAAGTACCTTCTTTCTAAGAATGATGCTAAGCCTCGCTTGATGAGATGAATCCTTTTACTCTAGAAATTTGATTTAGAAATAAAAGATAAAAAAGGGAGTAGAGAACGTAGTGGCTAACCATGTTTTACAACTTGATCTCCCTGATTCCCTTGAGAAGACACCCATAAACGACATGTTCCCTGATGAACAACTGTTTAAACTCTCATACTCAACTTGGTTTACTAATATTGCTAATTATCTTACCATAGGTTTCATGTCAACACATTGGATGACGTAAGATAAGAAAAAATTCTTCGCCAAGGTACACAAATTTTTGTAGGATGATCCGTATTTGTTCAAATATTAGCCGGACCAAATTCTAAGGAGATGTGTGCCAGACAATGAACACCAAAGAGTCATCTCCTTCCGTCACTCTCAGGCCTACTGTGGTCACTTTTCTGCTAAAAAGACCATGGCCAAAATTCTGCAGTGTGGCTTTTACTAGCCCATTATTTTTAAGGACACTCGTGAGTTCTGCAAAGCTTGTGAGCATTGTCAGAAATTGGGAGCATTGTCCCATCGAAATATAATGCCTCTGAATCTCATTCCTATTATGAGGCATTTAATTGCTGGGGCATCGATCTCATGGGATCATTCCCCCAATCTTTTGAGAATTTGTATATTCTACTAGTAGTAGACTATGTCACTGAATGGGTCGAAGCAATCCTGTGCCGGAACAATGACCATCAAATGGTCATTCGATTCTTAAAAGAAAACATTCTTTCCCTGTTCGGAACATCTCGAGTGGTGATGGAGGTTCACATTTCTGTAATAGTCCATTTATGAACTTAATGAAGAAATATAGCATCTCTCATAAGGTGAGCACTCCATACCAACCGCATACAAGTGGGCAAGCTGAGATTTCCAATAGGGAGATCAAACACGTTCTGGAGAAAATGGTTAACCCTGACCATAAGATTGGTCAATCAATTTGACCGATGCTTTATGGGCTTACCTTATAGCCTTTAAGACCCCAATTGGAATGTCTCCCTTTAGACTCGTCTATGGGAAAGCTTACCACTTATCTATGGAATTGGAACATAGAGCATACTAGGCTATCAAGAACCTGAATTTTAACTTGGACAACGTCGGCTCGCTGCGCAAACTTCAGTTGAATGAACTTGAAGAAATTTAGAATGATGCATACGAGAATTTGAGAATTTAAAAGGACAGAATGAAGGTGCTTCATGACCAGCACATTCTTCGGAAATCATTCACACCAGTTCAAAAAGTCCTTCTATATAACTCTCGATTACATCTTTTTTTGGAAAAACTCATATCTCATTGGACTGACCCTTTCACTGTTACTAATGTCTATCCTCATGTGGCCGTTGAGATAAACAATCCAAATGATGGAAATGCCTTTAAAGTAAATGGACATTGCTTAAAGCCATTTGTTAAAAAAATTGATTCAGATGACATATCCATACCTCTGATTGGTCCTGTTTACCAAGATTGATCTCCTAGCCTGATGGAGGTGTAGTTAGGTTTACTGTTTCATAGAATTTAGGATTAGGATAATTTGGTTTCAACTTGTTCTAGTATTTGTGCTAACCGATCTTCATATAGAGAATCTTAGAAGTCTTGCAAATCTACCTTCTTCAGGTACTAACTTTCCATCACTTCTCCTTTCTTTTTGTTGCCTCTTTTGCATTGCATGCTTATCTCTTTTACATTGAGGACAATGTAGATTTTAGGTTTGGGGGTGTGGATTAGGTAAACTGATCAATACTTTCTTAGCTTATAAGCAAAAACTGTTGAAAATTTTCAATTTTTCAAGTTAAAAACTAGTTTGGAAAATGATAATTTGTAGACTTAAGAATGCCTTGAGTATGATGATAAGGTAGAGAGTGAATTTTACATTGTTGGAGTTTGATCAATTAAGTAATCTATCACCTAAAGTTCTTGCACGTAATTGATTAAGAGGAAGTTTAGACATCATGTTAATCTAAATCACAAAGTCACGATCATTCTAGCTTATGTGAATATTGCTAGAATTTCTAATTGATAGCATGTGAATCACTGATAGATGGTGAGAATTGAGTCAGGAGAATTTTATCCACCTTAAAAGATGAAAAGAACCAATTAAAAAACAGCGAGATCGACAAAAAGGTCATGAAAAAGAATGAAAAATCTGAAAAAGAATTAAAACAAAAAGACTGAATGAAAACAAGTGACCGTCTATATAAAATCAAAAAGTGGAAAAAGAAGGAAAAGGGGATAAGTTTGAAATCAGTACTTGATTATTCAAAAAACCTTAAAGTGAACATTATGAAATGATAGTATTCTTATAGGGAGTAAGTTGATTTTCACCAAGCACATTGAAAAACTTGATATATGATCTTATACTCTAATGTAATTGATAAAGAACCTATTTGATTGATTGCTTATATGATTCGGCTCTAGGTTTTTAAAATTTCAATTTCTCATCTTAATTCTACTCGTTCATACTTGATTACACAAAGGATTGATTTCTACAAAAGTTTTGAACATTGAGAATTGAAGATTATTTCATGCATATTTTGCTCGGGACTAGGAAAATGCTGGTTGGGGAGTGTGTTGAGTGTCAAATATTGCATATTTTCCTCTACCTAATCTTGATTTTGTAAAACTGATACTGTTTAATGTTATATTTTATACATGTTTGTGTTACAAGGTGAATCTAAGAGCTTGGATTGAAAAGAATGCTAAAAACATGGATTTAATGCTCAAGAATCACCAAGGTGAAAGATGGATTTTAGGAGACTAAGAATGAAGAATTTACATGACAAAATTCAAAGAAACTAAGTACAAAGGATGGAGAAAAGACTGGCAAAAGCACAAGTTAAATAGAAGAAAAATCAGACAATTCGATCCCACCTAAGCCAACTTTAGTCCAACCGAAATCGCACAAAACAATCCAGCAAGAAATCAAGATTCTCAGGCTTAACTCAGTCCTACCTAAGCCAATTTCGGTCCCACCTAAGTACTCTGCACATAAACTTCAGATGCAATTTCGGTGCGTCCGAAGGCAATTTTGTTGCAATCGAAGGCAACTTCGATGCGACCAAAATCGTACAGAATTGTCCAACAAAAAAGTACAATTTTGAATCTTAATTCGGACCAACCGAACCCAACTTCGGTCCGACTGAAGCATAACCCGGAAAAGCTGTGGACTTCATAAATTGAGGCAATTTCGCAATGGATTGCGGAAATTCCAAGTTAGTGCGTGAGGTGGAGCTTCACAACTATAAATAGGAGTCCCTAGGATGTTCTTAGGAATCATCTAGGGTTTAAGGAGTGGAACAAAAGAGTGGAGAGCTGCCGCCAAGAGTCTTTCTTCTTCTTCCTTAGTTGTTTTTATGCTTTTCTTAAGAGTTCTTAGTTCAATCACGTCTATGGTTGGCAAAACCTCTTAACTAGGGCTGAGAGGTGAATGTTGTAGTTTAATTATGTTTACTTTGCTTTGATTCATGTTTATGTTGAACTTCATTGATTTCTAGTTGATTTTAAGGAATATTTTCAATTTTCAATGGTTTGTTGTGACTCAAATTACAGTAGATCTACGATAGCTTTAAATATCTTCTTTTTTATTATTATTTGAGATTATGGAATTGGTAAATCTTGTTGTTCACCATCGTCTCCAGGGCATGGTTGGGTGATGGAATCCCTTCCAAATCTCCACAATCCTCTTCCATTGAGGTTAGATCAATGAGAAGTTCAGAGATTTGACCATCTCCCTTTACAATTAGATAAGATAGGACTCCAACTCAAATTGGACCTCTTAAATCAAGTAAGGTGGCATCCCAAGGGCTACAAGTGGATCCTTGGCACCCTAGTTCCCACCTTTAAATTCATAAGTTTCAATTACAATAATCACAATTAATCTCTTAAATATTTCAGATTTAGATTTACATCTTCATCTAGTTCTATTTCTAGTTACTTTTAGAAATGTACGAGTTTAGTCCCTGTGGATTCGACCTCGGTCTTACCAAGATTATTACTACATAGTGACCATACACTTGGGGTTATGAACCTGCTTCTATCGCGGGAGTTTGAACTTTGAACCACAAAGCAAACGAATTCATAGGAAATGCAAAAGGAATAGAACCATGACGAGGATGGAGACGATACTGAATAATCAAATAGAATATCAACAACGATAGACAAATAGGAATACTAGATATAACAGAGTGAAAAATACACATCATGTAGAGAGTAAGATCAGTCTTATTCCTAGCCCTTGGATAAACGTTAGAAGTGAAGATGCGATAAAGAACATGGTATTTTGGAAGTAAATTATAAGTGGGGAGAGAGTTACCGGTTTGCCATTGGGTGTCAAAACCACATAACACCCTGGTAATGGTATTTGTTTCTGAAGGATACATATCTTCAAAATGAGTAGGAATTGGAACTCCATCTTCCGCCATATCTATGTCCAAAATGGACGATATGATGGAGGGTGTTATAGTGAAAGTATCTTCCAGAAATTAAACATTAAATGTTAAGGAATTGGAAGAAACTTCACTTATGGATGTGTACATCCCTTGAGCAATCGACCGGTAAGTCGCTCCGCCCCAATTAAAATTTTTCTCCCATCCTACCTTGAAGAGAAGTTGAACAAGACCATATTTAACGATGTGATTGACATTCACAGGTCGTTCAATAATTATACTCCGAGTACGAAAATCCAGTACATTCTCCAGATCATCTACGGTGTACTTATGGTGCGCACAACCCGATTAGCAGAGCGGGATGAGGAATCGGACTGAGGACGATGAACGGTATGTTTAGTTTGATGTTTCATGGAAAAAATGACTAAAGAATAGCAAAGAATAACAAATAAATTGATGGGTTTGACTAGATCAGATTTTTGAGCAAACCCGTCAAAATGAAAAATCTAGATTCAAGAAAAATGAAAGATTCTCAAATAAAACACTACTAAGAACCTAAATATAGAAGGAAATAGTGGATAAGCAACTTATAAGGAGGCTAGGATGATGGGTCAGCCGAAAGAAGCACTAGCGAGCCAAGAAAAATGAAGTGTAAATGACTCATTTGGGGTTTTTTTTTCCCCTTTTTACTCAAATCGTGACTGGTTCGGCTAGCCCGAGTATAGTGCTCAGCTGGCCGAACTGGTCAGTCAGTTATGTGCTGGCCAAAATAATGTTAAAAAATTTTTATTTATTATTTTCTTTTATATTTTTCCTTTTAATGCAAAATAAAATAAAATACAATAAAGGATGATTAATCAAGTAATACAGCATAATCCAATAACATTTTTTAAATTGAAATATGATACTGTGTAATGGTTTTGTCAGAATGTCTACAAGTTGTTTCTCAATATTGATGTATTCAAGCATCACAGTTTTGCTTTCAATTAATTCTCGAATATAATGATATCAACTGTCAATATGTTTTGTTCGAGAAAATTGAATAGGATTTTTTAGATATGTTTATGGCACTGGTATTGTCGCAGTATAAATTCATGGTATCTTGATCAATACCATAGTCTGCTAACATACGTTTCATCCACATCAATTACGTGCATGTATTTCCTACCACAATATACTCAGCTTCTGCAGTGGATAATGATACTGAGTTTTGCTTTTTGCTCATCCAAGAGACAAGACACATTTCAAGCATCCAACACTTGTGGATTTTCTATCATCGACGTATATCTAGCAATCTGTAATGATGTATCATGAGGATACCATAAGCCTAAATTAGTCATGCTAGCAACATATCTGATTATTCTTTTAACCGCAGACAAATGACAATCTTTAGGGTTAGATTGATATCTAGCACATATGCTTACACTGAATGAAATATTAGGTCTACTGGTAGTTAAATATAATAGACAACCAATCATGCTACGGTAAAGACGCGGGTCAACACTTTTACCTGAAACATCTTTAAACAGTTTAAGTGTTGTAGCCATGTTGAGTGTTGTAGCAATGGGTGATTGAAAGTTTTTACAATTCTCAGAGCTAAATTTCTTAATAAGATTCATCACATATTTGGTTTGAGAGATAAATATCTCATCCTTAAGTTGTTTTACTTGGAGACCAAGGAAATAATTTAGCTCACTAACCACACTAATTTCAAATTCTAATTTCATCAAATTTGCAAACTTTGAGGAAAGGTTAGTATTTGTTAATCCATAGATAATATCATCTATATATATTTGAACAATTAACATATCTTCATTGTATTAGGTTTTATCAACACTTCTCATTTTAAAGTTTTGACTAAGAAGAAATTTAGTCAGTTTTTCCAACCATGCTCTTGGAGCTTGTTTTATGTCATACATAGCCTTTTTAAGATAGTATACATTGTTAAGAAGTTTAGAATCTTAAAAACTTTTAGGTTGTTCTACATAAACTTTCTCATTTAAATCACCATTCAAGAAGGTACTTTTGACATCCATTCGGTATATTTTAAAATTTTTATGGCATGTAACGGAAATAAATAACCTGATGGATGCAAGTCGAGCAACTAGAGAAAAGGTCTCATTAGTAGTCAATGCCTCCAATTTGACTATACCCTTGTACAACCGATCGCGCTTTATTTCTTATAATATTCCCTAATTCATCAGATTTATTTTTGAAGATCCATTTAGTTCCAATCACATGTTTGCCGGAATGTCTAGGAACTAGATACCAAACATTGTTTCTGATAAACTGATTCAATTCATCTTGCATAGCCAAAATTTAATTTTCATCAGCAAGGGTTTCATTCACATTAGTCGGTTCTATCTGGGAAGTGAAGCACACATGATTACATGTGTTTTCCAATTGTCTTCGGGTTTGAACACCAGTGTGAGGGTTACTGAGTATTTGATTAGTGGGATGATCCTTGACTAATCTATTCTCAATTGAATCTGATTTTGATGATGGTTCGGATTGATTGAAAATAGTAATTTCATCATCTTGATCATGATTGGGTGTGATAGTTTGATCATTGTGTAACGCCCCGGATTTTTGCCAACCTGGGATTAGACGTCCTTAGGCAATGGGTCAATCCTAACACAGGTTTAACTTCTTAAACGCTCAATTAAAGCCTCAAATCGCTCCTTAAACCATTTTCTTCACAAATCCCACCCTTCACTACCTTGTGCTTTCAATTTTTCAAAGCACCTTCGCCCTAGACACTATCTTAAACTAGCTAAGTAGTATAACTTGGATTACTTTAGATAAAAACTGCAAAAGACTAAATACTACCTCAGACGGAAATCACTTAGGATTAAATCCTTTAGAAATTTGACAAAGTTAACTAAGTGCTAAGCTAGATTAGCCATGAAATCCATTTGAATCGCTTTAAATACGATCTGCAAGACCCAAAACTTGTAGAATCATTGACGCTAGGTTACCCTAAAATCTCGGATCAAACTCATTACCCAACTGCTCTAGGGAGCACGTTGAAACTCAGATGATCGATCCGGACCGCACGTCGAAAGTCAGATTAACACGGTTAAGGAATTAGGACCGCCTTCTGGGCTTGACAACCATCTCGGAAATCAAATCCGGCCGATGTCCCACAATGCTTGCTTGAGTCGGGAGCGAGAGAGTGTGAAAACACTTGTTTTCTTTAAAAATAAATATCTTGAATAAGTGTCGAGACTCGTTGCTTGCGGATCGGTTTAAGCAACCAGATCAATACGACCAAATTACACCCTCGGATCGGGAAAAATTTCATACACATTTACATGTACTCTGAATCTCCGATCGAGATCGCCGACCGTTGAACCGGCGGTCCGCCACGCATGATCTAGAATCCCGACCGAAACGAAAATTTAATAGAATGTAGATCCAGCGTTAGTGAGCTTAAGTCCGACCTTTGGCTCAAGGAGGCCCGCCAGAAGTCCTCCGTTGAGCTGAAAAAGTTCCGCTTTGGCTATAACCTAGGTGAAACTTGTCCAGAAGTCTATTTTGGTAAATTTTTGGGCTATATAAGGACCTTAAACCCTCTCTCATGGCAGCCATACGAATTTGGATTTGAGAGAGAGAAAAGAGAGAGAAAGTGTGGGAGATCTGGGAGAAACTCTCTGCTGCTGTTCCCTGCTGCTATCGGTGCTTAACCACCTCATTCTTGCCGCTTTTCAAGACGATTCCTAAGCGTCATTTCTAGGTAATAAACCCTAACCCTAACTGTTTGGGGATTAGACAGTTGTAGGTTAGGAAATAGCTAACATATTTCATTCTCAGGTTGTTGAACTCCCGTATACTGAAGCTTAGCGAACCTATCGACTCGTTACGATTCTATGACAAAAGGTGCGGACTTTAGGTGTATAGGTTATGGTTTTCAACGCTTTCAATGTCGGATAATGGTAGATTCATGATCTGCATGCAATTGCACATGTACAAAGTGCTTTAGTTTCGGTTGATTAGAATTGTAGAATTTGGAATTTCACATACTCTACGTATTCGTATAAAATACCGTATACGTATTTTTTTATGGAAATGTGTTTGACATGTTTATTTGTCGTATGGATATATGACGTATGGATAAAATACTTATTTGGCAAAAGGATTCGCCTAAATACATGTTTACTAATAAACACTATGTATGTAGAAATACGGTATTGTAGCACCGTATACATGTATATTTTAGCGATGTGTTTGTCATGATTAATCGTCGTATAAATATATTATGTGCGTATAAAATAATTGCTTGGCGAAGGAATCGCCAGTAATACATGTTTGCTTGTATACTGTATGTATGTTGAAAATGCGTATTCTATAAAAAATCGTATACGTATAAATTTTGGACATGCATTTATCATGATTATTTCTTTGTAGTAATATATTATACATCGGTAAAATACTCACTTGGCTAAAGGATAGCCCTAATACATGTTTTGCTAACATACACCATGTATGTTGTATTAGTGTATTCTAAGTGTTTGTGAAAATTGAATGAGTATAGAATCCTCATTCGTGCTCGCCATGACTAATTGTCATGGATTCATGATTGTTGTATTGGCGATACCCTTTTGACGAAAGAATTTGCCTAAATCACGCCACGGCCAATAGACACCATATATGCTAAAATGTGTGGCCCAAGTGTTTGTGGAAATTTGAATGAATATGGAACTTGGATTCCTGCTTGCCATGACTATCCGTCGTGGGTGTACGCATGTTATGATTGGGGCAACTCCCTAGTGAAAGGATTTGACCTAATGCCTATGTGATCGACATATGTCATGTATGTTGATGCATGTTTGTTTAAGTGTTTCTTGAAATGTCTGAATGAGTAGTAGTTAGCAAATTGTAATGTATAAGGGTGTTGAGATATGATTCTCAACCTCTTTTAACTATGTGTATGATCTCCTTGGATTGTTGTGTGATTAGGAATTGAACATATATAAACTCATGCTTGTGTTGTGATTCATAACATGCTCAACTGCTTTATGATTATAACTATGTAATGCATATGTTTAAATTTATATTTACGTTGTATGATCCGTCATGGGTGATTGAGCAACGAGTGCATGCAACAACCCTAGCGATTTAAACGGATAATACCATACCTTGATTGTATGAGTGGAATCTTGATCCATTCTTGCTTTATCTATCTCGCAAGTCATCATGTTTGGGGCTATGATTATAGTCCGACAATCGGTACCAAAATTGAATTCGTGGTGCGATTCATTTGCCACGTGAGATGTGTTCGACGAACCCGAGTCGTACTTCGGTTGGCGATAGTGGTTGGCCACGTGAAGTGCTTATGCACTTCATGTCGTTCAACTTGTTGTGCGCTCGAGTTAACCGAGCTCGTCAAGTAACCCGATCTATCTTATGTATGTTCACCATGTTTGGTCGCTACTGCCTGAACCTAGGGTACCAAACTTACCAGTGAAATCCCTTTTAACCATAGTACCTCGATCCGCTAAGACTCATAAGCCGGGCATGGTGGTATGGGACACCGTGGTCGAGCTGTCAGCCTATGCTGGGGCCACGTGCCTCCCCGTAGTGACCAGTGAGCAACCAGACTCGTGAGCCGATTATGGTGGTATGGGACACTATATTCGAGCTGTCGATACTTACGGCGAGAGCCGAGTACAATGAGACCTGTGCTCGTGCTGACGGGCGACGAGTCCTCCATAGTATCTTCGAGTATACTCCAAGGGTCTGTGATTGGCGACGAGTCTTTCATAGCAACTAGAGTATGAGTTGAGCCGAGTACGGTGAGACCTGTACTCGAGTGACGGCATAGTGATTGAGCCGAGTATGGTGAGACTCGTACTCGTGATCACAATTGAGCCGCATACGGTGAGATCTGTATCCGTGCTGATGGGTGACGAGCCCTTTGTGATGCCTTCGCTACGCCTCTCAAACCATAATATCGTATGAGATTAACTAGAACTGACGACCCTAGAATGGATCATGTTTGAGAATGATACAAGGGAGGTACCTTAGTTTCCCAATACTGCTGTTTGAAATGGACTAATAATAACTCGGTAATCATGATCATCATCGCACCGCATGTGCTTAGTAGATGTGGTGCACCGAGGGAGTTAAGCATTCATGAACGTAAGATGATGTCGCATGAGGGTGGTTTGGCAAGGGCATACAAGATCATGTCATTTCATTCTCGCACTTAATAAGAGTAATTAGAATCGTTTGATTTGTATTGCTTTATCATTATTGCTTGATTGAATTGATAACATGTTAACCTATGCTTTACTGTTCCACTGAGTTGATCACTCACTCCCACGTTACGGGATGGTGTTGTACACACCAACCAGATTTGTTGAATTTCAGATGATGACGATGCTTATGAGGCAGAGCCGAACTACTTTTATGGTGATGAGGAGGAGTTCTCCTATCATGTAACTCTCTGACGGGTCTCTCGAAGACCTGTGTACTTGCATTGACGGGGCTATGGTACTTGGGATAGAAGATATTACACTTACACATTTGGTATATTTTAGAACTGTACTTATAATTATTTAACCTAGTAATGTTATCACACTCTAGAGACTCATCACAATTTATATATTTTATCTATCTATCATCGTCTTCCGCTTGCAATTTAACTGTCTCTGGAGTATGATATGCTGTTTTGGCTTAATCTCACTCATGTTCAATGCACGAATACAGTCAACATTCAATCATCATTCATTTTGTTGCATAAGTGATGTTCTGGAACTCGGGAGTTGAGTTTATATGCTCGACCCCCGATTTTCAGGGCGTTACACATTGATAACAACATTTATAGATTCTTATATCACCCCAGTCCTTTTATCAGGACAAGATATGCTCTACTATTTAGAGCATACCCCAAAAATATACCCTCATCACTTTTCACTTCAAATTTTCCCAAATGTTCCCAATCTCGTAAAATGAAGCATTTGCTTCCGAAAGTACGAAAATATTTTACAGAAGGCTTTTTATTAAACCAAGATTCATAAGCTGTTTTATTTTTACCTACTATTATATAAACTCAATTAATAATATAGCAAGTGATATTAACAGCTTTAGCTCATAGATTTTTTGCTAATTTTTCATTGTTAAGCATAACACTCTCCATTTCTTGTAGAACTCTGTTTTTCCTCTTGGCAAAACCATTTTGCTGAGGGGTTTTAAGAGTAAAAAATTCATGTAATATTCCATGGTCATTAAAGAACTTCTCGAAATTACTATTTTTAAATTCACTGCCATCGTCACTTCCTATTCTGTTCACAGAAAGTTCTTTTTCAATGTGAATGTGTTTAAATAACTTTTTGACTTCGTCAAAAGCATCCAACTTTTCTCTTAAGAAGGTTACCCAAGAGTATTTAGTGTAGTCATCAACTACAACTAGAAAGTATTTCTTATTGCCTATACTCTCCGTTCGGGTTGGTCTAACTAAGTCCATATGGAGTAGTTCAAGAGATCTTTTAGTGACTAAGGAGCTTACATTTTTATTTTTATTTTACTACTGATTTGTTTGCTTATTTAACAGGCACCACATACTTTCTTCTCTAACTTTTTCAATTTGGGTAAATCTTAAAGATGATCTTTCTTGCTTAATTTATATAGATCTCTATAGTTTAGATGTCCAAGACATTGATGCCACAATTCAGTTTCATCAGTTTGGACCATGTAACAAGAGTGATTTGTAGAACACATCCGTGATGCCTTATACAAGAGTGATATAACAATTTTCAAAGGTTCTTCAACCATTTAATATGTTACATCCGTGAAGTAACAAGAGTGATTTGGAACATTTTCAGGTTTGAGATTTTGAATTTTAGAGATTTTTAAACTTAAATCTAGTTTGGTTTTCTCAAAGCAATCAGAAAAATGAGATTTTTTCAAAACTGATTTTTCAAGTTCTAATTTTAGATTAGCAAAGTTTTCTTTTTGAATTTTCAGTTTAGTCGTAATCTTACAACTTTCTTTGTATAAGGCATCATAAGCAATTTGAAGATCTTCTTCATTTTTCGAATCACTTCCACGGGTTTCATAGTCAGAAGTTTCACATTCATTTGAGGAAGTGATTATAGATATGGTCATGAAGGCTTTTTTTTATCATTCTTAGTTTCTTGGTCTAATTTATCAGTTTCTGAATTAGATTCAGATTTTGATGATTCATCCTAAGTGGAAATCATGTCGTTTCTTCTAGATTTATCTTTCTTAGGACATTATAAAGCTAGATGCCCATATTCAAAATAGTTGAAGCATTGGGTATCTTTAGATTTTGATTTTCAAAATTTTGAATTTCCTTTTCTTTTGCTAATCGATTTTTGAAAATCTATTTTATTTTTATTTTTGAAAATTCTATAAAAAATTTTAATCAACATTGGCATATCATCCTCATTTTCCTCATTATCAGAATTTACATTTGTATATTTGGATTTAGATTTTGAGGATTTAAAGGCTATGGACTTGTTTTTAGGAGCTTTGAAATTCAGCTCATAGGTTTATAGAGATCCAACTAATTCCTCAACTTTCATAAGACTGATATAACAATTTTCAAAGGTTCTCAAACCTGAAAATATTCCAAATCACTCTTGTTACATGTAACAAGAGTGATATAACAATTTTCAAAGGTTCTTCAACTATTTAATATTATATGACCTTGATTGTTAATTATCTCACATCCGTGATCTAAAAATTTAACATTATGATTAATATCACATATTTGAGATATGCTCAGCAAATTATGTTATAAACGTTTAACATATAAGACATCTTTAAAGATAGGTACGTTTGGAAGTTTTATATTACTTCTTCTGATGATCTTGCAATTGATAGCATCTCTGAATGTCACTGAGCCGCCATTGATTTGATTGATGTCAGATAGAATTATCTTATCACCTGTCATATGTCTAGAATATCCACTATCTAGGTACCATCTTGAATGGCTACTAGCTTTGAAAGTTGTGTAGATAACAAGCACTTATCTTTTGGAACCATTTTAATATGTTTTTGGGTTTAGGAGGATCTTTTACTATTCATTGTGTTTGGGAGTAAAAGTTTTTCTTGTTTCTCCTTATTCTACTATTTCTGGAGTTGGATTTCCAAAGCTCTTTACTTAAGTCCACTATCTTATCTGCTAGGGGAGGATTATTGTCTCTCTTTTCATATTTATGACAGTTGGCCTTAGTTTTTGTATTAGAAGTTTTTTTTTAAAGGTTTTTCATTCTTCTTTATTTCCTTTATAGTTTCTACATTTGACTTTGAAAATTCACCTTTTACAAATACAAGAGCAGAATTTTTAGATTTTTCTGTGCGACTTTTGATATATCTTGAGCCAGATTTGTTGCTACTTCGTCGAGATGCAGTTAATAATTTTTCAAGTCTCTGGTCACCTTGGGTGCATATCCAAGTCTCTTTTGAAGTCTTAAGAAAAGCAACTTCTATTTTTAAATTTTCATTTTCAGGTTTGAGATTTTGAATTTTAGAGATTTTCAAACTTAAATCTAGTTTGGTTTTCTCAAAACAATCAGAAAAATGAGATTTTTTCAAAACTGATTTTTCAAGTTCTAATTTTATATTAGCAAAGTTTTCTTTTTGAATTTTCAGTTTAGCCGTAATCTTCCAACTTTCTTTGTATAAGGCATCATAAGTGATTTGAAGATCTTCTTCATTTTTCGAATCACTTCCACGGGTTTCATAGTCAGAAGTTTCACATTCATCTGAGGAAGTGATTATAGATCTGGTCATGAAGGCTTTTTTTATCATTCTTAGTTTCTTAGTCTAATTCATCAGTTTCTAAATTAGATTCAGATTTTGATGATTCATCCTAAGTGAAAATCATGCCGTTTCTTCTAGATTTATCTTTCTTAGGACATTATAAATCTAGATGCCTATATTCAGAATAGTTGAAGCATTGGGTGTCTTTAGATTTTGATTTTCAAAATTTTGAATTTCCTTTTCTTTTGCTAATCGATTTTTGAAAATCTATTCTATTTTTATTTTTGAAAATTCTATAAAACTTTTTAATCAACATTGGCATATCATCCTCATTTTCCTCATTATCAGAATTTACATTTGTATATTTAGATTTAGATTTTGAGGATTTAAAGGATATGGACTTGTTTTTAGGAGCTTTGAAATTCAGCTCATAGGTTTATAGAGATCCAACTAATTCCTCAACTTTCATAACTCGGTATCTCTCAATTCTTATATAGTAATGACTTTGGAATTGAACCTGTTAGGAAGTAATCGCAGTATTTTAGCGTAAACCTTGCTTTCAAGGACATTTTCTCCAAGACCCCACATTGAATTAACAATGTTATTTAGTTTCATATAGAAGTCCATGAATGACTCACTTTCTTCCATACGAATTTTCTCAAACTTAGTTGTGAGGATTTGGATTTTAGAGTTTTTAACAATGTTAGTCCCTTCATGTGTCATTTCAAGAATATCACATGCTTGTTTTGTTGTATTAAATGAAATGATTCATTTGAATTCATTTGGTGATAGAGCACAAGTAATTGCATTTAAGGCTTTTGCATTAGCGCTGTTGTCACTTTTTTTAATGGAACTACAAAAAGTATAAGTGGTTTCTTTTATGGACGTGGTTCCATCCTCAGCTAATACTTCCATTGTTGGAGGGGTCTATTTAGTTAAAGTGGCTTGTCACACACTTTCATCAATAGATTTTAGAAAAATCCTCATTATATCTTTCTAATAGGAATAATTTGAGCCATTAAAGGGAGGTGGCCTGATGATGGATAGAATATCGAAATTTGACATTTTAATATCTCTGGATATTGCTCTAGGAGGTTAAGCCGAAAAAGAGCAACCTTGCTCTGATACCACTTGAAAGGAAGAGCTATAGATGTCCTAGAGGGAGAGTGAATATGACAATACAAAATATTTCGAAACAATGCAGAATAATAAAACAATAATACTCAATTACTTAGAGTATTAAATTCTTGATATCAAATAGTTCGTAGGACAACCTTCACCTAAAAGATTTAGGCAGGACAACCTTATTTTGACGAAATCTTTGAAATTAAAATATCAAACTTAGCAAGAGCTAATCAATCACAAGATATGCATATAAAGAATTAAAACAATCACCACAATGCATAAAGAGATTATAGTGGTTTGGTGCTTAAACCCACACCTACTCCACTCCCAAAATTTCTACCCTCGCAATTTTGTCTTTCACTATTTTAAGGTTTTCACAGGGTCACTTTAACAACCTGATATAGTTCTTGTGATTTTCACGGGCTATCACAACAAAACCCACTTTATGATTTTTCACGTGATCACCACAAAATAACCCGCTAAGATTTCCGAGCTATATCAGAAAAACTCAAAATGAAATAAATATAAATACAGTAGTTATTTTTAAATTGCGATTCGAAGACCTTATTGTAGCTTGATTGCAGCGATCTTCTTTCTCAGGATATTGACGAAGTCGTCTATGAGTTCAACGTAAAAAAGAATATAGGGATCTAATGTCTTTTCAACATATAAACAAAATCCTAATTGTTGCAAATTCTATTCTCTTAATCTCGAGTAGAGTTAGTTTAGATAATTCTCTTAAAAACAATTAAACCTAACTTGAGAAAGGGAATAAAATAAGCTAATAAAAAATTAGAATTACTGCACAAATAACTTATAGAAGGGCCTGGCTTTCTCTTTTTTCATTGAAGAGTTTTATCACTGATTTTCATGTGTTGAATGAATGCGAGAATGCCACTATTTATAGCCAAAGGATTTGGAAATTTGACTGGCACGAGTGTCAGTTCGGCTAGCCGGACTCTAACGATTTCGTTCCAACGACTCTCGGATTTCACAAGATAAGATCTTTCAAAAATTTAGCTAGCTGAATCTCCCTGAGATTTGAAATCTTTACACATTGGAAACTTGACCGAACATAGTCGAGCTGGCCGAGCAGTCATGTTCGGCAAGCCAAACCCAAGGTTAGGCTGGCCGAACTTGCTGCGGACAATCTATTTTAATTTGTAAACTTGCCTGAATTATGTTGGGTTAGCCAAAGATAGTTAGGCTAGCATAACTAAAGTGTATTTTATTTGAAATTATGTTCATTATAATGCTATGTGAAATACACCTAACCTATGGTCAATCTAAGGTTATACCACCTGATGGTTGACTCATACAAAGTGTTCCGATCTTTGAATCATGTACTTTTATGCCTTAAGATGTTGAGTCTTCCTTGAGACGCTTGATCAATTCAATAATAGTTCTTCATGAGTTGTCAAAGAGTATCTTCATGAGTGCTTGTGTTCCTTTCAGGACTATGAAATTTGACAATCCTAATTATGCTTAAGTATAAGCACTTACAAATGATAGGAGTGTTAGTCAACATAGCCTTGAGCTTAGAAAAAGATCTCTGGTATTCTTCGCTCCACTCGAATGGGATCTCCTTTTGAAGGATATTACATAAATGATGAGAGAGATGAGTAAAGTCTTTAATGAATCTACTATAAAACCTGACATATCCTAGAAAGAATAGCACGTCACGTATTCTTTCGGGTGGAGGTAGGTTAGAGATCAAGTCAATTGTAACCTTGTCTACCTTAATTCCCTTGGACGATATTATATGTCCAAGAACTAGTCCCTTGGGAACCATGAAATGTTAATTTTCCCAATTCAGCACAATATTTTTTCTTCGTACCTCTTCAGCACAAGTTTAAGATGTTCAAGGCATCTGCCGAAGGATGGACTGAAGATGAAAAAATCATCCATGAAGACCTCTATATATTGCCCCACCATGTTAGAAAAAATGCTCAACATACATCGCTGAAATGTGGCAGGGGCATTACACAATCTGAATGTCATCCTTCAGTAAGCAAAGGTGTCAAAGGAACATGTGAATGTGGTTTTCTCTTGATCTTTAGTGGCTATCTCTATTTGATTATAGCCCAGAAACCTGTCCAAGAAATACTACTAAGAACGACCAGCTAACCTTTCTAAGATTTGATCAATGAAAGGTAAAGGAAAGTGGTCTTTCCTTATGACAGTATTCAACTTTCAGTAGTCAATTAACATCCTCTAACCAGTCGTAAATCTAGTTGGCATGAGTTCATTATCAGCGTTGGTACGATGGTGATTTTGGACTTCTTAAGAACCACCTGTGTTGGACTCATTGTTCACAACCCCAAGTGTAGGGTCGCGATGCAGTAATAATCTTGGTGAGACCGAGGTCGAATCCATAGGGACTAATCTCGTATGTATTTTTAATTTAACTAGAACTAGAACTAGAAGCAGATGTGAATCTAAATCTAAAAGTATAAAGAGTAATTGAGAGAGATTTAATGAAAAACTTAAGAAATTCAAAGGTGAGAACTAGGGTTTCCAAGGATCCACTTGTAGAGATCAGGGAGATCTATGCTTGATTCAAGAACACAAAGGGAATCAGAGTCCCATCTTATACAATTGGAAGATATCTCAGCAAAATCAAATCTGAACTTCCTTTGACCTAATTCTCAATGGATGAGAGGTGTGAGAATTGGAAGTAATTCCATCACAAAACCATGCCTAGGAGACAATGGCTTACAATAGGATTTACCAATCCCACAACCAATCATAAAATAATTGGGAAGATTAGGTAGGATTTCATCACCCAACCATGCCCATGGGACGATGGTGAACAACAGGATTTCTTAATTTCACAATTTCAATACATGAAAAGAACATACTCAAAGCTATCGCAGATTTATTGTAATTTGAGTCACAACAAACCGTTAAAAACTGAAAGTATTTTTAAATATCAAACTAGAATCAAAGATAGTTCAATTTAAACATGAATCAAAGGAATATAAAACATCCCATCCCGCTACAATCTTCAACTATTAGCCATAGCTAAGAGGTTTAGCCAACCATAGACATGATTGAACTAAAATCTCTAAAGAAAAGCATAAAAATAACTAAGGAAAATGAAGAAAAACTCTTGGTGACGACTTCTCCATGCTTTTGCTCCACTCCTCAAACCCTCGAAGATGCCTAGGAATGCCTTGAAGACTTTTATTTATAGTTGTACATCACCTTCTTTCGCACTGAGTTGGAAATTTTCGGAAACTGCCTCAAATTTACGCAGTTTACGCAACATCTGCATAACCCTCGACTAGTCGAGGATAGCCTTCGACTGGTTGAGGCTCACCTTCGACTGGTCGGGGATCTCCTTCAACTGGTCGAGGATGATAAGAATTTAGAGGATTTAGTCATTGGAGTTCGAGTCGAGGAATCTTTGACTAGTCGAGCGAGATCCTTCGACTGGTCGAAGATGGGCTTAAACTAGTCGAAGGATGCAGATTTTTAGGGTTCCTTTTCTTCACTTCAAGTCTTCAATGATCTTCCTTCCTCACTTAGTTTTCTTGGATCTTTGGCATGTGAATTCTTCATTTTTGGTCCTTTAGGATCCAAACTTTGGCTTGGTGATTCTTGAGCGTTAAATTCATGCTTTTAGCATCCTTTTCAATCCAAGCTCTTAAATTCACCTTGCAATACAAACATGATTAAAATAGAACATTAATAATTATCATGTTCATAAAACCAAGTAATAAATGGGGGATAATATGCAATATTTGACCCTCAACACAATCCGTAACCAATATTTTGCTAGTCCCGAGCAAAGTATGCAAAAAATGAACTTCAATGCGCAATGTTCAAACTTTTTCAGAAAACAATCTTTTGTGTAATCAAGTATGAATGAGTAGACTCAAGTTGAGAAAGTGAGATTTTGAAAACCTAGAGTCGAATCACATAAGCAATTAATCAAATAAGTTCTTTATCCATTAAATCAGAGTATAATTTGCATATCAAAATTTTTGCTCAGTGAAAATACTATCTTTTCATAATGTTAGCTACGCTCGTCACTTCAAGATTGGTTGAAAACTCTAGTACTAATTCCGAACTTATCCCCTTTTTCCTTCTTTTTCCAGTTTTTGATTTTATATCGACGGTCATTTGTATTCATTTAGTCTTTTCATCTTTCTTTTTTTTCAGATTTTTCATTCTTTTTCAGACTTTTTCAATCTTTTCACCATACATGACCCTTTTTGTTGATCTCCTATTTTTTTAACTGATTTGTTTCTTCTTTTAAGATGGATAAAATTATCCAAACTTGGTTCTCAATATCTTTCAATGATCTTCATACTATTAATCAGAAGATCTAGTACTATTCACAAAAAAACAATTTGAATATGTCTTGTGATTTAGATTAACATAATATTCAAACTTCCTCTTAATCAATTGAGTGCAAGGACCATAAGTGATAGGCTACTTAGTTAATCAAACTCTAATAATTCAAATTTTGCTTCTTATCTTATTTCATACTCAAAACAGTCTTAAATACACAACTTATTACTTTCCAAACAGATAAACATTGAAATTTTTTCAAAAATTTTGCAAATTTTGCTCAAAATTGAGAAAACACTGATTAGTTTACCTAATCTCCCATCCCCAACCGAAAATCTACATTGTCATCAATGTAAAAGAAATAGGCATGATTTGCAAAAGAGACAACGTAATTGAAGAAGTGATGGAACGATAGTACCTGATGAAGGAATTTTGAGGCTTTTTCCAAAGAATCTCAGCATGAAGGTGGGTCAGCACAAGAATTAATCAACTGAAAAGAAAACTATCTGAAATAAGTGAGCTCTCAGTCCTAGAGGGGGGGTGAATAGGACTATGTCAAATAAAAAATAAAAGCGGAATATAAATGCAGAAAGCCAAAATAAATAGCAACCTCAAATGCACTAGTCTTGAGAGGTTGATACAAACTCTGTTCAAAGGACAACCTTACACCAAAAACTAAGGTTTATGGTAGGACAACTTGATGTCTTGAACTTAATAAGGATAAAAAACTCAAACAAATACAAAGGATAAATAAAATAAATCTAGCTATTACAACATTCATCACATGTACATGAAAATAAAATACAGCATTCGCCACATCACATACATCATCGTCATCATCATCATCCAAACTCTGAGAATTATACTGGTTTGGTGTGTACACCGACTGCTCTCAAACAACCACACCTACTCCACTCCCAGCATCCACTACCCATGGGACATTGGCTTTCACTATGAAATAAGGTTTTCCAAGGTTCACCTTAAAACCTTTACAATTGTGTTTTCAATGGGCTACCACAATTAAAACCCCACACACTGAGATTTTCTGGCTATCTTAGTTAAATCCATAAAAAAAAAAAATTTGGTAATCTTACAAACCAAAATACAATAATTGAAATGATAATACTTATCTGAAGATTCTTCTTCTTCGATGTAGCCCGGTAGAACCACCTTTTTGAAGATGTAGATGTTCAATGTTCAATCTCACAAATGACGGGGTTCTGGGTCTAAATGAATTTTAATTTAAATACAATATTAGGCAACTTTGATTCAATTTCTTGGATCTCAAAAGGGTAAAACAAGATTCCCTTTTTAACAAGTAAGATTGAATAGTAAGAGATCAAGAAATTCAAAACCAAAAAGCTATAAAAGAATCTTAAATTACCATATAATAGCTTCACAATAGAGGGGACTTAGTTCTCAAAAAGGAGGCTTGAATTAGCTTGGAATGAGTATGAAATGCTTAGAAAAGTCCTCTATTTATAGGGTGAAATTTGGTTCGCTCGATTGGTCTAAGGTTTGCCTCGATTGGTCCTAGCAGTAACCAATTTTCAAAAATTCTAGCGCAATCAAATAAACCCGACACTCGATTGGTCGAGTGGCCTGCTCGACTGGTCGAGCCAATTTCCACGACCGGTTGAGCAGGGGGCTCGACTGGTCGAAGACCTACCAGACTTATTCGAAATTTTGAGTTAATTTCTAGACTAGTCGAGAAAAACCCTGGACTGGTCGAGCCAGTGCCTGGACTAGTCGAAGTATGACTAGGGCTAGTCAAACTAAAGCCTAAAATAAGTACAATGGCCCAAATTCAATATGCAATATAAATGACCTAACCCTAAGGTCTTTCTAGGGTCACATATACGTTAAATGTGAGTATTAAACTTGTAAACTTCGGTCTCTTTGGTAGATAGTATTCTTGAAGTACTTGAAGTTTGATCTTGTACTCTTTGAAAGTTGAAACTTGTACACTCGAACTTGAACTTGTATACTTGAACTCGATCATATAATGCACTTGGACTTGAGCTAGTATTTGAAGTCGCACTTGCACTCGGTCTTGTGTATGAACTTGATCTTGTATTTACAGTTGAACAAGCACTTTGATTTGAAGTTGTAGTAGCATTTAATGTTAATGTAGATGGCTGAAACTCATCTTCGTATGAAAGTGAACTTCCAATCTATTGAACTTGAAGGTGAACTTTCCATCTATCAAACAAGTCAATCAATCCAAATTAGTTTGTCACTACTAAATTTGATAATACAGGGTGCTGGATCTAAACCATAGTACTTACAATCTCCCCCTTTGTCAAATTTGTGACAAAACCAACTTAAAAGATCAACCTATTCATTATACACACAAGTTCACAAACAAACAAACTTTCGAAAAAATCCCCCTCAATCTACTCCCCGTTAAGTTGAGCTTGGTGACTTATATTGAGCTTGGTGACTTGTAGAAACCTATATTAATAGATACATATCCCAAAAAAAAATACATACTGAAAGTGCACCTACCTATGCCCTGGTTTATCAAGTTACGTGAATGGTGGGTCAGACTATTTACAGAGCTCGATAGGAAGATTATTTCAAGCGTCTGCCTCAACCGGATGTGTGGAAGCTCACAATAGGTAAATCATAGCCTCACATCCCATGTCCCAAAACACCAGGTGATTAAAACCCTTAAAACAAGATAGACATCTTAGGATTTTTTAAGTGAGAAAATTTTTTGCAAAATAGGAAAATCTCTAAGTTTTTCTCACCTTGTCGATTTTATCGAAGCTCCCTTGATATGATCAACCTGCACTGTCGATGTCCTTAATACCTTAACAATATTATTAATAAGAGGACCAAAAATGTCCAGCAACTAAATATCCATCTAGACGGATTTATCGATGTATCGATACACCTATCGATATCATCGATAAAAGCACTAATTATGTCCAGCAACTTCACAACATAACTGGACGAATTATCGATGTATCGATACACATATCGATATCATCAATATTCAAATCTCGAGACCATCGAGTGTGGCTCGATAAGATCGACAGGCAGATTTTCGGCGCCCCTGTTTTTTAATAAAAATTTCAAAATTCATTGATATATCGATGACCGTCCGATATGATCTGAAATCAAATATCGATATGATCGGAGGTCCATTGATGATATCGATGGTGGGCAGGCATTTCTTACAACAGTTTATTTCAGGGTATTTTTAACTATGATCAGGGGCCCTTCGATTTAATCGATATTCAAATATCGATGATATCGACACCTGATCGATTGCATCGAACTAAGCCATAATCTGTCCAGCAAGTTCAAAGATAAATCTTCTGGAATTATCGGTGCCTCGGTTCAGATCTCGATATCATCGACATTCAAATTCCGATGAACCCAACGGTTCCCCCGATCATTCCTGAAAACCTGAAATATTTTCAAAGTCAAGTCTCTCTCATTTTTCGTGTGTCGAGGGATCGACCCAGTCATCGATGGAATCGGAGTTCGAAATTCGATGACATCGATAACTGTTTTGATTCATCGACCTATTGGCAAGGAGTTTTAAAAGCGTATGACATCGAGTCTGAGTCATCGAGCAGACCATCGATGCTATCGAGAGTATACGCTCGATGATATCGAACCTGCTCGATGATATCGAACTCTATCATAAATGTGACCATTTTATATCCTTTGGAACTTCTTGCCTATATAGAGAGGACTTGTTCTTTGTTGTTGTAAGAGAGAAAAGAGAGAGCTTTTGTGTGTTTTAACTTGCATCTTATACCTAAAGCCTTTCTCTCTAGGGAGTTCATCCTCCAATCCACCCTTACCATTGACATCAAATAGAGTGGATTGGGGAATGAACTTCCACATTCAAGGATCCTCCAGCTACTATCTTATTGGCAAATCATTATGCTGGGATGCCTTGAATGCATAAGAGAGGAACCACTCTATTTTCCTTATAAGAAAATCTTTAGAGAGTAGGATTCCATCTCACCTTTGACCCAACCTGAAGCCAAGCATTGGTATATCATCTTGTGTTGCGGATCAAGGGAGCTGAAGACTCTTCGTCAACAAGGAGAAGAAGATCTTTGGCGCTGTGCTTAACGGGACTCATCAACTTATCTGTAAGTATCCAGAGGACACTTGTGATCATTCCTTTCTAGGTCTTGGTCCTAAGTGGTTCTCACCCTTTGAAGTCCTCAAGGAGGCCTCCGGCAGGAGTGTACGTAGTGGGTGCACAGGGTGGACCCTTGTTCTTATGTAGGGCATAAACTGTTAGGTCCTTGTATAGGTCCTTGACCTGTGTGGTCTAAAATTCAGGTGTGTTGTGTGGACCCTTACTCTATGGAGAGCATAAACATCTGGTTAGGAGTGAACTAACAAAATTCTGGGTTAGAGGTGAACTGCGTAAAACCTCTGTAAAGGTTGAAGGTGAACCTGATTTAAAACCTTATGTTTAAGGTGAACCCTAGGAAACCTCCTTAGTGAAATCCGGTACACTCAAGGGTTGAGTGCGACAGCCAGGAGTGGAAGTAGACAAGTAGTCAAACCACTATAAAAATGACTATGTCTGTGATTGATGTTTGTGCTTGCTCATTTGTATGAATATACTAACTGCATTCATATCTACTCACACTTCACACACAGTCACATCCATCATAGACTATAACTGCTTCATGCTTATCATTTAAATAATTCTGTGATTGGATCCTCTACTAAGCTTGGAAGCTAGTAGAGTTACATTGGGTAATCTTAAACATTGCATACCTGTTAGGATTAGCATGATAGGATTTTTAATATAACTCGTAAATCTTTAAAAAGTCCTATTCACCCCCCTCTAGGACGTATTGACGTATTCCAACCTCTACTTAAGCGGTCTTCACCGCTATTTCACATACATGCATCCTCTACATCATTCACCAAAACATAACCACCATGCTACACAAATTCTCCCCCTTTTATCACAATATGACAAAGGAAGAAATATACAATAAAGCGCAAACAAGAAAGGGATTATGACATATGAAAAAGAGTAGTAGAAAAAGAATAAAAGTGAAATGATTAAACCATAATGAAGGAAAGCATCAACATTAAACAATTATACATTTCCAAATAGCAAATAAACAATGAGTGAAAGTATAAAGTTAATACATGTCCAAAATCAAATATCAAGTAAAGTAACTAATTAGAGCCAGATGAAGAGGGAGGTGGAATGGACAGATCAATTTGGTGCAATCCCTTTGTAATGCGTCGAAAATACTTATGCATATATTTCATTTGATTATCTTGGGATATTTTTAATCCATCCACCTTCTCTTCTAAAGCATGAAGGTGCTCATCAAATCCAAAAGGCTGAAAATCAGGATCAGCCTCTACATCATCTGTTTCCAATTCATCAAAGATATCATCCATGTTGGCGTCAATCGGTAGCACATCTTCCTCTCCAACTTCTTCCCCAACTTCCTCAGTAACCCTATCCCTTTATCCAGGAGCTAGCCTCAAATTCATCTTGTTTATATTTGAATTATTGAATGGAAGATACGACATAGGAGCTTCTCAAGGTGGCATGTTCACACAACAATGCAAAGCCAGGGTGGTCATCAAATAGGCATAAGGGATAAAGCTATGGCCGGGGTGAAAACGAAATTGTATAATGAAATAACATATCAAAGAAGGAAGACATACAGGGACACCAGACATGATAGAATGAATGATACAAATCATAAATGATGTAAGTTCAGTTTTGTTTCCGGATCGAGGATAGACATTGGAAATAAAAATACGATGCAACACTCTATATCTGGGTAACAATTGGTTGGCCTGGAGCACATTATCTGAACTCCATTCCAAGTCCATGTTACATAATTTTCGGGTTAGAGAACGTTTTTCCAACTCATTCATCTTTCGGCTAGGGTCGGAATTGGAATGCTATCATCATTCACATTGATATCCATTAAACCCAAAATCAAGTGACGATCAACTTTAAATGAGCCTTCTTTAAATATGATTGTGAAGGTCAAATCCTCAAGTGAAACATCACCAATGCAAGCGTACAGCCCTTGCGCAATAGAGCGGTATGCAAGTCTGCCCCAATTCAAAATGTTGTCCCATCTTACAGCAACAAGGAGGGGGACAATATGAAATTGTGCAAGGTGATTGGCATTGACGGTGCGCTCAACTATAACATCATGGAGACAAATATCATGTACATATTTGGGGTCCTCTTCGGGTGGTCGAAGAGTTCGCACCCTAATAGGTGTGGAATGAGAAGAGGATGCTCTAGAAGCATTCTTCTTCATTTTTCCTTCCATTGCAAGGATCAACAACAAAATGCAACAAAGAAATCAAGGGTTTCAAACCCAACAGATTTTATGCAAATACAACCTATAAATCACTAGGAAAGATGAAATAAATGCAAGAATCCAACAATGTGAGATTCAAGGAATCCAAATATGAAAGGAAATTGAAAATAGAACACTTACCAAGTAGTAATCGAAAGTGGGTTCGACCGGTTGAAGAAGGGGCAAGTGAGGAAAATGAAAGAAATGGAGAAAAAAGTGTTTTTTTTTTTACACTTAAAGGCCCTCCAACCGTGCTCCTCGACTAGTCAAGTACATACTCGACCGGTCGAGCCATGACTAGTCGAGTATGTTCGATCGGTCGTGCAAGTATAAAAAAATGCACATTATTATATTTATTTCCAAATAATTTGCATAAAAATATACAAAAATAAAGCATGCAAGCATGATAAACTCAGTTTGAATTACACATACCAATATCCATTTTTAAGTTAGAAAACCTATTTCTATCAAGTGGTTTAGTAAATATGTTTGCAAGTTGATGTTTAGTTTGTACATATTCCAATGCAATGATTTTATCTTCGACTAATTCCCGAATGTAATGATACCTAATGTCAATATGTTTGGTATGGGAATACTGGATGGGATTCTTAAAAATATTAATTGCACTAGAATTATTACAATACAGTATTATAGTATCTTACGCAATACCATAGTCATTGAGCATTCTTTTCATCCATACTAGCTGGGTACAAACATTTCTGGCTGCAATATATTCAGTCTCAGCTATGGATAGAGATATGGAACTTTGTTTCTTGTTGTGCCATTAAACCAAATAGTTCCCAACATAAAAACATCCACCACTGGTAGACTTTTTATCATCTATATTCCCAACCCAATCAACATCTGAATAACCAGCTAATTGAACATTAGTATCATGCGGATACCATAGGCCTACATTAGTCGTACTTGCGACATATCTAATAATTCAGTTGACAACAATAAGGTGTGATTCCTTAGGATCTGATTGATATCTAGCACAGATGCCTACACTAAATGCTATATCAGGTCGGCTCGTAGTTAAGTATAATAAACTACCAATCATACTGTGATATAACCGAGGATCTACACTTTTACCTGTTGCATCCTTAGAAAGCTTAAGAGTTGTACTCATAGGAGTATCGAAATTTTTGTCCTTCTCAAATCCAAATTTCTTAACTAGATTTAGAGTATACTTAGTTTGAGAAATGAAAATACTGTCATCAAGTTGTTTAACTTGTAAACCTAGAAAGTAATTCAATTCCCCCACCATGCTTATTTCTCAACTTGGATTTCATCAACTCTGCAAACTCAATAGACAGGTTAGAACATGTAGAACCATAGATAATATCATCAACGTAAATTTGTACTATAAGTATGTGTTCATTATGTTTCTTAACAAAAAGAGTTTTATCAACACTCCCCATAACAAAATTATCACTTATTAAGAACTTAGTCAATTTCTCATATTATGCCCTAGGAGCTTGTTTCAAACTATAAAGTGTCTTTTTAAGGCGATACACATGATTAGAGTGTTTAGGGTCCTCAAAACCCTTAGGTTGTTTAACATAAACCTCTTCATGTAAATCACCATTTAAAAATGTACTTTTGACATCCATTTGATAGATTTTAAACTTTTTGAAACATGCAATGGATATAAATAATCCAATTGATTCAAGACGAGCTACTGGGGCAAAGGTTTTATCGTAATCGACTCCTTCTATTCGAGTATACCCTTGTACAACCAGTCTAGCCTTGTTTCTTAATATATTTCCTAACTCATCAGATTTATTTTTGAAAATTCACTTAGTTTCAATTATATGTTTATCAGATAGTCTTGGAACCAAATACCACACATCATTCCTAATAAATTGATTCAGTTCATCTTGCATGGCAATTATCCAATTTTCATCAGTGAGTGCCACTTTCACATTGACCGGTTCAATTTAGGAAGTAAAACATACGTAATTGCATATGTTTTCCAATTGTTTTCGAGTATGTACACCAGTGAGAGGGTTCCCTAAAATTTGATCAGTTGGATGATCTTTGACTGATCGTAGTTCAGTGTTGATTTGACAAGATGAGGAGTCAGGTTTATCAAATATAATAACTTCATCATCTTCTGAACTAGATATTAGTGTGTTCAGGTGATCATTAATAACCACATTAATAGATTCCTGAATAACACCGGTTCTCTTGTTAAGAACACGATGTGCTCGACTATTCAAATCATAACTTAAAAAAAAATCCCTTTATCACTTTTAGTGTCGAACTTCCGTAAATTTTTCTAGTCACGTAAAATATAACACTTACTTCTAAAAATTCAAAAGTATTTGACCGTGGGTTTCTTATTAAACCACATTTCATACGCAGTTTTACCTTTTGATTTTCTGATATAAACACGGTTTATTATATAACATTCAGTATTAACTGCTTCGGCCCATAAGTTCTTAGGTAACTTCATGTTATTTAACATTACATTGGCCATCTCTTGTAGTACTCTGTTCTTCCTTTCAACAACCCCATTTTGTTGAGGCATCTTAGGAGTAGAAAACTCGTGCGATATACCATGATCGCTACAGAACTTCTCAAAATTTCTATTTTCGAATTCCGATCCATGATCGCTTCGGATCTTAACTACATTTATTTCTTTTTCCGTTTGAATGCTGAAGTATTCTTTTGACTTCATCAAATATTTTTCTCTCATGAATGCAAACCAAGTAAATATGGTAAATTCCTCTACAATTACCAAGAAATACTTCTTACCACCTCTACTCTCAGTTCTGGTTGGTCCTATTAGATCCATGTCGAGAAGTTCAAGAGGTTTAGATGTGGCGGTGGAGTTAACTTTCTTGTGACTACTTGTTGTTTGTTTTCTAATTTGACATTCACCACATATTTTATCCATTTTCTTTAATTTGGGTAGACCTCTAATAAGATCAGCTTTTCTCAATCTATAAAAATTTTGGTAGTTTACATGTCCAAGATGCTTGTGCCATAGTTTGCTATCATTGGTTTGGATCATGTAACAAGATACTTTAGATGAGCAAGATTCACTTACAATATAGCAATTCTCAAACGTCCTACGGCCATTTAATATCACACAACCTTTCTCATTTGAGATCTCGCATCCTTGATTAGTGAATTTTACACTATGCTTATTATCGCATATTGGAGAAATACTAAAATGATTGTGCTTAAGCCCTTCTACGAATAAAACATTTCAAAAGGAGGGAAGTTAGAGATATGAACCATACCTTGGCCAATAATTTTACAGTTGCTTCTATCACCAAAAGTGACTGAACCATCAGTCATATCTTTGTAGTTGGTGAACAAATCTCTATCACCTGTCATGTGCCTTGAGCAACCACTGTCTAGGTACCATTTTGATTGATTCGAAGCCTTGAAGGCGTTGTGGGCAACCAAACAAGTAACCTTAAGAACCCATTTCATACTAGTTTTGGATTTTGGAACACTGTTGGTTTTTCTTCACTTATTAAAAATATTAACTCTCACATTAGAGTTAGATTTGAGGAGCTCCTTGAGTAAATCCACAATTTTTTCAACTAAAGGATTATAGGAATGTTTTCTAAAGATGAAATTAGAATTGACTTTAGGTGCTTGAAAAATCGTTTTGTTTCTAGAGTTGTTTTGGTTAATAAATTTCAAGTCATTTCCTTTTGAGTTAGAGGATTCTTCTTTGACAAATATAGGAGTTATACTCTTATTTTTCAGAGGCATGTATTTATCATAGCCCAGACTCGATCTATCTCCACATGTTCTTGATGCGGTTAATAACTTTTCAAGTTTAGGGTCTCCTTGGACATACCTTCATGTATCCTTTGAACTCAATAGGGAAAAAACTTCACGTTTTAGTTTCTCATTTTCTGTTCTTAATTTTTCCAATTCAGATGTCTTGAACTTCAAGTCACATTTAGCTTTCTCAAAACAATCAGAAATATGAGATTTTTCTATAACGGTATTTTCAAAATCCTCTTTTAATTTTAGAAATTTCTGTTTTTGAAGTTTAAGTTTGACAACAATCTTACAACTCTCCCTATATAGGGCATTATAGGCATCTTGAAGATCATCTTCATTATCATTCTCACACTCCTCAGAT
Source organism: Magnolia changhungtana (assembly GCA_030180095.1). Taxonomy (NCBI): domain Eukaryota; kingdom Viridiplantae; phylum Streptophyta; class Magnoliopsida; order Magnoliales; family Magnoliaceae; genus Magnolia; species Magnolia changhungtana. Next base: position 2,913,495 of record JASAUF010000294.1, read on the forward strand.
TATCATATTCAGTTGAATCACAACTATCTGTGGAAGTGACTCTGGCCAGAGTCATTAAAGCCTTGACTTCATTTGAAGTTTCAGGTTCTGATTCATCTGACTCATAAGAGACTTCAGAGCTGGTTGATTCATCCCATGTGGCTAACAGGCCTTTTCTCTTTGGTTTGTCCCTTTTATGGCACTTATTTGCCAAATGCCCATATTCATGGCAGTTGAAGCACTGACCATCTTTTAGAGATTTTCATGTTTTAGATTTACCCTTTTTCTTCTCAGAAGGTTTTTAAAAATCAACTCTTTTTTACTTTTGAAATTTTTATAAAACTTTTTTACAAGTAAAGCCATTTCATCCTCTGAGTTTTCACAATCAGAATTAGCATTACGTCATGTGAAGTTGATTTGGATGATTTAAGAGCGATAGACTTAAATTTCGAAGCTTTGAAATTTAACTCGTATGTTTGAAGAGAACCAACAAGTTCCTCAACTTTCATGTTATTTGTGTCTCTAAGTTCCTGAATGGCAGTAACCTTGAAATTAAATCTCTCAAGAAGTGATCGCAGAATTTGTGCACAGACTTTGCTTTCTGGGATGTTATCTCCAAGACCCCACATAGAATTCACTATGTCATTTAGTTTTGTATAGAAGTCCATGAATGACTCATTTTCTTCTATACGTATTTCCTCAAACCTAGTGGTAAGGATCTGAACTTTTGACTTTTTTACAATAGATGTACCCTTGTGTGTCATTTCAAGAATGTCCCAGGCTTGTTTAACAGTATTACAAGATCTAATTCTTTTGAATTCATCAGGTGATAGTGCACAAGTGATTGCATTTAAAGCCTTTGCATTTCCACTGCTCTCATTTTTCTGAGGTGTCGTCCATAAATAATAAGGCGATACTTGCATGGACTTGGTTCCATCACTGCCTAGAACTTCGGTCATTGGTGGTTTCCATCTGGTAACCGTTGCTTGCCACACACTTTCATCAATGGACTTTAAAAAGATCCTCATCCGGTCTTCCAATATGCATAGTTGGAGCCATCAAATGGTGGTGGCCTAGTAATAGATAGGCAATCAAAATTTGACATCTTGAAAGCTCTGGATCGATAAACTCAGGAAATGAATCCAAAAATATGAGTCACTTAGCTTTGATACAACTTGAAAAGGGTGAGCTCTCAGTCCTAGGGGGTGTGAATAGGACTGTGCCAAATAAAAATAAAAGCGGAATATAAATGCAAATAGTCAAAATAAATAGCAACCTTAAATGCACTAGTCTTGAGAGGTTGATACAAACTTCGTTCAAAGGACAACATTACACCAAAAACTAAGATTTATGGTAGGATAACCTGATGTCATGAACTTAGTAAGGATCAAAAACTCAAACTAATACAAAGGATAAATAAAATAAATCTATCTTACATGAAAATAAAATACAACATTCACCACATCACATACATCATCATGATAATCCAAACTCTGAGAATTATACTGGTTCGGTGTGTACACCAACTGTTCTCAAACAGCCACACCTACTTCACTCCTAATATCCACAACCCACGGGATATTGGCTTTCACTATGAAATAAGGTTTTCCAAGGTTCACCTTAAAACCTTTACAATTGTGTTTTTAATGGGCTACCACAATTAAAAGCCCCACACACTGAGATTTTCTAGCTATCTCAGTCAAAACCACAAAAAAGATTTTCTGATAATCTCATAAACTAAAATACAATAATTGAAATGATAATACTTATCTAAAGATTCTTCTTCTTCAATGTAGACCAATAGAACTGCCTTTTTGAAGATGTAGATGTTCAATGTTCAATCTCACAAATGACGGGGTTCTAGGTCTAAAAGAATTTTAATTTAAATCCAACCTTGGGCTACTTGTATTCAATTCTTGGATCTTAAAAGGGTAAAATAAACTTTCATTTTTAACAAGTAAGATTAAATAGCAAGAGATCAAGAAATTCAAAACCAAAAAGCTATAAAAGAATCTTAAATTACCGTACAATAGCTTCACAATAGCGAGGACTTAATTCTTAGAGAGGAGGCTCGATTAACTTGGAATGAGTATGAAATGCTGAGAAAAGTCCTCTATTTATAGGGTGAAATTTGGTTCGCTCGACTGGCCTAATGTCTGCCTCAACTGGTACTGGTAGTAACCAATTTTCAAAAATTCTGGCGTGATCAGATAAACCCGACACTCGACTGGTCAAGTGGCCTGCTCGACTGGTCGAGTGGCCTACTTGACTAGTCGAGTGTGCCACTCGATTGGTCAAGTGGGACTCAAAAACCTTTATAGACTTTGAGTTGAGCCCTGCTCGACTAGTCGAGCCAATCTCCATGACTAGTCGAGCAGGGTGCTGGACTGGTCGAAGACCTACCAGACTTATCTGAAATTTTGAGTTAATTTCTTGACTGGTCGAGAAAAACCCTGGACTGGTCGAGCTAGTGCCTGGACTAGTCGAAGTATGACTAGGGCTAGTCGAAGCAAAGCCTAAAATAAGTACAATGACCCAAATTCAATATGCAATATGAATGACCTAACCCTGAGGTCTTTCTAGGGTCACATATACCTTAAATGTGAGTATTGAACTTGTAAACTTCAGTCACTTCGGTAGATAGTATTCTTGAAGTACTTGAAGTTTGATCTTGTACCCTTTAAAACTTGAAACTTGTACACTCGAACTTGAACTTGTATACTTGAACTTGATCATATAATGCACTTAGGCTTGAGCTAGTATTTGAAGTCGCACTTGCACTTGGTCTTGTGTATGAACTTGATCTTGCATTCGCAGTTGAATAAGCACTTTGATTTGAAGTTGTAGTAACATTTGATGTTGATGTAGATGACTTAAAACTCATCTTCGTATGAAGGTGAACTTTCCATCTATTGAACTTGAAGGTGAACTTTCCATCTATCAAACAAGTCAATCACTCCAAATTGGTTTGTCACTACTAAATTTGACAATATAGGGTGCTGGATCTAAACCATAGTACTTACACTATCTTAAACAAACAGAAAGCGAATTATCCTAAAACAGCAGAGGCAAACTATCCCAAAACAGTGGAAGTAAACTATCCTAGTCTTAAATTCTTTGAAAGCAATAAACTTACCTATACCTCAGTCAAAGTAGGAGGTCAATACTAGTAAACAAGATCAATCAGAGGTATAGACATGTCCTCTGAATCAAATTTCTCAACAAATGCTTTACTCGATGTCCATTTACTTTGAATTCATTGTCATTATTCAGATTCTTTATCTCAACAGCCCCTTGAGGATAAACATTGGTAATAATGAAGGGGCCGGTCCAACGAGATTGGAGTTTACCTGAAAAAAGATGTAACCGAGAATTATACAAAAAGACTTTTTGTCCAACTAAGAATGATTTTCGAAGGATGTTCCTGACATGGAACACCTTCATCTTGTCCTAGTAAATTCTCAAGTTCTTGTATGCGTCATTTTGGATCTCCTTGAGTTCATTCAATTGTAGTTTACGTAATGAGCCAGCGTTGCTTAAATTGAAGTTCAGATTTTAATTGCCCAGTAAGCCCTATGTTCCAACTCCACAGGTAAGTGGCAAGCCTTCCCATAGACAAGTCTAAAGGAAGACATTCCAATAGGTGTTTTTAATGCGGTACGGCAAGCCCATAAAGCATCAATTAATCTAATTGACCAATCCTTTCAATTAGGGTTAACCATTTTCTCTAAAATGTGTTTAATCTCCCTATTAGAAATCTTAGCTTGCTCACTTGTTTATAGGTGATATAGAGTGCTCACCTTATGGGAGATGCCATATTTCTTCATTAAGTTCATAAATGGCCTATTACAAAAATGTGAGCCCCCATCACTAATGATGGCTCGAGGTGTTTCGAACCTAGAAAGGTTGTTCTCTTTTAAGAATTTAATGACCGTTTGATGATCATTGTTCCGACATAGGATCACTTCAACCCATTTTGTGACATAGTCTATGGCGAGTAAAATATATAAATTTTCAAAAGATTGGGAGAATGGTCCCATGAAATTAATGCCCCAACAGTCAAATGCTTCAATGATTAGAATGGGGTTCAAAGGCATCATGTTTCGATGGGACAATGCTCCCATTTTTTTACAACGCTCACAAGCTTTGCAAAACTTATGAGTGTCCTTGAACATAGTAGGCCAGTAAAAGCCATACTGCAGAATTTTGGTCGTGGTCTTTTTGGCCGAAAAGTGACTGTCACAGGCCTGAGAATGACAGAAGGAGATTTCACTTTGGTGTTCATTGACTGACACACATCTCCTTAAGATTTGGTATGGGTAATATTTAAATAAATCCTAACAAATCCCTAAACCTATAACCTAAACTCAATTCCCTAAAGCTAAACCTACACTTAATCCTAATCTCAACTCCCTAACCTAAACCTAAACCTAAACTTGAAAACCCAAACTTAAACCCAATCCCGAACATGAACCCGATTTCTTAAACCTAAACCTGAACCCATTCTCAAATCCAAAAACCAATAAACCTAAACCTAAACCTATAACCTAAACCAAAACCTATAACCTAAACTCAATTCCCTAAACCTTAACCTATAACCTAACCTAAACATATACTTATAACCTAAAACTATTCCCAAATCCCAAAACCTATAACCTAAACCTAACAAATCCCTAAACGTATAACCTAAACTCAATTCCCTAAAGCTAAACCTACACCTAATCCTAATCTCAACTCCTTAACCTAAACCTAAACCTAAACTTGAAAACCCAAACTTAAACCCAATCCCGAACATGAACCCGATTTCAAACCTAAACCTAAACCCATTCTCAAATCCAAAACCTATAACCTAAACCTAAACCTATAACCTAAACTCAATTCCCTAAACCTTAACCTATAACCTAACCTAAACCTATACTTACAACTTAAAACTATTCCCAAATCCCAAAACCTATAACCTAAACCTAAAAATCCCTAAACCTACACCTAATCCTAATCTCAACTCCCTAACCTAAACCTAAATCTAAACTTGAAAACTCAAACTTAAACCCAATCCTAACATGAACCCGATTTCCTAAACCTAAACCTCGAACCCATTCTCAAATCCAAAACCTATAACCTAAACCTAAACCTATAACCTATAACCTAAACCAAAACCTATAACCTAAACTCAATTTCCTAAACCTTAACCTATAACCTAACCTAAACCTATACTTATAACCTAAAACTATTCCCAAATCCCAAAACCTATAACCTAAACCTAACCTTTCCCTAAACCTATAACCTAAACTCAATTCCCTAAATCTAAACCTACAACCTAATCCTAATCTCAACTCCCTAACCTAAACCTAAACCTAAACTTGAAAACCAAAACTTAAACCCAATCCCGAACATGAACCCGATTTCTTAAACCTAAACCATAACCTATTATCAAATCCCAAAACCTATAACCTAAACCTAAACCAAAACCATAACATATAACCTAAACCCGAACCCATTCTCAAATCCCAAAACCTATAACCTAAAACAAAACCAAAACCTATAACCTAAGCCCAAACCCATTCTCAAATCCAAAAACCTATAACCTAAACCTAAACCTATAACCTAAACTGTAACGCCCTGAAAATCGGGGGTCGAGTATGAACTCAACTCCCGAGTTCCAACGCATCACTTATGCAACATACACAATGATGGTTAAATGTTGTCTGAGTTAGAGCAATAAACATGAATGAGATTATACCAAAACAGTAATCATACTCCAGTTCAATTGTATAAAGGCAAGCGGAAGACTGAAATTTTATATTCAAAGTATGTAAAGTAACAAAATTTTATGAACTCCAGAGTATGAGTATTAACTGAGTACCAATATACATGTATTGTTTCTAAGTCAAAAATCAAAATACAACTCCCAAGAGAAGCCCTGAAATCCCCGCGATGCAGCCGGCCTAAGCAAAGCCGTCAGAGTATTGCATAAAGGAGAACTCCTCCCGATCCTCATCGAAGTCGGCTCGGCTCCTGAACCGAGGCGCCATCTATACCTGCGACAGAGTCTGGTGGGTGTTGCAAACACCGTCCCGTAACGTGGGAGTGAGTAGCTAACTCAGTGGAACAATAAAGCATAGGTTAACATGTTATCAATTCAATCAAGCAGTAATGATAAAGCAGTACAAATCAAACAATTCTAACTACTCTTATTAAGTGCGAGAATGAAATGACATGATGCTGTATGCCCTTGCCAAACCACCCTCATGCGACATCATCTTACGTTCGCGAATGCTTAACTCCCTCAGTGCGCCACATCTACTAAGCACATGCGGTGCGATGATGATCATGATTACCGAGTTATTATTAGTCCATTTCAAACAACAGTATTGGGAAACTAAGGTACCTCCCTTGTATCATTCCCAAACATGATCCATTCTAGGGTCGTCAATCCTAGCTAATCTCATACGATATTATGGTTTGAGAAGCGTAGTGAAGGCATCGCAAAGGGCTCGTCACCCGTCAGCGCGGATACAGATCTCACCGTATGCGGCTCAATTGCTGGCCGTCACTCAAGTACGGTCTCACCGTACTTGGCTCAATCACTAGCCGTCAGCTCGAGTACAGGTCTCACCGTACTCGGCTCAACTCATACTCTAGTTGCTGTGAAAGACTCGTCGCCAATCACAGACACTTGGAGTATACTCGAAGATACTACGGAGGACTCGTCGCCCGTCAGCACGAGTACAGGTCTCACCGTACTCGGCTCTCGCCGTAAGTATCGACAGCTCGAATACAGTGTCCCATACCACCGTATTCGGCTCACGAGTTTGGTTGCGCAATGGTCACTACGGGGAGGCACATGAGCTCGACCACGGTGTCCCATACCACCATGCCCGGCTCATGCGTCTTAGCGGATCGAGGTACCATGGTTAACGGGATCGCCACTGGTAAGTTTGGTACCCTAGGTTCAAGCAGTAGCGACCAAACATGGTGAACACACGTACACATATCGGTTTACTTGACGAGCCTGACTAGCTCGAGCGCACCACAAGTTGGGCGATATGGAGCGCAAAAGCACTCCGTGTGGCCAACCACTATCGCCAACCGAAGTACGACTCGGGTTCGCCAGACACATCCTTTGTGGCGACATGAGTCTCAGCCACAATCTCAAGTCTGGTACCGAATGTTTGGACTATAGACTTAGTCCCAAACTCAAACAGTTCTCATCAATAGCATGTGGAGTAAAGCATGATAACAAAGTAGTACAAGCATGTTAGCAGGCATGTTATAAAGCATGAAATAAAGCATGAAGTAAAGCATGTTGTAAAGCATGTTATAAAGCACTATACAAGTAGGGATACAATTACATACACATCACAAGTGAGTGGTTATAGCGAACCATCACATGGAGGGGATCCTACATGTCTCTAAGGTAGTCGGGAATTCCATATCAGCGCCTATCTAAGGCACTAACACTCAAGCTTTTACACACACAAGCATTTACACAAACACTTAGAGTACGCTATTCCAACATACATGACATATGTTAGCAAATGCATATTAGGGCTATTCTTTTGCCAAGTGGTTATTTTATCCGCGTATACCATATTCATACAACAAATAATCATGACAATTACACTTCCAAAATCTACACATATGCGGTATTTCTAGAATACATAATTTCAACATACATAGTGTTTACAAGCGAACATATATTACGGCGATTCCTTTCGCCAAACTAGTATTTTATCCATGTATTGTATAATCATACATTAAATAAACATGTCAAACCTTTTCCCAAAAAAATACGTATACGGTATTTCTACGTATACCTAGAGTATGTGAAATTCCATATTCTACAACGTTAATCGAAACAGGAAACGGAAAGCACTTTGTACAAGTGCAATTGCATGTAGATCATGAATCTATCATTATCTGACATTGAAAGCATTGAAAACCGTAACTTATACACTTAAAGTACTCACCTTTGCCCTTAGAATCACAACGAATTAGCAAGGGTTGTTGAGCTTCCGTATACGGACGTTTTCTAGGCTAAAGAGTGAAATCGGTTAGCCTTTTCACAACCTACAACCTATATACTTCAAATCAGACCTAAGGTTAGGGTTTCTCACCTTCAAACGGAGTGGATACCGCCAGGAAAGCGCCTGGAAAGAGGCGATGTAGGCCGTGTGATGATTGAAAGCAGTAGGAGGAAGGTGGTCCCACAAATCCAAAGCTTTCTCTCCCTTTCTCTCTCTCTCTCTAGGGTTTTATCCCAAATTCGTATGGCTGTGAGAGGGGCTGTTCTAAGCTCCTTTTATAGCCAAAAACCTCCCCAAAACAGACTCAGGTTCAATGGTTACTGCTTATATAGGTATTTCATCACTTTTCCAGCTCAAAAGAGTGTTTCTGGTGGCCCCCTTGAGCCAAACGTCAGACTTAAGCTCACCACACATGGATCTATGTGGGATTACGTTTTCGACCCGATCGGATTCCCAGATCGCACGTGGCGGACCACTTTCAGTTCAACGGTCAGTGGGCCACGATCCGAAATTCCAAGTTCATGTAAATGTTCCTGAAATTTTTCTTAATCCGAGGGTGTAATTTGGTCTGATTCTGACGGTCTGGTTGCTTAATACTGATGCGCAAGCGAATGGTGCCAGATCACTATTCCAGATATTTATTTTTCAAAGGGAATAGTGTTTTTCACACTCCCTCGCTCCGGATCCAAACGAATGGCCGTGGGACATCGGCTGGACCTGATTTTTGAGATGATTGTCAAGCCCAGTGAGGCGGTCCTAGTTCCTTAACTTTGTGTTAATCGGACTTCCGATGTGCGATCTAGACCTAATACGAAGTTTCGTTTCATTCCCGAGAGCAGCCGGGTAATGAGTTTGGATCTAAACTTTAGGGTAAACTAGAGTCACTGATTTTGCAAGTTTTGGGTCTTGCAGATCGTATTTAAAGCGATCCCAACGGATTTCATGGCTAATCGAGTTTTGCACTTAGTTAACTTTGTTAAATTTCTAAAGGATTTAATCCTAATTAATTTCTGGTCGAGGTGGTACTCGAGCCAACGTACGGAAATTTACGGGTCGTTACAATCTACCCCCCTTAAACAAAAAATTTCGTCCTCGAAATTTATACCTTTTCATATTCCTCGAGAATCTGAGGGTAGTTCTTCCTGACCTCGGCCTCAGTCTCCCAAGTAGCTTCCTCCTCGGAATGATGTGTCCAAAGTACCTTCACAAGTGGGATGACCTTGCTACGCAGTACCTGCTCCTTCCTGTCAAGGATGCGCGTCGGGCGCAACTCATATGTAGCATCCTCGCTCAACTGTACCTGCTCCCATCTGATGATATGCGAAGGATCAGGAACGTACTTCTTCAGCATAGATACATGAAATACGTTGTGTACAGACGCAAGTGGTGTGGGCAAAGCGAGACGATACGCACATCACCCACTCGATCCAGTATCTGAAATGGACCGATAAACCTCGGTGTGAGCTTCCCCTTCTTCCCAAACCGAAGGACTCCCTTCATAGGGGAAACTCGAAGGAACACATGATCCCCGACCTCGAACTCCACGGTCGCCGCCTCTACGGCGTAACTCTTTCCGCACTCTCGCTCGCGCTATAAGTAATCGACGCCGATAATGTCGACCTCTCTCGTAGTCGCCCGTACCAACTCCGGCCAATCGACTACGCTCTCCAACCCTCGCCCAACAAAGTGCGGTGCCCTACAAGGTCGACCATATAGAGCCTCATATGGGGCCATGCCAATAGTCGCCTGGAAGCTGTTGTTGTAGGCGAACTCTGCGTACGGAAGACAGTCATCCCAGCTGCCCTTGAAGTCCAACACACATGCTCGCAACATATCCTCCGAATCTGATTCACCCGCTCTGTCTGCCCATCAGTCTGAGGATGAAACGCCGTATTGAACTTCAACTTCACACCCATCGCCTCCTGGATACGAGTCCAGAAGATGGATGTGAACCACGTGTCTCTGTCCGACACGATCTCTAATGGAACCCATGCCATGGACGACAATCTCTCTGATGTACAATCTAGCTAGCTCATCTGCAGAGTTCGTAACTCTGATAGGGAGGAAATGGGCCGACTTGGTCAACCGGTCCACAATCACCCAAATGGAATCGTGTCCCTTCCTCGTCTTCGGCAGCCCGGATATGAAATCCATGGAGATGAAGTCCCACTTCCACTCTGCTATGGGCATGGGCTGAAGCAGTCCAGGAGGTCGGCGATGTTCTGCCTTGACCTGCTGGCACGTCAGACATCGAGACACATACTCAGCAATGTGGGCCTTCATGTTATCCCACCAATATGTCCGTCTCATATCCTGGTACATCTTCGTGCTACCAGGATGCATCGCAAGCTTCGAGTTATGGGCAGACTCGAGAAGCTCGCGTCTCAAGTCAGGAACATCCGGAACGCATAGGCGGCCACGGAATCGTAAACCCCCATCGGAACCAACTCTCCACTCGGAGTCCTCGGCGTCGCTAGCCTGCTCTCGAAGCTCAGACAGCCGTATATCGCCCTCCTGGGCCTCAACAATCCTGTCGTCAATAAGTGGCCACACCCGAACGTGCGCAACACACTCAAATGACTCCTCGACAGTGAGTCTCTACTCGAAGTCCCGTACGAACTCCACCATGTCCCACTCGGCTATCATCAGTGGTGCCGCAAATGCAATCGTCTTCTTGCGGCTCAACGCGTCTGCCACAAGGTTCGCCTTGCCAGGATGGTAAGAAACCTCGAACTTAAAGTCCTTCAAGGTCTCCATCCATCGGCGTTGTCTCATATTTAAGTCTCGCTGTGTGAATATGTACTTAAGGCTCTTGTGGTCGCAGAAAAGCTCGAACTCCTCTCCATAGAGGTAATGTCTCCAGAGCTTCAATGCAAAGATGACAGCTGCCAACTCCAGGTCATGTGTAGGGTAATTCTCCTCGTGCTTCCTTAATTGTCTCGAGGCATACGAAATCACCCTATCCTTCTGCATCAGAACACAACCCAACCCAACGCGAGACGCGTCAGTATATATCGTGTACTTCTCCCCTTGCTCTGGCAATACTAGCACAGGGGCGGACGTCAACTTGTCCTTCAGCTCCTTAAAAGCTGCCTCCGCCTTCTCGTTCCAGGCGAACTTCAGGTCTTTCCGAGTCAACTGAGACAATGGCCTGGCAATCTTCGAGAAGTCCCGAATGAAGCGTCTGTAATACCCAGCCAGACCAAGGAAACTCCTCACCTCAGTAACCGATTCAGGCTGCTGCCAATCCTGAACCGCGGCTACCTTAGCAAGGTCCACTGCTATTCCATCCTTGGACACTACATGTCCCAGGAACTTGACTTCCTCCTGCCAGAAGTCGCACTTCTTGTATTGTGCGAACAACTGGTTCTTCTCCAGTGTACCCAGCACCGCTCTCAAGTGCTCCTCATGCTCCTCCCGACTCGTAGAGTATATCAAAATGTCATCAATAAAGACGATGACGAATCGGTAAAGGAAAGGCCGAAATACCCGGTTCATCAGATCCATGAACACGGCTGGTGCGTTCGTGAGGCCGAACGACATCACCAAGAACTCATAGTGCCCAAAGCACGTCCTGAAGGCTGTCTTCTGCACGTCCTCCTCTCTCACGTGTAACTGGTGGTACCCCGACTGAAGATCAATCTTCGAGAAATACTTCGCCCCTCTCAACTGATCGAACAGATCATCTATCCTGGGCAAAGGATACTTGTTCTTCACCTTGACCTGGTTTAACCTACGGTAATCAATACACAACCGTAGCGACCCGTCCTTCTTCTTCACAAATAGTACAGGTGCTCCCCAAGGAGACACACTAGGCCATATAAAGCCCTTCTCTACAAGCTCGTCAATCTATCTCCGCAGCTCCTCCATCTCACATGGAGGCATATGATAAGTCGGCAATGAGATGGGCGTCGCACCAGGCGTAAGATCAATCGTAAAATCAATTTCACGCCGAGGAGGTAAACCAGGGATAGTCTTAAACACACCAACAAATTTCTGAACCACCGGCGTACCTTCCAATGTCGGACCATCAATCGGCACAAGTAAAGAAGCATAACAATCAACACAGCAGGGCCAACTGACCTGCACTGGAAACGTAAAAGCTGTGCCGTCAGGTCCATAGGCCTTCACGATCCGAGTATCGCAATCTATCTCCGCCTCATCTGGCGAGCCAATCCATACCAAGGATAACGTCGTAGTGCCATAGTGGAGCAACAATAAGGTCGACGAGCACTGTGCTGCTACCCAAAACTATCGAGCAACCTCGCATAACCGTGTGACATCCGAAAAGGTCCCAAGTGGTCGTAGTGAGTCTCATTCCCTTGTGGGAATCGTAGGCAAAGATAGACGTTTAACCGCCCCACAAGAAATAATAGAAGTAGTGGACCCAGTGTCCACCAATAAAGAAACGGGAGTACCATGAATATAAGTCGTACCCTCAAAAGCCGTCGGAGCCGAGATCGACGTCTCAGGTGCCTCGGCAACAAGAGTGTGCACGCGAGCCTGCTGCTGACGGTTCGGCTGAGGAGCCAAGGGTCGCTGTGGCGGCCTGAAGCGCGACACAGGAGGTCGGAAGGAAGGATGTGCAGGAGCAGAGCGGTGGAGCTGATATGGCCTGTGGATAAGGGCGATCCAATCTCTGCGGTGGTGCAAATCCACTAGCCCTCATACGCGAGAAGCAACTCTCAGCAGGGTGTCCTGGTTTCCCGCAATACGTGCAGGTCACCAACGGGCGTCTCACAGGAACAACTGGTGCTGCGGCCCTGGGGGGCGAATCAGCACGAGGCCTCTTGCCTAAGATAGGCCTGCTCTGTAAATCCTGGCGTGGCCTCGCAACCATAGCACCACGCGATCTGGCCAATCGGTCCACATCCTGCTCGGCCGTCATAGACATGTGGACCAGTGCTGCGTAGGTAGGTATACTGAGGCAGCATATCTTCGACCGTATCTCCGGTCGCAAACCCAAGGAAAAACGACGCATCCGCATCTGCTCATCCACCAGTATAGTCGGGACAAAGCGGCCCAACTCTGTGAAGCGGTGCTCGTACTCCGTAATCGTCATGCCTCCCTGCCTGAGGCGTAGGAACTCATCCTCCCGCTCGTGCCGATAAGTCTGCGGGTAGTATTTCTCGTGGAACCGAAACTCGAAGGCCTCCCAGGTCCACACGTAATCCACTGCGACCGTCCGCAGCACACTGTCCCACCATAAACTGGCCTCCCTCTCAAACATGAAGGAAGCCAGCTCGACCTGCTCTGCCTCTGAACAGTGAAGCATCCGTAGCATCTTAGAGATGCGGTCAAGCCAAAACTCTGCCTCCTCGGGTCTGTGAGAACCCATAAATGAGGGAGGCCTCAAGCGCTGAAACCGCTCGAGTAAACCACGTGTACCTACATCTCCAGTAGGAGGTGCGACGGATGTGGGCAGAGGCACATCCTCAAACCGAGCAGGAGGCTCAGAAGGCTCATCAGGATGTGCAGATGTCGTAGGTGGAGTCGCACTACCACCATGGGACAAGGCCTCAGCGATAGTGGCCATAAGCTGCTGGTGTTGCTGCTGCTTCAGCATGTCTCATTATTGCTGCTCGCATCTCGTCTTCGATGCATCATCAACATCATTACTCAAACCTATCGGTCGGCGGAGCGACACTGGGAGTCATGTTTGCAGAAGAAGACGGCCGAGCACGCTCACGGACCGGGGCGTGTAAGGGTGGCATCCACCAGTAGGACCAGCAGAGAGGCGATCGTAACCCAACCCTCGGTCCGCGGGACCGCTACTACGAAGGAGTCCGGTCCATAGAGCCGCCGAGACGGAGATGTGCCGTGCTCGCGTATATTGTCGCGGCATGCCCTCTACAACATAGGGTACAACATTTGTGAGATACAGCATAACACACATCATAAAGCACTTTAAGCATTCCACACATCATCAAAACAAAAGAGGCTACATGCCTTTCATTTACCCAAAATTGTCATAATACATGGAATACAGAGTTACATGAATCATGACAGAAATCACATGATAGCCAATATATCCACAACATCAAATACTTAAAACATGCTACTATCTACTACATCATCTTCATAAAAACATAAACCGCCTATCGCGGCAACCAAAACAAAACAACAACACACACAACAACGTGGATGACTAGGCATCCGAATCAGGCAATGGAGGAGGAGCGTTCTTGTCCTGCACACGCATCAGAATGGCCTTCAACGTACGAGACACCTTCTTAAAGCTCCTCTTCATGTAGGCTTTGGTCTCTTCAAGCTTGGCTCGAGTCTCACCAAGCTCAGCCCGAACTTGTCCAACCTCTTGCCGTAGGGCGGCCTGGTTCTCCTCAATGCGATCCATACGAGCCTCTCTCGCTGCCTGAGTAGCGTCCGACTCAGGTGCACCCGGAGGAGAGCTCTCCTCAGTATCCTGAGCCTCCTCTTCCTCTTCTTGTATGTCATCACCGCCCTCCTCATCACTTTCTGCCTCAAGGTCAACACTCTCCTCACCGGCGCTATCCGACTCATCTCCAGACTCGTCGAGTCGTGCTTGCCGCTGTTGAGGGCCGATCTTCATATTCTTAAGTGTCGCCTCGCTTATGACTCGGACTGGTGCAAGGTCTTCCATGTTGAGTCTATAGCCGACATCACGAGCCATCCTACATATCAGGCGGCCAAATGGGAGCGAAAGGTCGTTCCTGGTAGATCGAACAACCTGAACTATCTGAAATAGGATGAATGTGGGCAGGCATATGTTGTCCCCGCATCCCATCTTGTACAAAAAGTCCACCATCAACCGAGTACACTCCGTGCGGTTACCCCACCGTGGGTATACATTGTATGTGAAAATGTGATGGAGTAAACGGAAGTCTTCGGCCATCTTTGTCGCCGCAATACAATTTCCTCGCTTCCAAGTAACTCGGCGACCACAAAGGTATCGCGTGCGGCGATCCCTTTCTCGCGCACTCCTGGAGAAGTCGTCACTAGGAAGCACTTGACCACGTGGAATCTTCGTGATTCGAACCACCTCATCCACAGTGATTGTGCGTCTTATGCCCCTCACAGAGACAGTGAACTGAAGAGGCTCCAACGATGAATCTATGATATGAGCGTAGAAGGCGCGAACCGTGTTCTCACATGCGGAGACTCGCCTTCAAATATAGAATTCCATCCGATATCCACCAAGTGGTCCATCATCGGGTGTAGGCCAAACATTCTTTCATCCACATGAGCTTCAAACACAACCTTGCGGCCGCGAAGCGCCCGTATTCAACACCGGATAAGCATTTCGACGGATGGTCGGATCCATGTCTCGCTTCGACCTAAACTCCCGAACGGTGCTAGTGCCGGCCCCAACGTCGGATCTTCTTCGGGAATGGGCTGGCCTACTTGGGCCGGCGTCATCAGCCGCGGTCTTCCTCTTTCCCATGAGAGATAGGATGGAGGAAATGGAGAAAATAGTCGCCACCACACCAAAGAGGGCCATGGAAAAATGCCAAAATGGGGAAAAAGGGCTGATCTCTTTGATCCACCACAAGCAACAATACAATAGGTGTGGAAGGGGCAATAGAGGTAGGAAATGAAGGACAAACAAAAAGAAAATGGAATGGGTTAGGAGATTACCCGATTTTGAGCTCCAAATGAGGGGTATGAGAGCTCCAACATGAGAAAATGGGGAAAGGAGGAGGCTAGGGCTGTTGTGGAAGGTTGGGGTGTGTGGGTTATGGAAGAAAATGGAAGATTACAAGATTTGGAGGGATGGGTTTAGAGAAAAATCAAAAATGGGGTTTGGAGGTGCTTGGAAAGGAAGAAATGGGAGAGTGGGGTGCTCCAGCCCCTTAAAACCTAAACCCTTGCCAAAATGGCACGTGCCAGGGGGTAGAGGAGGTCAGGCCGACCAACCCCAGCCCCGGCCCCACTCGAGATGGCCCACCGGACCGCGGTCCGCCGCGGGAGCCGCGACTCCGCCGCGGTCGGACTTGGCCGGAACCGCATCACCGCAGTGGGGACCTATTTCCCACATGCCCAGGGTGCCAAATGCACCCTGGTTCGATCTGGAGGCTTAGTATATTAACGTGGAGGGTCACTCGACTCAGTTTAGCTCCCGAACGGTTGGTTCCGAGAAATTTCTGAACTAAACTGATTTTTCCTGATTTTTAACGACTGGTTTTGGGTGGATAGTGACCTGGACACGTCAATAGATGGTCTAGAAGTGATTTAGAATCCGTATGTGCGGTCAGGATCGAGTACAAACTCGATCAACGCGTCCCTTTTTTTTTAATTTCGCCGAACGGTGAAATCGGGAGACCCTAAGACTGTTTCTATATTTTTACGCACCCTCCTAGGTTGTAACACGTTAGCGTACGTAGTGGGGACATAACTCAGGTCCGGTTTAATCAAAATCATGCTCTGATACCAACTTGTAACGCCCTGAAAATCGGGGGTCGAGTATGAACTCAACTCCCGAGTTCCAACGCATCACTTATGCAACATACACAATGATGGTTAAATGTTGTCTGAGTTAGAGCAATAAACATGAATGAGATTATACCAAAACAGTAATCATACTCCAGTTCAATTGTATAAAGGCAAGCGGAAGACTGAAATTTTATATTCAAAGTATGTAAAGTAACAAAATTTTATGAACTCCAGAGTATGAGTATTAACTGAGTACCAATATACATGTATTGTTTCTAAGTCAAAAATCAAAATACAACTCCCAAGAGAAGCCCTGAAATCCCCGCGATGCAGCCGGCCTAAGCAAAGCCGTCAGAGTACTGCATAAAGGAGAACTCCTCCTGATCCTCATCGAAGTCGGGCTCCGGCTCCTGAACCGAGGCGCCATCTATACCTGCGACAGAGTCTGGTGGGTGTTGCAAACACCGTCCCGTAACGTGGGAGTGAGTAGCTAACTCAGTGGAACAATAAAGCATAGGTTAACATGTTATCAATTCAATCAAGCAGTAATGATAAAGCAGTACAAATCAAACAATTCTAACTACTCTTATTAAGTGCGAGAATGAAATGACATGATGCTGTATGCCCTTGCCAAACCACCCTCATGCGACATCATCTTACGTTCGCGAATGCTTAACTCCCTCAGTGCGCCACATCTACTAAGCACATGCGGTGCGATGATGATCATGATTACCGAGTTATTATTAGTCCATTTCAAACAACAGTATTAGGAAACTAAGGTACCTCCCTTGTATCATTCCCAAACATGATCCATTCTGAGGTCGTCAATCCTAGCTAATCTCATACGATATTATGGTTTGAGAAGCGTAGTGAAGGCATCGCAAAGGGCTCGTCACCCGTCAGCGCGGATACAGATCTCACCGTATGCGGCTCAATTGCTGGCCGTCAGCTCAAGTACAGGTCTCACCGTACTCGGCTCAATCACTAGCCGTCGGCTCGAGGCAGGTCTCACCGTACTCGGCTCAACTCATACTCTAGTTGCTGTGAAAGACTCATCGCCAATCACAGACACTTGGAGTATACTCGAAGATACTACGGAGGACTCGTCGCCCGTCAGCACGAGTACAGGTCTCACCGTACTCGGCTCTCGCCGTAAGTATCGACAGCTCGAATACAGTGTCCCATACCACCGTATTCGGCTCACGAGTTTGGTTGCGCAATGGTCACTACGGGAGGCACATGGCCCCAGCGTAGGCCGACAGCTCGACCACGGTGTCCCATACCACCATGCCCGGCTCATGCGTCTTAGCGGATCGAGGTACCATGGTTAACGGGATCGCCACTGGTAAGTTTGGTACCCTAGGTTCAAGCAGTAGCGACCAAACATGGTGAACACACGTACACATATCGGTTTACTTGACGAGCCTGACTAGCTCGAGCGCACCACAAGTTGGGCGATATGGAGCACAAAAGCACTCCGTGTGGCCAACCACTATCGCCAACCGAAGTACGACTCGGGTTCGCCAGACACATCCTTTGTGGCGACATGAGTCTCAGCCACAATCTCAAGTCTGGTACCGAATGTTTGGACTATAGACTTAGTCCCAAACTCAAACAGTTCTCATCAATAGCATGTGGAGTAAAGCATGATAACAAAGTAGTACAAGCATGTTAGCAGGCATGTTATAAAGCATGAAATAAAGCATGAAGTAAAGCATGTTGTAAAGCATGTTATAAAGCACTATACAAGTAGGGATATAATTACATACACATCACAAGTGAGTGGTTATAGCGAACCATCACATGGAGGGGATCCTACATGTCTCTAAGGTAGTCGGGAATTCCATATCAGCGCCTATCTAAGGCACTAACACTCAAGCTTTTACACACACAAGCATTTACACAAACACTTAGAGTACGCTATTCCAACATACATGACGTATGTTAGCAAATGCGTATTAGGGCTATTCTTTCGCCAAGTGGTTATTTTATCCGCGTATACCATATTCATACAACAAATAATCATGACAATTACACTTCCAAAATTTACACATATGCGGTATTTCTAGAATACACAATTTCAACATACATAGTGTTTACAAGCGAACATATATTACGGCGATTCCTTTCGCCAAACTAGTATTTTATCCATGTATTGTATAATCATACATTAAATAAACATGTCAAACCTTTTCCCAAAAAAAATACGTATACGGTATTTCTACGTATACCTAGAGTATGTGAAATTCCATATTCTACAACGTTAATCGAAACAGGAAACGGAAAGCACTTTGTACATGTGCAATTGCATGCAGATCATGAATCTATCATTATCTGACATTGAAAGCATTGAAAACCGTAACTTATACACTTAAAGTCCTCACCTTTGCCCTTGGAATCACAACGAATCAGCAAGGGTTGTTGAGCTTCCGTATACGGGCGTTTTCTAGGCTAAAGAGTGAAATCGGTTAGCCTTTTCACAACCTACAACCTATATACTTCAAATCAGACCTAGGGTTAGGGTTTCTCACCTTCAAACGGAGTGGATACCGCCGGGAAAGCGCCTGGAAAGAGGCGGTGTAGGCCGTGTGATGATTGAAAGCAGTAGGAGGAAGGTGGTCCCACAAATCCAAAGCTTTCTCTCCCTTCTCTCTCTCTCTCTAGGGTTTTATCCCAAATTCGTATGGCTGTGAGAGGGGCTGTTCTAAGCTCCTTTTATAGCCAAAACCTCCCAAAACGACTCAGTTCAATGGTTACTGCTATATAGGTATTTCATCACTTTTCCAGCTCAAAAGAGTGTTTCTGGTGGCCCCCTTGAGCCAAACGTCAGACTTAAGCTCACCACACATGGATCTATGTGGGATTACGTTTTTGACCCGATCGGATTCCCAGATCGCACGTGGCGGACCACTTTCAGTTCAACGGTCAGTGGGCCACGATCCGAAATTCCAAGTTCATGTAAATGTTCCTGAAATTTTTCTTAATCCGAGGGTGTAATTTGGTCTGATTTTGACGGTCTGGTTGCTTAATACTGATGCGCAAGCGAATGGTGCCAGATCACTATTCCAGATATTTATTTTTCAAAGGGAATAGTGTTTTTCACACTCCCTCGCTCCGGATCCAAACGAATGGCCGTGGGACATCGGCTGGACCTGATTTTTGAGATGATTGTCAAGCCCAGTGAGGCGGTCCTAGTTCCTTAACTTTGTGTTAATCGGACTTCCGATGTGCGATCTAGACCTAATACGAAGTTTCGTTTCATTCCCGAGAGCAGCCGGGTAATGAGTTTGGCTCTAAACTTTAGGGTAAACTAGAGTCACTGATTTTGCAAGTTTTGGGTCTTGCAGATCGTATTTAAAGCGATCCCAACGGATTTCATGGCTAATCGAGTTTTGCACTTAGTTAACTTTGTTAAATTTCTAAAGGATTTAATCCTAATTAATTTCACCTATAACCTATAAACCAAAACCTAACCCATAACCAAAACCAAAACCAAAACCTATAACCTAAACCCAAACCCATTCTCAAATCCCAAACCTATAACCCAAACCAAAACCAAACTTATAACCTAAATCCGAAAATTCTCAAATCCCAAACCTATAACCTAAACCTTAACCTAAACTATAACCTAAATCTAAATCAAAACCTATAACCGAAAAACCAAAACTTATAACTAAATAACCATTCTCAAACCAAAACCTATAACCTAAACCAAAACAAAACCTATAACCTAAACCAAAAACCAAAACTATAACCTAAACCCGAACCCATTTTCAAATCCAAAACCTATAACCTAAACTAAACGTTAACCAAAACTTATAACATGTAACCTAAACCAAAACCTATAACCTAAACTAAAACCAAAACCTATAACCCAGACCTAAACCTAAACCTTAACCTAAACCTATAACCTATAACCAAAACCAAAAGCTATAACCTAAACCAAAACCAAAACCTATAACCTAAACCCAAACCCATTCTCAAATCCCAAAACCTATAACCTAAATCAAAACTAAAATCTATAACCGAAACCCGAACACATTCTCAAATCCAAAACCTATAAGCTAAACCTAAACCTTAACCTAAACCTATAACCTATAACCTAAACCCGAACCTATTCTCAAATCCCAAAACCAATAACCTAAACCAAAACCAAAACCTATAACCTAAACCCGAACCCATTCTTAAATCCAAAATCTATAACCTAAACCTAAACCTTAACTTAAACCTATAACCTATAACCTAAACCAAAACCAAAACCTATAACCTAAACCCTAACTCATTCTCAAATCATAAAACCTATAACCTAAACATAAACGTTAACCTAAACCTATAACCTATAACCTAAATCAAAACCTATAACCTAAACCAAAACCAAAACCTATAACCTAAACCTCGAACCCATTCTCAGATCCAAAAACCTATAACCTAAACCTAAACCTTAACATAAACCTATAATCTATAACCTAAATGAAAACCTATAACCAAAACCTATAACCTAAAAACCGAACCCAATCTCAAATCCAAAACCTATAACCTAAACCTATAACCTATAACCTAAACCAAAACCAAAATCTATAACCTAAACCCAAACCCATTCTCAAATTCTAAAACCTATAACTTAAACCTAAACCTTAACCTAATCCTATAACCTAAAATCAAATCCCTAAACCTACAACCTAAACTCAATTCCCTAAACCTAAACCTACACCTAATCTAATATCAACTCCTAACCTAAACCTAAACCTAAACCTAAACTTGAAAACCCAAACTTAAACCTAATCCCGAACTCGAACTCGATTTCATAAACCTAAACCATAACCCATTCTCAATTCCCTAAAGCTATAACCTATAACATAAACCTAAACCTAAACCTAAACTTATAACCTTTCCCTAAACCTTTAACCTAAACCTAAACTTAAAACCTAAATATATTCTCAAATCCTTAAACCCAAACCTACACTTAATCCTAATCTCAACTTGAAAACCCAAACCTAAACCCGATCACGAACCTGATTTTCTAAACCTAAACCTTAACCTATAATCAAGTTCCCAAAAGCTATAACCTATAACCTAAACCTAAACGTATAACCTAAACCTAAACCTTAACCTAAACCTAAACCTATTACCTTAACCTAAACCAAAACCTTAACCTATAACGTATAACCTAAACTTAATTATAACCTATAGCCTAACCTTAACCTAAACCAAAACCTATAATCATATGGTGAGACCATTTCTTTTGTGTCAATTTCATTTCTTTTTGAGTTTTTTTTTTTAAAATTCATTAAGGAAAAAAATGGTTATACATGATGCACTTCTTTCACTGTCTTTCTTTTCCCCAATAGGCATTCTAATTTATGAATGACATGACTGTTTGTAGGATGATGGAATATACGAAGCTGTTGAAATTTCATGGTGAAGTCGAGCACATTTCTCTAATGAAGCCAAAGATTTGTATTTTCAGCATTATTTAATTGTAATTGTAATTGATTGAATGAATTAGATTGTAATTGATTGTAATTGTAATTGATTGAATGAAGGATTATAATTGATTGTAATTAAATGAATGAATGATTGTACAAGTGGTAATCGAATGAACGAATGATTATATATATATTTTTAATGTACAAATTAGCTACAGATATTGACCATAGCCACTAATCTAATAGGTGTAGCCTTTATTAAATCTGGTATATTGCTACGGACTTTTAGCTACAAATAATATCTGTAGCTATTTGAAGTTTTCGCTACAGATATAATTGTTATAGATTATATCCATAGCTGTTGGAACCTATAGTTACGGATTAAATCCATAGCTATAGGTTCTAGACCTATTGTTATGGCACATACGACTACGGTCGTGCTACGGACTAAAACCGTAGTCATAAGTTTATGGCTATGTAGCCTTTGCCCATTTTTCTGGTAGTGATGGGGCGTTACACCTACCCTCGGGCGGGTAAGGCCACACCCCCTTCTAACCAACCATAACATAGTGGGAGACGCGGCCTATTGGTATTCGGCACTCAGGCACTCATGTATTTACTTGGTCTAGACGTTGGAGCGTCTCTTGGCCACAGAGGTTTAGGGACTTTTACCCAAGGACATCTATGGCATCTCATGTAGAAAAAAATTTATGTTGTCCCATCTGGCCATCCACGATATGCCTATGGAGGCTACAGCCCTGATATCGCTAGGGCGTACAGTAGTCATATCACAAAATGCGAGATGTATGAGTCATACCATCCAGTTATGCATCAAACCTACACGTACCGTGCGCTCACGTGGGGAACTCCATCTATTAGGGAGTCCCATAACAACCTGCCCAATGATATATGCAATGATCAACCACATCTCATATCAAGCATGCAGATAATGCGTATGGGCATGTATCATAATGTTATGCTATCACGTACTTAAAATTGGCATCGATAATCGGCCTGACGAGGCCTAAGGGAAGGTTACAATGTGGACATTTAACCATCATTGCCCATCAATGTGGACATTCAACCAACATTGCTCCCAATGAGTGGCCCTCATAGGACCAAACATATAGTGGGCCCATGTTCACACACAAGGGCCTAATATATATCATAATGGGCCTCACTCAAGGGCCATATATGCATTACATCGGGCATCACCATATGGGCCTCATACACCTTACATTGGGCCTGATATCTGGGCCTCAAATACATCACAATGGCCCGCATCACATGGGCCTTAAACATAGCAATGAGTCACATCTCATGGGCTTAATACACATCACAATGGGCCGCTCACACGAGCCTAATATACATCACAATGGCCGCTCACATGGGCCTAATATACATCACAATGGTTGCTCACACGTGCCTAAAATACCTCACAATGGGCCGCTCACATAGGCCTAATATACCTCACAATGGGTCGTTCATGTGGGCCTAATATACCTCACAATAGGCCACTCACACGGGCCCAATATACGTCACAATGGGCCGCATCGCATGGACCACATGTGCAACAAGTGGGCCACATCACATGGGCCGCACCAATGGGTCTCATATACATCGAGTGGGCCGCATCCATGGGCCACACCAATAGGCTTCATATACATCACATTGGGCCTCACACATGGCCTCATGTACCGCAGGGGGGCCCTGCACGAGTCAGATGGAACCCACCAGATGTATAGCATGGATATACAATGCATACATCACAATGGGCTGCTTGCCCTAGACGGCATGGATAAAATACATCATGGTGGACCGCAGCCCATGAAAGGTGTGCATACAAAACATACCTCAAGTGGGTCCCGTCCTAGCTGGACGGTGCCGATAAAATACACACCATGGTAGGGCCCACCATCCTATGGACGGCGTAGATAAAATACATACATCATTGTGGGACCCACCATCCACGTATTGGACAGTAGACAGTGCGGATCAGAACATTCATCACAGTGGATCACAAAACTTGCTGACATTGCTACAGCAACCTTGCTGCTCGTCCAACAGATGGACGTTTAGAGGAAATACATGCCTCACGTGGGACCATGGATGCACGGAGTGGATACAACACTACGTCCAGGTGGGTCCCACCAGCAATGGACGACTGGATGAAATATATACATCATGGGGGCCCTACCAATGGACGGGTTAGACAAACAATACATCATGGTGGCCTCACACCACCTGTCCAGATGGATGGTACAAATATAGAGCATATACATCAAGGTGGGTCCCACCCCCACATGTGCCACATGTGTGGGGTGGGCCCCATGTCCCAATCAGTTGGACAGAGTGGTTATAAACCACTTGCATCAAGGGGTCCCACCATCCAGAAACACTGGACGATGTAGATATAGAACACATTTATCAAGGTGAGCTCCCACGGAACTTGCTGACGTCAATCAGCTATATAGCTGGTGCGTGGTAACCCAGCCAATCCGTTTCCACGGTAAGTGGGTCCCACGTGGGGCCCACCATAACATTTATTTCCCATCCAATCTATTGATAAGGTCACAAAGACCTAAATAAAGAGGAAAAACAAATTTCATATTTATCCAAAACTTCTGGGTCCCAAAAAGGGTTTCAATGGTAGACGTTCAATCTCCTAATATTTTTTATGGCATGGACCACCTAAGTTCTGTGAACAGCTGATTTTTGGGGAATTCCAGTTTCTAAAGGGGACCCATCAAATGCATGGTGTTGACGTTCAACATACATCATAGTAGGGCATGTGGTGGGGCCCATGGCCCCTGCCGATTTTATAAGTAGCGGGACACTACTTGCTGCAGCGTCCTCTGGATGTTGGCAGCAAATATATATATTATATATATGTATATATATATATATATGTGCGGTTTTTCATAGGTGGGACCCATATCAAGATGATCCAATCCATCGGCTGGGTTCTATGGCTCATGACAGGTTTAATAAGCCCAATATTCAATACTTTTTTACACACAGAAACATCACAGCTGGCCCTAACAATTTTTCACTATTAAAATAATGTTTTAGATGTGTAGCCTACCAGAGTATTGGATTGGCTCCATTTTTTTTGGCTCAACGCCTAGAATGAGCTGGGAAATGGGATGGACGGTGGAGATATAACATATATCTAAGTGGGGTCCCACTTCAAGCAAAAAGGATGGACAGTGTGAATGCAACACTATTTACGTAATGATTCCACCGTCCAGAGACTGGACGGTGGACGGTGTGTGTATGAAATACATACTTAAGGTGGGTTCCACCATCCTTGCCTGGACGGTGGACTGCATGATAGACGTATGCTACAGGTGCGGTCCTCATACACGTGGACGGTGTGAATAAAATGCATAGATCAAGTGGGGTCCAATGTGGCCCACCCGAGCTCGGGATCAAACTGATATTTGTTTTTCCCATCCAAACATACCTGAGTGGCTGCTGGACGGTCTGGATTCATCAAACATCATCAGGTGGGCCGAAAAATATGGAAAAGAGAGAGAGAGAGAGAGAGAGAGAGAGAGAGAGAGAGAGAGAGAGAATTGTGTGGTGGAGGGAGATCTGCCACTATGAGCTCCCTTACCATGCTTTATAACATACATCAAGCGGGTCCCAATATATGTGGGCCCACCACTCAAAATCAACGGTGGAGATTCCTTCTCCACCAAAATGCAAGGTTTAGATGACCCTTATCAAACTAGGAAAATAAACATCATGATGGGGTCCATAGAGAATGGCCCCATCATGGGATAAATGTATAAATCATGGTGGGCCATCGGCCACGCCTAGGGTCCAAAGTGAGATCTGTACCATCAATCGGTAGGCCCCACTTGGCCCATCATAAAGAATAAGATCTAGGCCTATAAGAACACCCACTGTTTGATCTTCTTGGTTTGATGGAATGCCAAACTCCTTGACTCTCTCTTTGATGGAAGATGATGAGGATTAAAGGGCTAGGATGAGGGATCTAGGGGTAGGGAGTGGGCCACACTTGGCTTCTCTCATAGAAGGCTTGGATGTTGGCTCTCTCTTGGGAGTTGCTTGGAAAGAGTGAGAAAATGAGAAAGAGGAGTGATGGGTGATGGGTGGAGTGATGGGTGATGGGTGTAAGTTAGGGAAGGGTGGAGAGAGAGAGAGAGTTGACTTTAGGGATGGGTTGTGTACTTGGGGATAGGATAGAGTACTTAACTTGATGGGTTGTGTACTTTAATTAATAAGATTGATTTAATAGGTTCTAGAGATTCTCTTCTCAGGATTGCAAATGCGCGGCGTTTCTTCGAGATAAACACGGGCCCACATCTCCTGGACCGGGTATCGCAACGGTGTGCAAGATGCAGCATTAGAACCGTGGCGACGGTGCAGTCGTAATGGTATAAGTCTTGGGTTGAGTCGACACTGAATCATAGGATGTGACTTAAGGTCACACGGAAATGCCGATTACAGGTCAAGGGTTACCGAAATTCGACGGGGAGGATTACAGGAGTCTACGGAACAGTATGGTCTAGGATATAGGCCTTACTTAATAGATCGGTTAAATTATCATTCATATATTCAAAAAAGATTTTAAACTTCAATTGAATTGATTCCCACATCATGCACCAAAGTATTGATCGAATAGAATTCAAAGCATCTATCGTGCCCGAAGTTTACAATAGATCAATTGATTTTATAGATCAATCTCTTGCAAAATAGATAAAAAATTATTCTTAGTTTTTCTAAGCATCTAATGTGCCTCAGAGTCGACAATGGATCAAAATAAACAAAAAATAAATCTTCATTCAAACCAAACACCAATGAATCATTCAACATTCAAATTAAATACTTGGATCAAAGTAAACTAAGCATTAAAAATAATTACAAACTTCACCTCTTAGCCCAAGCTAAGAGATTAGCTAATCAAAGACATGATTAAACTAAAACTAAAAAAGAAAAACATAAAACTAACTAGAATCGAAGGATTGGAAAAGAATGAGCACTCCTTGGAGGCTTCGCAACTCTTTGATCTACCCCTTCTACCCTAATTTGTCTTTTATAAAGCTTAAAACATCCCTTTAAATAGGAAAATTCGCACCGACTTCAATTTACGCACTTTGGTTATGATTCGGCTACAGCAGAATGGAACCTTTGGTCCCACTGAATTAACTCTCAGTTGCGGTCAAATTTCCTCAATTTGCATATGAAGTCTTTATATTCCTTAAGTCGCACCGAACATGCAATCGGTGGCATCGAATATTGCTTTGGTCGGACTGAATATCGAGTCGAATTAACTCCAAAAATCACAGTTTCTTGTTGGAATGTTTTGTGCACATTCAGTTGGACCAAACCAACCTTAGGTGGCACCGTAAAATCTGTTTATTTTATTTTTAGAACTTTTTGATTTCACCAGTCTTTTTACTCTCATTTACACTTGGTTTCCTTAGATGGCACTTGCTTTCTTAATAAAACACATCCAAATCTCAAAATTTTTTTTTGGTCATTCTTTGAGCATTAAATATTCTCTTTAATCATTCTTTTTACCTTAACTCTCCAAATCACCTCATATATGAAAACATACGTAATTGGATTGATTAAGTGTATCTATGCTTATAAAACCAATGCATAATAAGAAGAAAATATACAATATTTCACACTCAATACACCCCAAACAGAGGGAGTGCCACATGACCGGTGAAAAGTTGGTTGCTACTGATCCCCACTTGGACTCTCTGCTTTGGCAAGCAACCTCATCCAAGCGTGCAGAGGCTTTATTGTGAAGGTTGATACTTTGAGGTTTTGCATATTTCTCCATTGGGCTTACTATATGGGCTTAGGTTCGTGCTTGGTTTTGAGCTTTACTAGGTGAGTCAATTGAATTGTTGGATTGGGTAGGCTGACCTAGTGAGTTGACCCATAGAGTTGACTGGGTGAGTTGATTCGCTGAGTTGACTCGAGCCTCTATAGTTTTAGGTTCATACACTTTAGGCTTTTATGGTTAGTGCTTAGGATTGGGTTTTGGTTGAATATCTATCAGTTAAAACTCAACCAGCTTATCAACCTTGAGTGTGTGTTTACGGAAATGTAAAAGAAGTAATAAGTCCAAAAAAAAAAAAAAAGTATCAAACTAACTAGAGTGAAAAAAGTAACTTAATAACTAAACATAATTAAACGGTAACTTGATGGTATCAAACAGGTTCCAAATCAGTTTCAAAACCAAGTTTCTTAGAGACTGAATTAGGTTTTGAGTCAGACGAGCGGATGCTGCTAAAAATTAACAAGCCTATGAAAAGTTGTCGACAGGCATACAGTGTACAGTGCTTAATTAATGGCCCGATTTGTCATACGTGCGCCATAAAAGGGCGGTAACCAGCCCCGGCCCCTTCATGGTAGCTGTCATGGCCCAGCATTCTATCAAAACACATTTATCAAGGAATTATAGAGTCCAGATCATCAATGGGGCCACCACAGTGTCGCGATCAAATCTCTTGATCTGCTTATATGCACACCGGATGCGGTTTATCTAAAAATATCTACAAGATAGAAAGATCTAACATTTTTTATTGATTTTTTTACGATAGAAAGATCTAACATTTTTTTATTGATTTTTTAAGATAGAAAGATCTAACATTTTTTATTATTATCAATGGTCCAAAGAGGCGTTTAAAGAAATGGGTGGTGCACATTCAAAGAACATAGTTCAAGTCAAACGGGTTGAATTATTTCAAAGTGGGGTATTTTTTGGGTCACCCCATATCCGAGTAAGGCACGTGAAATGAACGGTCTTTAAATAGGATCGCTGAAACATGTCCCACGTGTTGATAGTCCTGACCTTGAATTCCTCCGGACAGAATGCAAAATAAGAAGAATTTCTTTGTCTAAAATTTTTGTGATGTGGAATCTCATAAAATGCTAAGGGACAAAGTTTTACACCGATCAAAATTTTATGTGAGCTATAGAAAAGAGAAATGCAAACTAAGGGAGAAAACTGTTTTCATTTTTTATAGCCTACCAGAGTTTTAGATCAATGTAAAAATTGACCAGGAGTATTTCATAAGATACTGCTTCATGTGTACCATTGAGATTTTGAGGCAAATCACGTGAGATATGTTCTCAACAAAGTTCGCACGGTCCCATCCAAACGTGCGCAACTGAATATATATATATATATATATATATATATAGAAAGATTTCGAATATGATAATTTTACATGGTTCGTCCTTCTACCGCCCATTTAATCAGGAAGCGGATTGCCTCCTCCTCACATGGACGAAAAATTTATAATCCGTTCATGGCAGGGGCTCTATGGGGTCCACCGTGATGTATGGGTTTTATCCACGCCATCCACCCATCTTTTTCATATCATTTTAGACCATGATGCCAAAAACGAAGCAGAACCAAAGCTCAAGTGGAGCACACCATAGGAATCGGCTTGGATAATGCCACCCACCGTTGAGACCTTTTTAGGGGCCAGTTAATTGTTTATTTTCCATCCAACCTGTTCATAAGGTCCTATGGATCTGGGTGAAGGGAAAACAAAAAATATCAGCATAATCCATAACTATTGTGGCTCTCGAGAGTTTTTAATGGTGAACATTCGATCCCCTCTGTGTGGTCCACTTGATCCTCGGATCTACCTCATTTTTGGGTTCATACCCTAAAAATATCTGTAAAGATGGATGGACAGCGTGGATAAATCTCATACATCACGGCAGACCTCACAGAGCCCTTCCTGGATGGGACGCAATCCGATTCCATTTAATTAACGGATAAACATTTTCAATTGGGTTTTAATCAAATCGTGGGGTGTAAGTTGGATATTCATTTTAGTTGCAGCATCTTTCTGTCCACTTCCATATGGACAAAACTTTTGCTTTCTTTTCACACGCATGTGGTAGCCGTACCCATCAACATTCAGGCACACGTGCCATTATTTAACATGTGTGAAAAGTCTGATCGTTCCATCAAGTGGGTGACGTTGTTTTGATCTACTGGCTTAAAATCCATGCCATTCGGCGGCTCCTATGTGGGCTGCAGCACAAAAAATAAATGAACGGCCGGAAAGGTGTTTCAACTGTCGGTTTACTTTTTCGCAGTGCGGCCCACCTGACGAGTAACATGGCCTTATTTCTTTATTATAAGCTCGGATCCAAAACACGTGTTATATATCGGCACGTGTGCCTGCGTCCTGATGTGAAGGGCTCCACGCGCGCGTGGAATTTATAAACCTCATATAAACGCTCCTGTCAACCTCTCGCCTTGTCTTCATATGGTGCAACTGGATTCCATGAACCTTATTATAAATTCAGGTCACTTTCATACGTTTACAATTTCGGTTATCTTATCTAGATGGGCCCACCCATGATGAAGGGTAGACGAAGGAATTTGAAAAGGAAATGTCGGCCAACTCAACTGTCCCTGACCCTGGAAACAATAGAGCATTTAGGGGATGGAGAAAAGCTTTAATAATCCGGCAGACTGATGTATGATACACAGGCGCGTAGAAATTACCTAAAAAGTTGCATACGTGGCAGGCAATTAATTCAAATTAAGCTGTCCAAAGTACGTGTCTCGGTTTTAATGTTCCACGAACCCAAAAGTAAGGGTTATCTAATACTCGGATTGGTGGACATTTATCGCTATGATGGGTTCCACATGTATAAAAATGATAACATCCAATCGCTATGATGGGATCCACATGTATCTGACCAATGCGATTTTTGGACTTACTCAGAGGCGGAAGCGAATTGGCTAGTGTAGCTCACGTTAGCTATATAGCTGCTGTATTGACGTCACGTACCTACAGCAGCTATATAGTTGCTGTGTGGTACACCAGCCAATCCGCTTCCCTCAGAGGCAGTCTACTCCCCTTATTTGTTTATTTTTTTCTGGTTTTTTAGCCGGTTAGTACAGCTTACTGTCAGCTCACACTTCACTGTAACACCAATAAGAAATTAGTCTATATTAAGATAGTATATATGTATACGTGGGATGTGCTAACTATCAATCATTAAGCATTCATCTAATCATGTATACATAATTCGACATTCAAGCACATAAGCATAATTAAATAATTGCGTAAAAGATAATCCCAAACACATTCATATATAGTGGTTTGGCTATTTGCCTACTCCACTCCCGACGGACACACTTAACTCATGAGTGTACCAGATTTTACTATAAGAGGATTTAAATCAGGTTCACGTCTAACCTTTATAGCCCTACACAAGGACTCTAAATTTAGGCTCTACTCCGAAGCCAAGGTCCTACACAAGTACCCTATATTTTAGGCCTTATTCAAAGGCCAATGTCCTACACAAGAACCTGAAGATTTAGGCTCTACACTTGAGCCAAGGTCCTATACAAGAACCCAACGATTTAGGCCCTACATAAGAGTCAAAGTCCTACACATGAACCTAGAAATTTAGGCTCTATTCCTAAGCTAAGGTTCTACACAAGAACCTAGTCGAGTTTGGATTTACAAATTCTTACCATTAATCCTATACAAGGAAAGTGAGTAACTTTGGATTCCTAAGATGCAACTTATTTATCAGATTGAGTCCCTTTTGTAGTGCCTTCTTAGGTTGCTTGATCGTCGCTCTTCCGTACTTCAATCAGCTACCCGATGCTCCAACGATCATGATATTGCTGCTTTACCAAGTCTTCATGTAAGACCTGTACCCTAGTCCGTACCGTTTCGTATGCGTCTGCGGTCCTTCCGGTCGAATTCCGGCAATTATCGACTCGTATCCGACGTTGTGCGCCATCTTAAGCCGAGTCCTGCCTACCGAAGGCGGCTCGATCTGAAACTCGTACCTTGGCGACCGCGCCGTCGCCGCGGTTCCAACGCCGCGACTCACGCACTGAACCGATACCCATGATAGAAGATGTTGGTCTGCGTTCATTCTGAAGAAACACTGCGCATTGCGGATTACGAGGGAATCTCTATAAGATGTCCCATCAAATCATGTCAAGTACACACAATCCCATGAGTACAACAACCCATCCCTCCCTTTTCAAAAGTCAACTTCTCTCTCCTCTCACCATACCTCTTTTACAACTTTTCAACCCAACCATATCCTTCCTTACACCCACCATTCCACCTATCCCTCTGTAACGCCCCGGATTTTTGCCAACCTGGGATTAAATGTCCTTAGGCAATGGGTCGATCCTAATACCTCATTAACTTGTCAGAACTGTATCCCAAAGTCTAAAGCCGCCTTTGAACTCATTTCCTTCACAAACCTCACCCATTCATCACCTTGATCTTCCAATTTTTCTAAGAACTTTCACCCTAGACACTATCTTAAACTAGTTAAGTAATATAACTTGGATCACTTTATATACAAACTACAAAGGCCTGAGTACCACCTCGACCAGAAATCACTTAGGACTAAATCCTTTAGAAATGAGACAAAGTAACTAGGTGTGAAACCAGATTAGCTACGAAATCCGTTCGAATCGCTTTAAATAAATCGCAAGACCCAAAACTTGTAGAATCATTGACGCTAGGTTACCCCAAAATCTAGGACCAAACTCATTTCCCGTCTGCTCTCGGGAATGAAACGAAACTCAGTATTAGGTCTAGATCGCACATCGGGAGTCCGATTAACGGAAAGGAACTAGGACCGTGGACTTAACAATCATCTCAAAAAATCGGCTCCATCCGATGTCCCACGGTCATTCGTTTCGAATCGGAGCGAGGTAGTGTGAAAAATACTATTCATATGCCAAAATAAATATCCGGAATAGTGATCGGCATCATTTTGTGACGCCATTAACAACCGACCGTCGAATCGACCAAATTACACCCTCGGATTAAGAAAAATTTCAGGAACATTTACATGTACATAGAATTTCTGATCATGGCCCACTGACCGTCGAACTGAAAGTGGTCCGCCACGTGCGATCTGGGAATCCGATCGAGTCAAAAACGTAATCCCACGTAGATCCATCGATGGTGAGCTTAAGTCTGACGTTTGGTTCAAGGAGGGCCACCAAAACTTCCCTTTTGAGCTGGAAAAGCGACGAAAATCCTATATTAGCAATACCCCTTGAACCTGAGTCTAAATTCGTAATGTTTGTGGCTATAAAAGGAGCTTAGAGCAGCCCCTCTCACAGCCATACGAATTTTGGAGGAAACCCTAGAGGGAGAGAGAGAAAAGAGAGAGAAAGGCTTGGAGATTGTTGCCGATTTCCCTCCTCCTGCTTTGGCTTGTTACACGGCCTACACCGCTTCATTCCAGGTGTTTTCCCGGCGTATTCTGTCTCATTTGAAGGTAAGAAACCCAACCCTAGGTCTGATTTGAAGTGGGATCGATGTGGGATGTGTACCGACTAACCGATTCCGCTCTTTAGGCTAGAAATCTCCCGTATACGGAAGTTCTTCTACCCTTGCTTGATTCGTTTCGTTTCCAAAGGCAAAGGTGAGGACTTTAAGTGTATAAGTCACGGTTTTCAACGCTTTCAATGTCAGATAATGGTAGATTCATGATCTACTTGCAATTGCACATGTACAAAGTGCTTTCCGTTTCCTGTTTCGATTAACGTTGTGAAATATGGAATTTCACATATTCTAGGTATACGTAGAAATACCGTATACATATTTTTTTTGGATAAATGCTTGACATGTTTATTTAATGTATGATTATATAATATATGAATAAAATACTAGTTTAGCGAAAGGAACCTTAAAATATATGTTCACTTGTAAATGCGACGAATGTCGAAATTACGTATTTTAGAAATACCGTATACGTATTTCTTTTGGAATAATGTTTGACATATTTATTTAATGTATGATGATACAATACATGATTAAATTACTAGTTTGGCGAAAGGAATCGCCGCAATCTATGTTCCTTTGTAATCACTATGTATGTCGAAATTGGGTATCTGACGAAGGCCTATCGTATAAAATTCTTGATGTGATTGCCATGTTTAATTGCTCAGTATGAATATGATGTATATGTATAAAACACTAGTTTGGTAAAGGGACAATCCTAGTACACATTTCTCTAGCATACGTCGTGTATGTTGAAATATTGCATTCCAAGTGTTGGTGAAATCACTTGTGAGTGTAAGTGCTTAAAGTGTTAGAATCTTAGGTAGGTGCTGAGATGGGATTCTCGGCTACCTTAGAGTCACATATGACACTCTCCATGTGGTTGTTCACTCTAACCACTCGCCTACGAAATATAAGTATTTGTATCCCCATTTACATAATGCTTTATAACATGCTATGAACATGCTTTGTGACTTGTTTATTAACATGCTTCATGTTATGCTTGATAATATGATTGCTAGTGTTCTTAAATTACCATGTGATCATGCCGTATTTCACATGCTATGGTTAGGATTTGACTAAGCTTGGGACTATGTTCATAGTCCAGGCATCCGGTATCAGACTTGAAGATGTGGTTGGGATTCGTTCCGCCACGCATGATGTGTTGGCGAACCCGTGTCGTACTTCGGTTGGCGATAGTGGTTGGCCACACGAGGTGCTTCTGCGCCTCATATCGCCCAACTTGTTGTGCGCTCGAGCTAGCCGAACACGTAAAGTAAACCGTGTGTCCTATGTATGTTCACCATGTTTGGTCGCTAATGCTTGAACCTAGGGTACCAAACTTACCAGTGATAATCCCGTTAACCATGGTACCTCGATCCGCTAAGACTCATGAGCCGGGCATGGTGGTATGGGACACCGTGGTCGAGCTGTCGGCCTACGCTGGACTACGTGCCTCCCGTAGTGACCAAAGTGAGCAACTTAACTCGTGAGCCGATTATGGTGGTATGGGACACTATATTCGCGTTGTCGGCCTACATTGATAAGGTGATGGGGGAGTGGTGCAACCTTTGTCCACAGCCCTGGCAGCCCTTTGTAGTGACCGCGAGCATATTCTCGGGTTTGCGGCGTG
This sequence comes from Magnolia changhungtana, assembly GCA_030180095.1. Classification (NCBI taxonomy): domain Eukaryota; kingdom Viridiplantae; phylum Streptophyta; class Magnoliopsida; order Magnoliales; family Magnoliaceae; genus Magnolia; species Magnolia changhungtana. The sequence continues at coordinate 2,948,266 of JASAUF010000294.1, forward strand.
CCTTAGGGTTCGCCGCGATATATAGAGTATGAACTAGGCACTGTTTCGTAAAATGATAGTGATGAATCGTTTAAGGGGTGATGGGGGAGTGGTGCAACCTTTGTGCATGTACACAGCGACTCTGCTGATGACCTAGAAAACACACCATCGTCGATATTTGACGACCCTAGATTGGATCATGTTTGGAAATGATATAAGGGAGGTACCTTAGTTTCCCAATCCTTTTTGTTTGAAATGGACTAATTAAAAACTCCGGTAATCATGCTCATCATGCATCGCATGTGCCCTGGAAGATGTGGAGCACCATGGGATGTAAGCATGCGCGAACGTGAGATGGTGTCGCATGAGGGAGTATGTCGGAGAGGGCATCCATCATACCGCATTCATACTTGCATTAATCGAGTAACTAGGAGTGTTTGATTTATCGCTTTATCATTACTTTGACCGTATTGATAACATGTTAACTTATGCCTTATTGTTCCACCGAGTTAGCTACTCACTCCCACGTTACGGAGGACGGTGTTGTACCACCAAACAGATTTGTTGAATTTCGGATGATGGCGATGCTTATGAAGTTGACTACTTCTATGGTGATGAGGAGAAGTTCTCCTATCATGTAACTCTCGACGGGTCTCACGAAGACCGATCTTGTATTGACGGGGTTATGGATCTTGGGATAGAAGGATAAACTTACACATTTGGTATATTTTGAACCGTACGGTAATGTTATCACACTCTGGAGACTCATAGTTTATATATTTTATCTATCTATCATAGTCTTCCGCTTGCAAAAAATTAAATGTCTCTAGGAGTATGATATCTTTGTTTTTGGCTTAATCTCACTCATGTTCAATGCACGAATACAGTCAACATTCAATCATCATTCATTTTGTTGCATAGGTGATGTTCTGGAACTCGGGAGTTGAGTTTATGCTCGACCCCCGATTTTCAGGGCGTTACACCCTCTCACCATTAACTCTCTATTTCTCTCAAAAACTCTCTCCCAAGCAACAAGGCTTCATACGTCCAAGCTTCCCTCTCCCTCCCAAGTGTGGTCCACCTTCTCATCTTCCATCTACACCTTCTCATCTCCCATCTCAACCATTGATCCACCATCCCCACCATCAAAAGCCCATCATCCACCGTTAAAAGTCAAGCAAAGGAGCTAAGGAGGCTAAGAAGCAAGGAGGAGGCTTAGAGGTGGGTGATTCACCGTTACTTCTCTTTTTAAGGGACCCACTTAGTGTATGTATTTGTGATTAAAGAGGAGCCCATAGTGGCGGGGACCCTCCATTCCACCGATCTCTCTCTCTATTACTCTCTCTCTCTCTCTCTTGCTCTTTCATTGTTGATGGCCCACCCGATGATATATTATATTGCATCCATGTTGTCCATTTAGTAGACCACACTACAATCCATTGGTGGAGCCCACCTTGCTGTCCAAACTTGAATGGAGGAAAATACAAACATCAGCTGATCCAAACCTTGGTGGGCCACCACGTGGACCCCACCATGGCAGTGTGCAGAGCCCATCATGATGCTTGTTTTATATCCATGCCGTCCAGCATCTCTAAACGTTGGACGGGCGTGGCCAACATGGAGTGCGTGTACTGCATGGGTGTGTACTTTCAAGCTAACAAAAAAAATACTTTTGGGGTGGGCTGGTCATGCAGGCCCCACTTTGATGTATGGGGCTGATCCACGCCGTCCATTCTGTTCTCCACCTCATTTTAGGCGTTGAGCCGAAAAATGAAGCTGATCTAATTATCTGGCGGGCCGTGATGTTGAGAATGTTGGTATTTTCCGTTAAAACTTAGGAAAATGATTGCTGGGGTCCACAAGAAGCTTGGACCCACCTGAAACTTGGTTTAGACCCCTAATTTTGTGGGACACAGACAATGGACGGGATAGATTTAGTTAATGTGGGTCCCACCTAAAAAAAAAAAAAGAAACGGTGCTTCTTCTTTAGGCATAAAAACGGCGCTTGGCCGCATGGGCGGCGGCCCGGTCCGTGGCCCTCACGGCCACGGTGGGCCTCACCATGATGCGTTTCGAACATTAGCACCGTCCATCATGGGGCCCTCCTTCTAATAAGCACCTGCCCCAAAAATCAGCCGTATACAGAACTCAGGTGGGCCATACCATTTAAAATCATGTGAAGACATGCCTAAACATATAAAAACACTTGGTGGGGCCTACGTGATGTTTGGATGTGGCTGAAACTTGGTCTGAACCCTCAGACAGGCGGGACACACATAATGAGTGGGCTGGATTTGTGAACCACATCTCGGTGGGCCCTACCCTGGTCCACGTGACACTTTTGAATGGGCTGGATGGCAATAAACATCACTGTGGCCCCTGTTCCACGTGACCACATGAACAGGTGGGGGTGGCAAATAAATATCACGGTGGGCTCCAGGCCCACCCTAGGTCCAGGCGACCTTGTAACCCGTTTGGGTGGCAAATAAACATTCTAGTGGGCCCCACAGTCATGTGACCCTATCAGCAGGTTACATGGAAAATAAACATTTTGGTGGGCCCCTTGCCACATGGCCTTATCAACAGGTTGGATGTAAAATAAACACTATAGTGGAGCCCTTGCTCACGTGGTCTTACCAACAGGTTGGGTGGCAGATAAGCATTTCAGTGGGCCTAGGATTGGACAAAAAATAAATGTTATAGTAGGCCCACATGGGAGTCCACCATGATGCATGTGTTGCATCTAACATGTACTATCATTATGAATGATCGTCTTAAGGCTTGAGACTAAAAATAAGACGGATCTATAGTTCATGAAGGCCCACCTTAGTGTATATATGAGACCCATGTGATTAGGCCCATGTAACGCCCTGAAAATCGGGGGTCGAGCATAAACTCAACTCCCGAGTTCCAACGCATCACTTATGCAACAAAATGAATGATGATTGAATGTTGTCTGTATTAGTGCATTGAACATGAGTAAGATTAAGCCAAAACAACATATCATACTCCAGAGACAGTTAAATTGCAAGCGGAAAACTGTGATAGATAGATAAAATATATAAACCGTGGTGATCTCTAGAGTGTGATAAGGTTACCAAGTTAAAGAATTACAAGTACAATTTCAAATAATACCAAGTTGTGGAAGTGTAATATCTTCTATCCCAAATACCATAGTCCCGTCAACACAATACCAGGTCTTCATAGACCTGTCAGAGGGTTACATGTAGGAGAACTCCTCCTCAACATCAAAGTAGTAGCTCGGCTCTGCTTCATAAGCATCGCCATCACCTAAAACTCAACAAGTCTGGTTGGTGTTGCAAACACCGTCCCGTAACGTGGGAGTGAGTGATCAACTCAGTGGAACAATAAAGCATAGGTTAACATGTTATCAACTCAGTCAAGTAGTAATGATAAAGTAGTACAATCAAACAATTCTAAATACTCTTATTAATGCAAGTATGAATGCAGTCATGATGGATGCCCTCATCACACACTCCCTCGTGCGACACCATCTTATGTTCGCGGCATGCTTGCATTCCTCAGTGCTCCACATCTTCCAGGCACATGCAATGCATGATGAGCATGATTACCGAGTTGTTATTAGTCCATTTCAAACAGCAGTATTGGGAAATAAAGGTACCTCCCTTGTATCATTCCCAAACATGATCCATTCTAGGGTCATCAGTCCTAGTTAATCCCATACGAAGGTGTGTTTCTAGGTCGCTGCAGAGGCTATCAGGGCTGTTGCACACAATGGTTACACCACTCCCCCATCACCTTTTTAATGATTCATCATTATACAGATACATGCCTAGTTCATACTCTATACATCACGGCAAAACTCATCGCCTCACCGCAAATTCAGAGTATCCTCGAGGTCACTACAAAGGGTTGTCAGGGCTGTTACGCACAATGGTTACACTACTCTCCCATCACCTTATCAATGTAGGCCGACAACACGAATATAGTGTCCCATACCACCATAATCGGCTCACGAGTCTAGTTGCTCACTGGTCATTACAGGGAAGCACGTGGCCCCAGCGCAGGCCGACAGCTCGACCATGGTGTCCCATACCACTATGCCCGGCTCATGAGTCTTAGCGAATCGAGGTACCATGGTTAACGGGATTTCACTGGTAAGTTTGGTACCCTAGGTTCAAGCAGTAGCGTCCAAACATGGTGAATATACATTAGACATATCGGGTTACTTGACGAGCCTGACTAGCTCGAGCGCACAACAAGTTGAACGACATGAAGTGCATAAGAACTTCGCGTGGCCTAACCACTGCCGCCAACCGAAGTACGACTCGGGTTCGTCAGACACATCCTACGTGGCAAATGAATCTCAGCCACGAATTCAATCCCATTATCGATTGCCTGGACTATAATCATAGCCCCAAGCACAATCAATTACAGAACAGTTAAAGTAGTAATGGATCAAGATTTCAAATCATACCATCAAATATCCAATATTGTGCGCTTAGGGTTGCCAGGGCTGTTGCTCGGAAACGTTGCACCACTCCCCCATCACCCTTCACGGATTTATGGAATACAACTTGAACATGTGAAGTAATCAGAGTAGAATTAAATAAGCAAGTAATTCAAACATATTAACAAGCATGTTATAAAACATAATACAAACAGGAAATCCAAACACATACGTTTCATCAAACAGTAAGCGATTAAACTAAATAACTTACATGAGAGAAATCATACACATCACAAAGGTAGTTGAGAATCCTATCTCAACCCCTTAATACATTACAATTTACTAACTACTACTCATCAAGACATTTCAACAAACACTTTAGACTATATACATCAACATACACGACGTATGTTGATCACATAGGTAATAGGCCAAATCCTTTCACTAGGGAGCTGCCCCATGGATAACACGCGTGCAGCCACGACAGATAGTCATGGCAAGCAGGAATCCAAGTTCCATATTCATTCAGTCATTTCCACAAACACTTGGGCTACACGTTTTAGCATATATAGTGTGTATTGGCCGTGGCGTGATTTAGGACAAATCCTTTCGTCAAAGGGGTATCGCCAATACAACAATCATATATCCATGACAATTAGTCATGGTGAGCACGAATGAGAATTCTATACTCATTTAGTCATTTTCACAAACACTTAGAATACACCATTTCAACATACATAGTGTATGTTAGCAAATCATGTATTAAGGCAAATCCTTTCGCCAAACAAGTATTTTATCCATATATATTATATTCATACAACAAATAATCATGGCAATCTCCAAAATTTATACGTATACAGTATTTTCTAAAATACACTATTTCAACATACATAGTGTATATTAGCAAAACATGTATTAGGGCGAGTCCTTTCGCCAAATAAGTATTTTATCCACATATAATATATTCATACAACAAATAATCATGGCAAACACATTTCTAAAATTTATACGTATATGGTACTTTCTACAAATACCTAGAGTATGTAAAATTCCATATTCTACGTCTTTAATCGAAACGGAAAACAGACAGCACTTTGTACATGTGCAATTGCATGCAGATCATGAATCTATCATTATTTGACATTGAAAGTGTTGAAAACCATAACCTACACATCTAAAGTCCGCACCTTTTGTCGTAGAATCATAACGGAGTCGATAGGTTTACTAAGCTTCTGTATTCGGCAGTTTGGTAGCCTACAGAATGAAATAGGTTAGCTATTTCATAACCTACAACCATCAACACCCCAAATCAAATTAGGGTTAGGGTTTCTTACCTAGAAATGACACCGGAATCGCTGGGAAAGTGATTAGAATGGAGTGGTGGAGCTTGTATAGCGGCAGGGAAGCAAGGCAGGAAGAATCTCCCACATCTCTCTCACTTTCTCTCTCTTTTCTCTCTCTTAATTCCAAATTCGTATGGCTGTTAGAGAGAGGGTTCTAAGGTCCTTATATAGCCTAAAAAGTCACTGAAATAGACTTTAGGTCAAGGTATACTTAGGTTATAACCAAAGTGAGCATTTTTCAGCTCAACAGAGGACTTTTGGCGGGCCCCCTTGAGTCAAAAGTCGGACTTAAGCTCACGAACAGAGGATCTAGGTTTAGTTAAGTTTTCGTTCCAATCGACTTCTCAGATCACGCGTGGTGGACCAGTTTCAGTTCAATGGTCAGTGGATCTTGATCAGAAATTCTATGTACATGGATATGTTTATGAAAATTTTCCTGATCCGACGGTGTAATTTGGCCTGATTCGGACGGTCAGGTTGCTTAATACTGACTCGCAAGCGACAAGTCTCAGATTACTATTTAAGATATTTATTTTGTAAAGAAAACAAGTGTTCTCACACTCCCACGCTCCGGACTCAAGCGAACAGCCGTGGGACACTATCTAGATTTGATTTCCGAGATGGTTGTCCAGCCCAGCGTAGTGGTCCTAAGTCCTTAACTTCGTATTACTCGGACTCCCGATGTGCGGTCTAGATCTGATACAGAGTTTCAATGTGCTCCCGAGAGCAACTGGGTAATGAGATTGATCCTAGATTTTAGGGTAACCTAGCGTCAATGATTCTACAAGTTTTGGGTCTTGCAGATTGTATTTAAAGTGGATCAAGTGGATTTTGTAGCTAATCTAGTTTAGCACTTAGTTAACTTTGTCAAATTTCTAAAGGATTTAGTCCTGTAAGATTTCTGTTTGAGGTGGTACCTAGGCCTTTATAGTAGGTACAAAAGGTGATCCAAGCTATAATACTTAGCAAGTTTAAGATAGTGTCTAGGGTGAAAGTACTTGAAATAATTGAAAGATCAAGGTGGTGAATCATGGGAATTGTGAAGGAAAGGTGAGGTTTTTCCAGAAATGGTTAAAAGAAAGGGTTTGAGACCTTTGAATTGAGTGGTTGAGAAGTTAATCAGGTGTTAGGATAGACCCATTGCCTAAGGACGTCTAATTCCAGGTTGGCAAAAATCCGGGATGTTACAGCCCACCTGGGAATAGTTGAGGCCCATGATAAACGACCCATTTGATGTATCTAGGGCCCATGTTCTGAGGCCCATCTTGAGGTAATTATGGTCCGTTGTTGAGGCCCACATTTATATATATGAGGACCATGTTATGCGGCCCATCTGACATACCTTAGGCCCATGAGTTGGGGCCCAATTGGCAGTACATAAGACCCACTGCAATGTACGACTTCACCATGGGTTATGCAACGATGTTCAAGGCAGGCCATGCCTTGGAAGCAGTGATGGTTTGATGTCCACATTACAAAGACGATGTTGATTAAATGTTCGCATTGTCACTCTCCCTACGGCCCATTGATAGGCCCATATTCGCAAAATATAGTCCGTATAGGCCCATCTTTGTTATAAACAGAGCCCATCACCCTATAACATGTTTAGTATAGATACATGATTCATGATCATACGCATCATATGTATGCTTGGTATGAGGAGTGACTGATTATAGCATATGCCTTCAGGTATACTGTTTACGGGCTCCCTAATAGGTGGAGTTGTCTACATGAGCACATGCATCACGCAGGATGGTTGCATGACTGATAGTGTGATACATGCACTTGCATTTGTGTGATTGTGATATGCCCTAGCGACATCAGGGCCAGAGCCTCCATAGACACACCGTGGGTGGCTGGTTGGATACCAAAAACCATATTCTAAGCAATTGGGGTGCCATAGATGTCCTTGGGTGAAAGTCCCTGAACCCAATGGTACCAGAGGATGACTCCAACATCGAGACCGAGTGGATATATGAGCGCACGAGGGCCGAATACCATGAGGCCGCGTCTCCCACTGTGTCATGGTCAGTTAGAAAGGGGTGTCGCTTTACTCACCCGAGAGTAGGGGGCATTACTACGTTGAGTTTGACCAGCTCGGAAATGGATTCGCTATCGACTTGCCGGATAGATATTAGCAGACTATTGGCCAGGCGGATAGTGATGTTTCTTACGCTCACTTGGACTGTGCTGCGAGGAGAGAGACAGTGCCATTTGGAGTGTACTGAACCCCGGTGATTATCCAGACTGAGAACTGTACTGATTTGATGCTCTAGTGAAGAGTTGCATTGGTATGTGGATTGGCATGCTTGACTTGTATTATGCATCGCATGGCCTTGACATGGCTGATAGTATTCATATCTCGCACTACATAGCCTTGGTACGGCTGACTGTATTCATATAATCATTAGCATGTTTCCGCATTACTCTGACCTTGCATTCTAAGCACGCTCATATTGCGCACACACTTACACCACCCTCTAAGCTTTCTATAAGCTTATGCACGATTGATGTGTGCAGGTGATGTCAGGACACAGCCGTAGTCTCGCCGCAGTTGGAGTGTGCAGCCGAGCTTTTGGAGTTTTTATTATTTTCAGTATATTGTATTTCCCTTTCATACGCCTTGTACTCAAAAGTTTTTTTATCATAGTAGATTTTGTGATGGTGTTTTTGTGGTTATTGTTTGTAGGTTATGCTTGTGGTTATGCTCATTATGAATCAAATTGATTATCAGAAATCCTCCTTGTAGCATCCCAGGATTGGAACCTTGTATATGGGTGCCTGGAGCTGAGAATGGAGTACTACGGAGGCTGCCGGCGCTGGATTCGGCGATCGAAAATTTTGTGAGCCTGGTTTCCGAGTTCGGGGCGTGACACTTCAACTTCACGATCAACCTTATTTCATATGATGCTCCTTTGAGGTGACCAAGGTGATGGGAGGTTGGTTGAATCTCCTACAACTAGCGGGAAGTAGTTTTTCCTCAGGTATTTAACTAGATGAGTCTTTTAGGTGATTTGGATAGTGGTATGCCAAGATTTCTTAAGTCCAATCTTTAGAAAATGGAAAGGTTCAAGCACATCTTCAATGTAGAGGTTAGAATCCTCATATGAGTGTGAATCTCAAGGAAGAGTACTTAGAATACCATGGAATAGAGGTTAGGGATGGGGGATATGAATATGGAATCACCCTACCTCTTGTTGCTCCAAAAACCAATCCAAATGCCCAAGAACCAATCATCATTTATAAAATGTTCGAGCTCCAACAGAAAAAAAAAAAAAGAAGGGCAAAGAACGGCTCTTTCGATATTATCAAAGGTTCTTTGATGTCATCAAAGATAGCTTCGAAGTCATCAAAGATTTCCTCGATGCCATCAATGAAATCCAGACATTTATGTCAATTTATCGCTGGACATATCTAGATCATTTTCGATGTCATTGAACGTCCTTCGATGTCATCGAAGATGTACTCGATGCCGTTGAGAAAATCAGAAGTAAATCTAATTTATTGTCAAACTTATTCTGTCTCTCAATCGATATCATCGAGGGGTACTTCAATGTCATCGAGAAAATCAAAACAAAATGTCAAATCTTGATGGACAGTTTTGACTCTCGATTGATGTCATCGAAGGCACTTCGATGGCAGCTCGATCCAATCGAAGACTCATCAAAAATTGTTGTTTTGGGCTATCTTCTACACAACAGCTCTAAACCTCTTATAACCTTGTTTATCATGTTTTTCTTAGTCTCCTAAAGCTAAGGGATTATCAATTAGGTATTCCTATTAGGTCAAGATCATCTAGAGGTATATGGGCTGTTTTGGGTCAAGATCACCAAGGCACCTGTATTACATGTTCTTTGCTCATTAATGCTTCAACTTCTCTTGTGTCTTCGGTCTTCACTTTCCAAAGGCTCAACCGACTACATGACATAACTTCTCATGTGATTGACAAATAGGGTGCAAGAATCAGTGCACTAACAACACTTACATGGAAACTCAAGAGAATTTGCAAAACCAACTACTTTAATCTATCATGATATCGTACTTTACGTAAAGCCACCGCCTTTCCAAGTCTATAAAAACAATGAACAAAGAAGAGTTGTAAGCCTCACGCCAACACAACCAAACGCAGCTCTATGCTGCCTCATCTATCTGTCCACTGTGGACACTTATATAATTATTTTATTTTAGTTTATCTTCCATTGTTGCTCATAGAATAAGGCCTTAGTTTTTATCTTTAGTCTATCTCTCCACCCTTCATCCACGGTATCCCGTTGGATCGCAAGGAAGATCGCCTAATTTCAAACAGAAGGTTGCGGGGGTCACTGTTACATCCTAGGTGATTTCACCGATCATCTTGCCACGAAGTTTTATCCACACCAGACGACGAACAAATAGTCGAATCATGACCATCTTACCACGTGCTTGGTTCTTGCCGTGACCACAAACAGACTTTTACCCTACCAACCATCTTGCCACGAAACCCATTTCTAACCAAGCGACTAACAGATTGTCGAAGATTTGCCCTCCATCGGCCGTCTCGCCCTAAAGGTAAATTTCGATTAAGCAACGAACAGATGGCCATCCTACACTTCATGATTATCCTGCTATGAAGCTTAGTCCGCATTAGGCAATGAACTGATCATCATCCCTCAAGCCAATCGTGAATGTTAATTTTGTAAAAATCATTAATAAAATACTTTACACTTTTATCTTCTTTTTTATTGTTTCGTCGTTGAATTACGGTTACAATTAAACGAATAATAAAGCCATTTAACCAAAAGGTAAGAAAAAGAATCCATATGAATGATTAACATAGGGAGGGACGTGATGAGGTCGATCACCATTTTTCTCAGGGGATAACTGCTCCGAATCTACGAAGCTCTTTGGACTCCTCACAGAGCTTCCTTAAATCCATGAGGGATAAAAGCAGTAATAATTCCTAATAAATTTGAAATAACTTGATTGATTATTTAAAAAATTGAAATTACAACTCTTTAAATAAGGAGCTCAAACTTAGGATGGAGTGTTAGACTTAGAATCCAACTCAAACACCCTAAAAATGTGACTAACTATAAATAATAAACTTAATATTTATTGACGACCTCTATTCCTACTAGAGTTCATGGTTTTCGGTCAAAAATAGTATGTTTCCAATTTGGCCCAACCATGTTATTCTCCTAGATTTTCTAAGCCCTTTTCATGTTGGGCATGACTTCTACAACTCATGATCAAAAGTTATAGTCGAACTAAACTTACTATTTATAGTAAAAAATAAATGAAACTAAACAGGACTTTTGACAATCGATCTGATGGAATCTCACAAATCCGGCGTGGGAAAACCAATATAATGGGTTGGTTGGCTTAAGTAGGTCCTCCTACCCCAAAATCATATATAATATATCAAAAAAATCATCCCAGATCGTTTCCTCCTCCGATCGAGCCTTCTCTGGTTCATCTTTTCCATGAAAGTGTTTGCGACCCACTCTATATCAGTCCCATCCACTTCAAAAGAACTCAATATCGAGTTGGTTCATGATACTCGTTTGGGTCCACAACATTGAAAGTACCCGAGATCTCCATGTCATCCGAAAGATCAACAACATAAGCATTGTCATTGATCTTTCGGAGGATCCGTACCGGTTCAATCTTCTTGCTCTTCAACTTGTTGTAGGTTATGATCAGAAATCTCCCATTACGTAGATGAACCATAACATTGTCGCCACCTCAAACACTTTTTGTTATCGATGCTTATTGGCTTGCTCTTATACTTGTCATTCAAAGCTTGCAACTTGGCTTGTACATCTGCATGAATGCCCACGATTTGATCCACCATATGTTTTGTTACAATGTTCATGCCTAGGAGCTTAGGAAAAGGGACTAAGTCAAGTGTTTGGTGGGGCACTCGACCATAAACAATTTGGAACGGGTACTTTCCTGTAGAGCGGCTCACCATATTGTTGAATGCAAACTCTACTTAAGACAATGCTAAATCCCACTACTTTGGCTTAGCACCTGAAATACACTGGAGGAGGTTTCCAAATGTGCGATTCACAACTTCAATCTGCCCATCGGTCTGCAGGTAATAGGCACTCCTGAACTGAAGTTATGTACCGAACCTATTCTATAAAGTCCGCCAGAAGTGGCTAATGAACTTCATATCATGGTCAGAAGTAATGGTCTTGGGAACACCATGTAGCCACATAACCTCTCTGAAGAATAGTTTCACCACATGTGTTGCATCAAGGGTCTTCTTACATAAAAGAAAGTACACCATCTTTGAGAAATGATGTACCACCACGAACACCAAATCTATGCCACGCTGTTTTCATGGGAGACCAAACACGAACTCTATAGATAAGTCCTCCTAAGGGTCGTCAGGATAGGTAATGGGGTGCAGAGGCTCGTATTCTAAGATTGCCCCTTGGAGGTCTGACAAATATGACAGCGCTGCACCGCTTTGCCCACCTCATGTACCAATTGTGGCCAGTAATACCTGTTGAGTGTCAAATATTGTATATTTCTCCTTATTTATATATTGGTTTTATGTACATGATAATTGTAACGCCCTGAAAATCGGGGGTCGAGCATAAACTCAACTCCCGAGTTCCAGAACATCACTTATGTAACAAAATGAATGATGATTGAACGTTGACTGTATTTGTGCATTGAACATGAGTGAGATTAAGCCAAGACAGCGTATCATACTCCAGAGACAGTTAAATTTGCAAGCGGAAGACTGTGATAGATAGATAAAATATATAAACTGTGGTGAGTCTCCAGAGTGTGATAAAGTTACCAGGTTGAATAATTACAAGTAAATTATACCAAGTTGTGTAGTATGATCTAGTCAACATCCCTGTAGCCCCGACAATCAAGGTACGGCTCTCACGAAGCCGCCAGATACCGCATATACGAGAAAGCATTCTCGTCGTCATAGAAGTCCGGCTCCGCCTCAGAAGTAGCGTCGCCATCTGCAATCAGACAAAGTCTGGTGGGTGTTCGAAACACCGTCCCGTAACGTGGGAGTGAGTGATCAACTCAGTAGAACAATAAAGCATAGGTTAACATGTTATCGACTCAGTCAAGCAGTAATGATAAAGCAGTAAAATCAAACAATGCTAAGTACTCTTATTAATGCAAGTATGAAATGACATGATGTATGCCCTTGCCAAACCACCCTCATGCGACATCATCTTACGTTCGCGAATGCGTCCATCCCTCAGTGCTCCACATCTACCGGGCACATGCGATCGATGATGAGCATGATTACCGAGTAATTATTAGTTCATTTCAAACAGCAGTATTGGGAAACTAAGGTACCTCCCTTGTATCATTCCCAAACATGATCCATTCTAGGGTCGTCAGTCCTAGTTAATCTCATACGATATTATGGTTTGAGAGGCGTAGCGAAGGCATCACAAAGGGCTCGTCACCCGTCAACACGGATACAGATCTCACCATATGCGGCTCAATTGCTGGCCGTCAGCTCCAATACAGGTCTCACCGTACTCGGCTCAATCGCTAGCCGTCAGCTCGAATACAGATCTCACCGTACTCGGCTCAACTCATACTCTAGTTGCTATGAAAGACTCGTCGCCAATCACAGACCCTTGGAGTATACTCGAAGATACTACAGAGGACTCGTCGCCCGTCAACACGAGCACAGGTCTCACCGTACTCGGCTTTCGCCGTAAGTATCGACAACTCGAATACAGTGTCCCATACCACCGTATTCGGCTCACGAGTTCGGGTTGTTCAATGGTCACTATGGGGAGGCATCAAGATAGTCATGGGCGGCGGCTCGGCCACGGTGTCCCATACCACCATGCCCGGCTCATGAGTCTTAGCGGATCGAGGTACCATAGTTAAAAGGGATTTCACTGGTAAGTTTGGTACCCTAGGTTCAAGCAGTAACGTCCAAACATGGTGAACATATATTAGACAGATCGGGTTACTTGACGAGCTCGGCTAGCTCGAGCGCACAACAAGTTGAACGACATGAAATGCATAAGCACTTCGCGTGGCCAACCACTATCGCCAACCGAAGTATGACTCGGGTTCGTCGAACACACTCACGTGGCAAATGAATCACAACCACGAATTCAATTCTGGTACCGATTGTCTGGACTACAATTATAGCCCCAAACATGATAACTTACAGATACATAAAGCAGTAATGGATCAAGATTCAACTCATACTATCAAGGTATGGTATTATCCGTTTAGGGCTGCCAGGGCTGTTGCACGCACTCGTTGCCTTGCTCCCCCATCACCCATGATGGATCATACAACGTAAATATAAATTTAAACATATGCATTACATAGTTATAATCATAAAGCAGTTGAGCATGTTATGAATCACAATACAAACATGAGTTTATACATGTTCAATTCCTAATCACACAACAATCCAAGAAGATCATACACATAGTTAAAAGAGGTTGAGAATCATATCTCAACACCCTTATACATTACAATTTGCTAACTACTACTCATCCAGACATTTCAAGAAACACTTAAACAAACATACATCAACATACATGACATATGTCGATCACATAGGCAGTAGGCCAAATCCTTTCACTAGAGAGTTGCCCCAATCATAACACGCGTACACCCACGACGGATAGTCATGGCAAGCAGGAATCCAAGTTCCATATTCATTCAGTCATTTCCGCAAATACTTGGGCCACACATTTTAGCATATATAGTGTATATTGGCCGTGGCGTGATTTAGGGAAAATCCTTTCATCAAAAGGGTATCGCCAATACAACAATCATGAATCCATGATAATTAGTCATAGCGAGAACGAATGAGGATTCTATACTCATTCAGTCATTTTCACAAACACTTAGAATACACTATTACAACATACATGGTGTATGTTAGCAAAACATGTATTAGGGCTATCCTTTAGCCAAGTGAGTATTTTATCCATGTATAATATATTACTACAGCAAATAATCATGATAAATGCATCTCCAAAAATTATACGTATACAGTATTTTCAAGAATACGCATTTTCAACATACATAATGTATACACGCAAACATGTATTACGGCGATTCCCTTCGCCAAGCAAATATTTTATACGCACATAATATATTTATATGACAATTAATCATGACAAACACATCGCTAAAATATACATGTATACGGTACTTCTTACAATACCGTATTTCTACATACATAGTGTTTATTAATAAATATGTATTTAGGCGAATCCTTTCGCCAAACTAGTATTTTATCCATATGTTGTATAATCATACATTTAATAAACATGTCAAACATTTTTCCAAAAAAAAATACGTATACGGTATTTCTACGTATACCTAGAGTATGTGAAATTCCATATTCTACAACGTTAATCGAAACAGAAAACGGAAAGTACTTTGTACATGTGCATTTACATGTAGATCATGAATCTATCATTATCTGACATTGAAAGCATTGAAAACCGTAACCTATACACCTAAAGTCCTCACCTTTGCCCTTGGAATCACAACGGATCTGTAAGGTTTGGTGAGCTTCCGTATTCGAGAGTTTTCTTGCCTAAAGAGCGGAATCGGTTAGCCTTTTCACAACCTATAGCCTATTTACTTCAAATCAGACCTAGGGTTAGGGTTTCTCACCTTCAAACGGAGTGGATACCGCCGGGAAAGCGCCTGGAAAGAGGCGGTGTAGGCCGTGCGATAATCGAAAGCAGCAGGAGGAAGTTCTCCCACAAATATTAAGCTCTTCTCTCTCTTTTCTCTCTCTCTCTCTCTAGGGTTTTATCCCAAATTCGTATGGCTGTGAGAGGGGCTGTTCTAAGCCTCTTTTATAGCCAAAAACCTCCCCAAAATAGACTCAGGTTCAAGGGTTACTGCTAATATAGGTATTTCGTCACTTTTCCAGCTCAAAAGAGAGGTTTGGTGGCCCTCTTTGAGCCAAACGTCAGACTTAAGCTCACCACACATGGATCTATGTGGGATTACATTTTCGACTCGATCGAATTCCCAGATCGCACGTGGCGGACCACTTTCAGTTCAATGGTCAGTGGGCCACGATCCGAAATTTCAAGCACATGTAAATGTTCCTGAAATTTTCTTAATCCGAGGGTGTAATTTAGTCGATTACGACGGTGCGGTTGCTTATCGATGCACAAGCGAATGGTGCCAGATCACTATTCCAGATATTTATTTTGTAAAGGGAATAGTATTTTTCACACTCGCTCGCTCCGGACACGATTGAATGGCCATGAGACATTGTCTGGACTTGATTTCCGAGATGGTTGTCGAGCCCAGTGAGGCAGTCCTAATTCCTTAACTTTGAGTTATTCAGACTTCCGACGTGAGGTCCAGATCTGATACGGAGTTTCGATGTGCTCCCGAGAGCAGCCGAGTAATGAGATTGATCCTAGATTTTAGGGTAACCTAGCGTCAATGATTCTACAAGTTTTAGGTCTTGCAGATCGTATTTAAAGCGATTCAAACGAATTTCGTAGCTAATCTGGTTTCACACCTAGTTACTTTGTCTCATTTCTAAAGGATTTAGTCCTAAGTGATTTCTGGTCGAGGTGGTACTCAGGCCTTTGTAGTTTGTATATAAAGTGATCCAAGTTATACTACTTAGCTAGTTTAAGATAGTGTCTAGGGTGAAAGTTCTTAGAAAATTTAGAAGATCAAGGTGATGAAGGGTGAGATTTGTGAAAGAAATGAGTTCAAAGGCGGTTTTAGACTTTGGGATTCAGTTCTGACAAGTTAATGAGGTATTAGGATCGACCCATTGCCTAAGGACATCTAATCCCAGGTGGGCAAAAATCCGGGGCGTTACAATAATGCTTAATGGGTATATTTTATACATATTTGTATTGCAAGATGAATATGAGAGTTTGGATTGAAAAGAATGTTAAAAATATGGATTTGATGCTTAAGAATCACCAAGGCAAGGGATGGATCGTAGGAGACCAAGATTGAAGATTTTAAGACCCCAAGATCCAAGAAAACCAAGTGGACAAGGAAAGAAGTCAAAAGTGCAAAGTGCAGAAATTCACATAATCTGAACTTCACTGTCTATGTCATCGAAGGTTGCTTGATAACATCGAAGAAAGTCCCTGATGACATCGAAGGAAGTTCGATGACATTGAAGTATTACAAGAAAATTAAATTGGTTGCTGGACAAATTGGATGTAGTTATCGATGACATCAAAGCCCTGTTCGATTGCTCGAAGACTTGTTCGATGACATCGAACTTTTTGTAGATTTTTGGAGCAACTCGCTGGAACACTCTAGACACATTCTCGATGGATCGAATACCCTTCGATGACATGAAAAGTTACTGTAATGCCCCAGGTTTTCGGAACCCGAGTATATGACTTGTTTTCTAAAAACTCAAGTGTTAACCTTTAAATAGCCAAATTCCAGATATATATATATATATATATATATATATATATATATATTTCTTTTCTTTTCTTTTCTTTTCTTTTTCAGAGTGAGCATTTAGGTGGAATAGGAACAAATCAAGCATAAGGAAATTTTCATAGGCATTCAAAATATACGAGCGGTTGCCCAAATGACTTATACAAACTAATATCTCTTTGTTAACAAATATAAGAAATACACAATTTAACATATGAAAAATAATAAAATGCATATAAACTTGAGCTGCAAGATCCAACTTCTCTTAGCAAATACAGTCATGCATCCCTGATAATTGCATCCGACTCCTCATTAATTTGGACATGAATATCATTTAAACCACATGTGATACCTGTACGGTTATATATTTGATGAATGAGTGGCCAACTCAGTGTGAATTCCCCTTAAGATTACACATTACCACATTAGTTAAGCATAGTTGTAAACAAAAAAATATTCAAAATAATACATGATGTAGTCTTATTAAATATGCATGAATGCGTGTACACATAAACTGGGGATGCTCATCCAATTGGCTTTTAGGCAAAACCAATGCATGTGGTCGGTTAATAGTGAAAGTACATCTCGTACATGCGTAGTGTCAAACTCACCGAAAGTGGGTCGATAGTCGATGGTCTGGGAGCTAGTGAAATGATACCATGACTAAAGGCACGTGCTACAATATCCTGAATTAGCCACCCGTCATCGCCCGTATACTATGAATGCATGATTAGCCCAACCATTATTATCTCATTTACAACCAGTTAGTTTAAGAAAGCTCAAAGGTCACTACGGGGGGTTCATCACCCAGCATAGGCCGACATCTTGGGCATAGTATCTCATTCCCACCATCCCCGGCTCATGAGACCTTCACCTAAAGATGTTTAATGGAAGCCCATCGACTAGTGGCCAATCATAATTCAGTATATGAGACTTACCATCATATGGTTATATGGGAATGAACCGTCGAAGCCATACAGGGAAAATATCAATGCGATGCGAGGCATGAATGATGTCGGCTATACCAAAGCCATACGATGCGAGATGCAACTCAAGCATACAAATCCTCATCTAAGTCCACATACTAATACAGCTCAACTTTGGGATATCACCAGGGTCTAGTACACTCCAAACCAGATTGTCGCCCCATCCCGCGCAATAAGGCGAGTAGAAGAGACCTCACTATCCGCCTGTCAATATCCGACTCGGTTCGTCGATAGCGGACTCATTCCTCGAGTTGGTCAAACTCAGCCTAGCTTTGCCCCCTCCTCTTGGGTGGGTAAGGCCGCACCCCTTCCAACCGACCATGACACAGTGAAAAGTGCGGCCTTCTGGTAATCGGCACTCGACGCTCATGCACCCACTCGGTCTAGACATTGGAGAAACCTCTTGGTACCATAAGGGTTTAGAGACTTTCACCTAGGATATCTATAGCACCCTATGTAGAACAAGATTTTTGGTATCCAATCCTACCAACCACGATACGCCTGTAGAGGCTACGGCCCTGATGTCGCTAGTGCGTACAATAACCATGTCACGCAATACAAGATATATGAATCACGTAATCTAGTCATATAGCAAATATGTGTGTATCGTGCGCTCATGTAAGGCAACTCCGCCTATCAGGGAGCCCATAAACAATCTGCTCGAAGGCATGTTCTATGATTAATCACTCATCTCATCACAAGCATGCAGATTATGTGTATGGACATGTATTATGATGTTATGTTGCCACATACTCAAAATCAGAATCGATAATAGAAATCGGTAATCGGAATAGGTCAATCACATACTACGAGTGGGGCCTACTTATTTAGGTTAACCCACGAAGAGAATGGGCCTAACAAGGCCTAAGGGAAGGCCACAATGAGGACATTTAACCATCATTGCCCTTCAAGGTGAACATTTAACCAACATTGCTTCTAAGGAGTGACCTACATAAGGAATCCATACACAATGTAACGGCCACACATACATCTCATTGGGCCTCGCTCATGGGCCTCGCATACATCACATCAAGCTTCATATACATCAAATGGGCCGATCGAATGGGCCGATTAAATGGGCCGATTCAAATTGGCCAAATCAAATACGGCGCACCAATGGGCCAAATGTGTATCAAATCGTACCCACGCTTATCTATTTTTGAGACCCGACCTAATCATAAGTCAACATAGAGGTAAATGAAGTGAAAACAATATCAGCTTAATTGGAACTTCCATGGCCTTTAGAAGTTGAACAGTGAATGTCATGGTCCAATATTTAAATGGTGGGGTCCACTTGAACTTTAGATCAGACTCACCCATTTTCCCATGTAGTAAAATGATCTTACAAATGGTTGGACGGCATGGATACAACACATGCATCATGGTGGGCCCCACCGTCCAAACAGTAGACGGTGTATAAAAAGCACATACATCATCGGGGCCCACACCAAAGGGATGGAGCACATACATATGGAGTGGGTCCCATCGTCAGATGGACAACGTGGGATACAAAATATACTTCAAAGGTGGGCCTACAGGCTGCTGACATCCAGAGAGTAGCTATATAGCCGCTACATGTGCAGCATTGCTGCCTTACAAAGGGAGAGGAGGGTCCGCAGACCCCACCAATAATATATATATATATATATATATATATATATATATAATGCTACACAGCAGCTTTGTGCATTAAAGAGAGGGCAGAGGTGGGTAGTATAGGTAGGGCCCACCACAACAGGTATATAAAATATATATATATATATATATATAACATATCTAACGTCCAGGCCGTCCAGGGCCTGGACGGTCACATACATCAGGGTGAAGCCCCACACGTGGGGTGGGTCCCACCGTCCATGGACAGTGGACACAACACACACGTGATGGCGTGGCCCTCCCCAATGGATGGACGGCGTAGGTGGGTCCCATGGACCCCACCGGCCATACACACTTCACTGCTAGCCACCGCACTAGGGAATCAACGCCAGGACCTCTGTGTTGAAACGAGGTACCTTTCACTCAGCCTACCACTAGAGCTATGGATATGGTGTGGATAACAGATCAAGGAGGGCCCCACACGGATGTGGGTCCTACCGTCTAGGGTGGGTGGATGGTTTAGATAAAACACATAGATCATGGTGTAGCCCATCTGGACGAATGAAGGGTGTGGATGGGTCTCATGAACCCCACCGTCAGCACACACCCAACGTCAGCACACACCCACCTTTAGTACACCTCCACTGTTAGCACACCCACTATCAGTCCATACTTCATTGTTAGCACCCCCACTATCAGTTACGTCTAGTACCCCTGGACGGCTGGTGTGGATGTACACCTCATCAAGTTGGGTCCCACATGGCCCACCTATTTTGAATCAACCTGATATTTGTGTTTGCTCATCATCTAGGCCCACTGGATGGCCTGGATAAAACAGATGAACGGCGTAGATTAAAAAGGTATGATCAAGCTAGGCCACACTATTTTGGATGGCATGGGTAAAGTACACACATCATAGGTGGCCATGGTCATAGAAAGAGAGATCGGAGATAACGGAGGGGCCCCGCCACTATGGGCCCCTCTTGGATACAAGCATACATCAAAGTGGGTCTCACCAAATGTGGGCCCTTAAATAAGTAAAAAGAATAATATAAACAAAAAAAGGATAAAGATGTGGGTCTAAGATCACCTACCGTCTTCTTCTTGCTCCCTTGGCTTCCTTTGTTCCTTAGCTTCAATTCCGATGAAAGATGATGAAGTTTTGATGGTTGAGATGGGAGATGAGAGGGTAAGAAGTGGGCCACACACAAAGTTCTCCCATGGAGGTTTGGGAGAGCTTGGACGTTGGAAATTTTCTCTTGCTTGGGAAAGTGGTTTGAGAATGAGAGAGAGAGGGTTGTAGATAGAGAGAGATGGGTGATGGAGTGATGAATATTGTGAGTGATGGATGTAAGAACTTTTTGACTTTCGGGTAAAGGTGTAAGAACTTTTTGACTTTTGGAGTTGCTTGGGGATGGGTTTGTGGTGGTGGTGTACTTAACCCTTGATGGGATTGATTGATAGATTGGGATGATATGTTGTAGAGATTCTCTTTGGGTTTTGTAACGCGCGGCGTTTTCCTTGAACCAAACGTGAGCCCAGATCTCCTGGCCTGGGTTTTGCCTCGGTGCGCGAGACGCGGCATCGGAACTGCAGCGATGGTGCGGTTGCTAGGGTACAAGTCTCGGGTCGAGCCGACTCTGGTTGATGGCATGCGTCTCATGGTCACACACAAACGTCGGATAAAGGTCGAAGGTTGCCGAAATTCAATCGAAAAGATCGTGGAAACCTATGGAAGGGTACGGACTAAGACACGGGGCTTACGACTCTCCTCTCTTAATAAAAATTTTGTCCTTGAAATTTATACAATCATCGCAACTAGTCATAACTCATGACGGAGAAGAAACATAACATCACTATATAAAATCAGAGATAACATACACAATATAACACATAATCAATCATCAAAGAAATAGGGATAACGCTCTCGAATCTCGGCCTCGCGCTCCCAAGAAGTCTCCTTAATAGAATGGTGACCCCACTGAACCTTCACCAATGGAATAACCTTGGTCCGGAAGACCTGTTCCTTCCGATCAAGGATGTGAACCGGCTGCTCGATGTAGGAATGTAACACCCCGGATTTTTGCCAACCTAGAATGAGACGTCCTTAGGCAATGAGTCGATCCTAACACTTTAGTAACTTGTCAGAACTGAATCCCACAGTCTAAAATCGCTCCTTAACCCATTTCCTTCACAAATCCACCCTTCACCACCTTGATCTTCCAATTTTTCAAAGCACTTTCGCCCTAGACACTATCTTAAACTAGCTAAGTAGTATTACTTGGATCACTTTATATACAAACTACAAAGGACTAAGTACCACCTCAGACGGAAATCACTTAGGATTAAATCCTTTAGAAATTTGACAAAGTTAACTAAGTGTTAAACTAAATTAGCCATGAAATCCATTTGAATCACTTTAAATATGATCTGCAAGACTCAAAACTTGTAGAATCATTGACGCTAGGTTACCCTAAAACTTAGGATCAATCTCATTACCCGGCTGCTCACGGGAGCATCTCAAAACTTCGTATTAGGTCTAGACCGCACATCGGAAATCCGATTAACACGAAGTCAAGGAACTAGGACCGCCTCACTGGACTTGACAATCATCTCAAAAATCAGGTCCATCCGATGTCCCACGGCCATTCGTTTCGATTCGGAGTGAGGGTGTGTGAAAAACACTTCCCATTTCAAAATAAATATCAGGAATAGTGATCTGGCACCATTCGTTGACGCGTCAGTATTAAGCAACCTGACCGTCAGAATCAGACCAAATTACACCCTCGGATTAAGAAAAATTTCAGGAACATTTACATGTACTTGGAATTTCTGATCGTGGCCCGGCCGACCGTCGAACTGAAAGTGGTCCGCCACGTGTGATCTGGGAATCCGATCGAGTCGAAAACATAATCCCACATAGATCCATAGGTGGTGAGCTTAAGTCTGACATTTGGCTCAAGGAGGGCCACCAGAACCTCTCTTTTGAGCTGGAAAAGTGACGAAATACCTATATTAGCAGTAACCCTTGAACTTGAGTCTATTTTGGGAAGGTTTTAGGCTATAAAAGGACCTTAAACCCTCTCCCATTCCAACCATACGAATTTGGATTTGAGAGAGAGAAAAGAGAGAGAAAGTGAGGGAGAAGTGGGAGCTACTCCTGCTGTAGTACTGATCAACGCTCCCAAATGCCGCACCGCCTCTTTCTTGCCGCTTTTTCGGCGATTCTGGCGTCATTTCTAGGTAATAAACCCTAACCCTAACCTGTTTGGGGGATTAGACAGTTGTAGGTTAGGAAATAGCTAACCTATTTCATTCTCAGGTTGCGAACTCGGGTATACGGAGCTTAGCGAACCTATCGACTCTATTACGATTCTACGACACAAGGTGCGGACTTTAGGTGTATAGGTTATGGTTTTCAACGCTTTCAATGTCAGATAATGATAGATTCACGATCTGCATGCAATTGCACATGTACAAAGTGCTTTCCGTTTTCAGTTTCGATTAGAATTGTAGAATTTGGAATTTCACATACTCTAGGTATTCGTATAAAATACCTTATACGTATTTTTTATGGAAATATGTCTGACATGTTTATTTGTCGTATGTATATATGACGTATGGATAAAATACTTATTTGGCGAAAGGATTCGCCTAAATACATGTTTACTAATAAACACTATGTATGTAGAAATACGGTATTGTAAGAAGTACCGTATACGTGTATATTTTAGCGATGTGCTTGTCATGATTACTTGTTGTATAAATATATTATGTGCGTATAAATTAATTGCTTGGCGAAAAGAATCGCCGTATTATAAGTTCCCTTGTATACACTATGTATGTTGAAAATGCGTATTTTAGAAAATACTGTATACGTATAAATTTTGGAGATGTATTTATCATGATTATTTGCTGTAGTAATATATTATACAAGGATAAAATACTCACTTGGCTAAAGGATAGCCCTAATACATGTTTTGCTAACATACACCATGTATGTTGTAATGGTGTATTCTAAATGTTTGTGAAAATGACTGAATGAGTATAGAATCCTCATTCGTGCTCGCCATGACTAATTGTCATGGATTCATGATTGTTGTATTGGCGAGACCCTTTTGACGAAAGGATTTTCCCTAAATCACGCCACGGCCAATATACACTATACATGCTAAAATGTGTGGCCCAAGTGTTTGCGGAAATGACTGAATGAATATGGAACTTGGATTCCTGCTTGCCATGACTATCCGTCGTGGGTATACGTGTGTTATGATTGGGGCAACTCCCTAGTGAAAGGATTTGGCCTAATGCCTATATGATCGACATATGTCATGTATGTTGATGTATGTTTGTTTAAGTGTTTCTTGAAATGTCTACATGAGTAGTAGTTAGCAAATTGTAATGTATAAGGGTGTTGAGATGTGATTCTCAACCTCTTTTAACTATGTGTATGATCTCCTTGGATTGTTGTGTGATTAGGAATTGAACATGTATAAACTCATGCTTGTGTTGTGATTCATAACATGCTCAACTACTTTATGATTATAACTATGTAATGCATATGTTTAAATTTATATTTACATTGTATGATCCGTCATGGGTGATGGGGAGGAGCAACGCAGTGCGTGCAATGGCCACATGGCCTGACCCTAAACGGATAATACCATACCTTGATTGTATGAGTTGAATCTTGATTCACTACTGCTTTATCTATCTGCACTTGATTGTGTTTGGGGCTATGATTATAGTCCAGACAATCGGTACCAGAATTGAATTCGTGGTTGCGATTCATTTGCCACGTGAGATGTGTTCGACGAACCCGAGTCGTACTTCGGTTGGCGATAGTGGTTGGCCACGCGAAGTGCTTATGCACTTCATGTCGTTCAACTTGTTGTGCGCTCGAGCTAGCCGAGCTCGTCAAGTAACTCGATTTGTCTAATGTATGTTCACCATGTTTGGTCGCCTCCCTTGAACCTAGGGTACCAAACTTACCGGTGAAATCCCTTTTAACCATGGTACCTCGATCCGCTAAGACTCATGAGCGGGCATGGTGGTATGGGACACCGTAGTTGAAATGTCGGCCTCTGGCTGGGGCCACGTGCCTCCCGTAGTGACCAGTGAGCAACCCGGACTCTTGAGCCGATTATGGTGGTATGGGACACTATAAATTTGTCGATACTACACGGCGAGAGCCGAAATGCAGTGAGACCTATGCTCGTCTGAACGACGGCGATGAGTCCTCCATAGTATCTTCTAGTATACTCTAAGAGTCGTGATTGGCGACGAGTCTTTCCACAAACTAGAGTATGAGTTGAGCCGAGCCGAGTCACGGTGAGACACGTACTCGAGCCGACGGCTAGTGATTGAGCCGAGTACGGTGAGACACCGTACTCGAGCTGACGGTCGATGGTGAGCGCATACGGTGAGATCTGTATCCGTGCTGACGGGTGACGAGCCCTTTATGATGCCTTCGCTACGCCTCTCAAACCATAATATCGTATGAGATTAACTAGGACTGACGACCCTAGAATGGATCATGTTTGGGAATGATACAAGGGAGTTACCTTAGTTTCCCAATACTGCTGTTTGAAATGGACTAATAATAACTCGGTAATCATGATCATCATCACACCGCATGTGCTTAGTAGATGTGGCGCACTGAGGGAGTTAAGCATTCGCGAACGTAAGATGATGTCGCTGAGGGTGGTTTGGCAAGGGCATACATCATGTCATTTCATACTTGCATTTAATAAGAGTAGTTAAAATTGTTTGATTTGTACTGCTTTATCATTACTGCTTGATTGAATTGATAACATGTTAACCTATGCTTTATTGTTCCACTGAGTTGATCACTCACTCCCACGATACGGGACGGTGTTCCGAACACCCACCGGACTTTGTACGATTGCGGATAATGGCGACGCTATTTCTGAGGCGAGCCGGACTTCTATGACCACGGGAATGCTTTCTCGTATATGCTCTTTTCTGGCGGCTTCATGAGAGCCGTACCTTGATTGTCGGGGCTACAGGGATGTTGACTAGATCATACTACACAACTTGGTATAATTTACTTGTAATTATTTAACCTGGTAACCTTATCACACTCTGGAGACTCACCACAGTTTATATATTTTATCTACCTATCACAGTCTTCCGCTTGCTAATTTATTGTCTCTGGAGTATGATATTCTGTTTTGGCTTAATCTCACTCATGTTCAATGCACAAATCAGTCAACATTCAATCATCATTTATTTTGTTGCATAAGTGGTGTTTTGGAACTCGGGAGTTGAGTTTATGCTCGACCCCCGATTTTCAGGGCGTTACAAGGAAGCATCCTCACAAACTTCTAATGGTTGCCAATCAATAACAGGAATGATGTCTGATCCACACTTCCTCAATATAGAGACATGGAAAACGTTGTGGATACTAGACAACTAAGATGCCAAGGCTAGCTAATATGCCACGGCGCCAACACACCCAGTGATCTCCAAGGTCCTATAAATCTTGGGGCAAGCTTGCCCTTCTCTCCAAATCGAACTACACCCTTCATGGGTGAGACCTTGAGATACATATGGTCCCCTACAGCAAACTTCAAGGGACGACGCCGGCGATGAGAAAAAATCTTCTACCGGCTCTGAGCTGTGCGCATTCTCTGCCTGATGATATCGATAGCCTCTAACATCTGCTGCACAAGCTCGGGACCTAGGAGATGGGCACTCTCCAACCTCGGTCCAATAACTTGGTGATCTGCACAGTTTGCCATACAGTGCCTCAAAAGGAGCCATGTCGATGGTCGCCTAATATCTGTTATTGTATGTGAACTCAACTAATAGTATATGCTCATCCCAGCTACCCCCGAAATCAATCGCGCAGGCCCGAAGCATATTCTTAAGGATCTGGTTGACCCTCTCGGTCTGGCCATCGGTGTACAGATGGTACACCGTGTTGAGCTGTAAATCAGTCCCCATCGCTCTCTAGAAGCTCCCCCAAAACTGAGACGTGAACCTTGGGTCTCGGTCAGAAACGATCGAGACTAGAACACCATACAGTCTCACAATCTCCTCGACAAATAACCTAGCAAGCCGATCTAAAGGCCAAGTCGCACGAATCGCAAGAAAATGTGCCGACTTCATCAGATGATCAACGACGACCCAAATGGCGTCATGACCGCGCTGAGTCTTCAGTAAGTCCATAATAAAATCTGTCGATACGTGCTCCTACTTCCAAATTGGGACACTCAATGGCTACAATAGACCAGGGGTCTCTGATGATCGGCCTTGACATGCTGGCAGGTGTCACACTTGGCCACAAAACTGGCGATCTGGCGCTTCATCCTCGCCTAAAAATATTGTCACCTCACATTACAGTACATCTTCATCGAGCCAGGATGGATAGAAAATAAAGATCGATGTGCATCGTTCATAAGATTTCTGAGCAACTCAAGAATATCCGGGACATAATCGGCCTCTGAACGAAGTCATCAAGATCGATGTGCCTCGGTCATCAAGATCGATGTGCATCGGTCAAGATCTGTACCAATCTGCTAATCCGACTAACTCTCAAATGCCACCTCAGCCCTTAACTCTGCAACAACTCATCAGCCTGTTGAGCCTCGATCACCCTTACGACAAGAGATGGTTGAATCGACAGGCTCGATAATCCCACGATAGAAGAATGCAGGCCGAACTCAAAATAATACTTTGTTATATCCTCAAGCATCCGCCACTTCTGAATCATTATATGCGCCACCAGGCCTCGTGGCTGAGGGCATCTGCTACCACGTTTGCCTTGCCCGGGTGGTATTGAAGATCAAAATCATAGTCCTTCAGGAGTTCCATCTAGTGCCTTTGCCTCATGTTCAACTTAAACTACGAGAAGAGGTACTTCAAGCTCTTGTGGTCGGAGAAGTGTTTGAACTTGAACCCATAGAGATAGTGTCTCCACACCTTTAGTGCGAAAATAACTGCTGCCAGTTCTAAATCATGCGTAGGGTAGTTCTGGTCATGGACCTTGATCTGACGAGATGCGAAGGCTACAGGTCTCCCGTGCTACATCAGGACAGCACCTAAACTAATATGTGAGGCATCAGTAAATACAACAAATCCATCACTCCCAGAGGGAAGAGTGAGGACAGGGGCGGACGTCAGATGATCCTTCAGCTCTGCGAATGCCTGCTCACATGCGTCGCCCCAAACAAACTCTGCGCCCTTCCGAGTTAACCCGGTCAATGGGGCTGCGATATGGGAGAAGCCCTCAATGAAATGCCAGTAGTAGCCCAATAAACCAAGGAAATTAGGGATCTCAGACATAGTCATGGGTTGGTCCTACTGATGCACTGCCTTGACTTTTGAGGGGTCCACCGTGACACCCTCCCTCGTCACCACGTGACCGAGGAACTTCACCTCCTCCTGTCAAAACTCGTACTTCTCCATCATTGCATACAGCTGGTGGGCGCGGAGGGTCTATAATGAAATCTCCAAATGCTGCTCGTGCTCCTCATGGGTCCTCGAATAGATCAGAATGTCGTCGATGAAGACTACAATAAACTAATTGAGATACGGATGAAAAACATCGTTCATCAATTGCATGAACACTGCGGGTGCATTGATCAGTCCGAAGAACATGACCTAGAACTCAAAACGACCGTAACATGTCCTAAAAGCCGTCTTCGGAATGTCCTCTCGGACCCGAATTTGATGATAACCGAAACACAGGTCAATCTTCGAAAAGAACTGTGCACCCTGCAACTGATCAAATAAATCGTCGATCCTCGGGAGCGAATACTTGTTCTTGATTATGACTTTGTTGAGCTCGTGGTAATCCATGCAGAGCCTCAACGAGCCATCCTTCTTCTTCATGAAGAGTACCGACGCTCCCCACGGTGAACTGCTCGAACGGATAAAGCCCAACTCTGGCAACTCGTCCAACTGCCTCTGCAGTTCCCGTAACTCTAACGGTGTCATACGATATGGGGCCTTCGAAATAGGCGCGATACCATGCATGAGATTAATCTGGAACTTGGTGTGTCGGCGAGGCGGTAGTTCTGAAATCTCTTGGAACACATCAGGAAAATCACAGACAATCGGCAACTAATCAATACAAGCGACAACAGGCTCCTCAACAGCGCAGGACATCAAGCAAGACAATGGCTCTCCCTGGGGCTCTGCAACGAATTGAAACTGCGGTAAGCCTGGTATACATAATGTGACTATCCTCGTGAAGCAGTCCAAGATGGCGTGGTACTCAGCAAGCCAATCCATGCCCAAGATAACGTCGAAATCTTACATTGGCAGTACATACAAGTCCACGGACAAGAAAATCTCTCCCACTAACACGGGACAAGATGAACAGAAGCTGCCTAATACTGTAGTCTTCCCCAAGGGCGTCAATATGGTCAATCCCTCTCTAGCAAACTCTGTCGGTAATCCAGTCAAACGGTAGAATCCCTCGGACATAAATGAGTGCGAAGCACTGGAATGAAATAAAACTCGATCGATGCATACAGAGACTGGAAGTATACCCTCAATGACTCCTCCAGATGACTGTGGATCCTATTGAGCCACATAAAACCTAGCCTGAGCCAGCTGGGGAGGTGCGTGTCTTCTCTAAGCGTGATGCTGCTGTTCCTGAGGAGATCGAAACTGTTGCCTCTGTTGTTACAAGCTCGAAAGCTGGTGCTGACGCTGCTGATGAGGTGGCCTCTATGGTGGGGGTTTCTATCGCTGCTGATGTGGGGGTCTCTGCTGCTACTGCGGTGGAGGCTTTTGTACACCTCTCGGCTGCTGCTACTGCTGGGGGCAGGGACACTCCCACATACGGTTCCCTGTCGCACCACACCCAAAACAGGTGCTCGTGAACTGCCTTAGAGGTGGTGTTGGAGGTGCTGCTGGCGCTCGGAAGGCTGGGCGACCCGTGCGCCTCTACTGCTGTGGTCAAAGATACTGGGAGTCACCAAAAGGATCCTGCCTCTTTCGGTCTCTCCTCTAACCGCGATCAGACTGAGAACTGGCCCACTCAACCTCATAAATCTGGGCCTTCCATATCACTCCCTCAAAAGTCAGGAGCTCATGTCCAATAACACTGCCTCGAAGACCGTAACGTAAACTGTTCTCGAATCGGCGGGCTCTCTACCCCTCATCATCTACTAGATACAGCGTAAATCTGGACAGCGCTATAAAGCGAGCCGCATACTGAGCAATCGTCATATCACCCTGTACCAGGGCCTCGAACTCTAATGCTCGCTGTCATCAGATGTGATCAGGAAAATACTGTTGGTCAAACTGATTCACAAAATCCTCCTAGGTCCACACAAAATCGGCACTTTCTACTCTGGAGACTGATGTCCACTAGTGCTCAACCTCACCATGGAGAAGAAATACTACTAATCGGACTCATCGCTCGGTCATACATCCCATCGTATTAAATATCTTCTCCACATCAGAGAGCCATCACTCAGCTACTGTCGGGTCTGGCTCACCCTAGAAACGTGGGGGATTGAGCCATCAAAACTCTCAAAGGAGGGCACTCACGCGCTCCTGCTTTACCTGGTCTGGTGAAACAACGGGGTGCCTGCCCTGCCCCTTAAGGGCGGTCGTCACGGCCTACAACATCTGCTGTAATTGGGAGGCACTCACGGGTATGGTCGGATCCGCACCGGTCTCTGGTAGAGGAGCGACATCCTCAGACTGGGCAGTAGGAATCTCTAGTGGTGGAGTGGGGATTGTTGGTGGTAGTGCAGGAGTTGCAGGTGGTGGAATGAGAGTCTCAAGTGGTGGAGCAGGAGTCGATTGGGTCACTCTCCTACACGGCATGTCCTACAGGAAAGAGCAAAGACGCCTATTAACTTGAAAACTCTTGAAGGCACGTATGTTAAGGGTCTGTAATAGCAGATCACTAAGCTATTTGGACTCGGGACTTAATCATTCTAAACTCATAGTCGACATGTAATGTTGTTCTCAGTTATTCCCAAGTTATGCTCTGATACCAACTTTTGTCACACCCCGAACTCGAAAACCGGGCTCACAAAATTCCCTATCGTTGAATTTGGCACTGACAGCCTCCGTAGTACTCTATTCTCGGCTCCCAACGTCCATTCATCAGGTTTCGATCCTGGGATGCTATGAGGAGGATTTTCAACATCAATCTGATTAGTAGTGAGCATAACCAAAGGCATAACCCACAAATAATAATCAAAAACTCCATCACATTTTTACTATGATAAAAAACTTTATAAGTACAATGAGCATAAAGGAAAATATAATGATAATAGACAAAAAGCTCCAAGATGATCTACTATATGATCCTACCTCAGCGCTGTTGCTGTCCAATGTCACCTGCACGCAACTGTTGTGCATAAGTATAGAAAGCTTAAAGGGTGGTAAGAGTGTGTACGCAAGGTAGTAATACAATTATGCAGTATCGGAGTAATACGGAACATGCTAATGAATCCACGAATACCATTAGCTGTACCAAGGCTATACAATGCAATGCATGAATGATGTCAGTCGTATCAAGGCCATGTGATGCGAGGCATGAATGTTGTCGGCCGTACCAAGGTCATGCGATGCGAGATGCAACTCAAGCATATGAATCCTTGTCTAAGTCCACATACCAATTTAGTTCAACTCTGGAATATCACCAGGGTCTAGTACACTCTAAACCAGATTGTCACCCCATCGTACGCAATAAGGTGAGTAGAAGAGACCTCACTATTCGCCTGCCAATATCTGACTTGGCTCGTCGATAGCGGACCCATTCCTCAAGCTAGTCAAACTCAGCCTAGCTTTGCCCCTTCCTCTCAGGCGGGTAAGGCCGCACCCCCTTCTAACCAACCATGACACAGTGAAAAGTGTAACCTTCTGGTAATCGGCACTCATGCACCCACTCGGTCTAGACATTAGAGCAACCTCCTAATACCATAAGGGTTTAGGGACTTTCACCTAGAGATATCTATAACACCCCATGTAGACCAAGATTTTTAGTATCCAATCCTGTCAACCATGATACGTCTGTGGAGGCTATGACCCTGATGACCCTAGGGCGTATAGTAACCATGTTATGCAATGTAAGATGCATGAATCACGCAATCCAGTCATACAACAAACATGTGTGTATCACGTGCTCATGTAGGGCAACTCCGCCTATCAGGGAGCCCATAAATAATCTGCTCGAAGGCATATGCTATGATCAATCACTCATCTCATCACAAGCATGCAGATAATGCATATGGACATGTATCATGACGCTATGTTGCCACATACTCAAAATCAGAATCGATAATCTAAATTGGTAATCTGAATCGAAAATCAGAATCAGTCAATCACATACGACGAGTGGGGCTCACTTATTTGGGTTAATCCACGAAGAGAATGGGCCTAACAAGGCCTAAGGGAAGGCCACAATGAGGACATCTAACCATTATTGCCCCTCAATGTGGACATCTAACCAATATTGCTTCCAAGGAGTGGCCTACATAAGGAATCCATACACAATATAATGGCCACACATACATCTCATTGGGCCTCACTCATAGGCCTCGCATACATTGCATCGAGCTTCATATACATCAAATGGGGCGATTGAATGGGCCGAATTAATGGGCTGATTAAATTGGGCTGAATCAAATGGGCCGCACTAATGGGCCAAACGTGTTTCAAATCGGGCCCACCCTAATGTATTTTTGAGACCCGACCTAATCATAAGTTAACATGGAGGTAAATGAAATGAAAACAATATCAGCTTAATTGGAACTACCATGGCCTTTAAAAGTTGAACAGTGGATGTCATGGTCCACTATTTAAATGGTGGGGTCCACTTGAACTTTAGATCAGACTCACCCATTTTCCCATGCAGTAAAATGATCTTACAAATAGTTGGACGACATGGATATAACACATGTATCATTGTGGGCCCCAACGTCCAAACAGTGGACAGTGTAGAAAGAACACATACATCATCGGGTCCCACACCACAAGGATGGAGCACATACATATGAAGTGGGTCCCACCATCAGATGGACGGCGTGGGATACAAAATATACATCAAAGGTGGGCCTGCGGGCTGCTGACATCCAGAGAGCAGCTATATAGCCGCTACACATGCAGCATTGTTGCCTTATAAAGGGAGAGGTGGATCCCACAGACCCCACCAACATATATATTATATATGTATATATATAATGCTACATAGCAGCTTTGTGCATTAAAGAGGGCAGAGGTGGGTAGTACACGTAGGGCCCACCCTCTCATATGTACTCGATATATGTATATAAAAAATATATATATATATATATATATATATTTAATATATAAAAAAATTAGTTGTTGTACATGCAGCTTTTCTGCATTTAAAAGAGAGGTGGGTCCCACGTAGGGCCCACCACAACAAGTATATATATAAAAAATATATATACATAATATAATATAATATAATATAATATAATATAATATGTATACATATCTAACGTTCGGGTAGTCGAGTGCGGAATGAAGGTAAAGCACTTATGACTCTAGCCAAATTCACATCAGGTGAAGCCCCACACGTGGGGTGGGTCCCACCATCCATGGACGATGGACACAACACAGACATGATGGCGTGGCCCTCCCCAATGGATGGATGGCGTAGGTGGGTCCCATGGACCACGAGGCTGTACACACTTCAATTGCTAAACTTAACCGCTTCTAGGGAAGAAATGTTTTCTGCGTTGAAATGATGTACCTTTCACTCAGCCTACCACTAGAGCTATGGATATGGCGTGGATAACAGATCGAGGAGGGCCCCACATGGATGTGGGTCCCATCGTCCAGGGTGGGTGGATGGTTTGGATAAAACACATACACCATGGTGTAACCCATTTGGATGGATGGATGGCGTGGATGGGTCCCATGGACCCCACCGTTAGCACACACCCAACGTCAACACACACCCACCTTAGAAAGTACACCTTATCCTGATCAAGCACACCCACTATCGGTCCATACTTCACTTGTTAGCACCCCCAATGTCGATTACGTGGCACCCTTGAAATTTGGTGTGGATGTACACCTCATATACTCCTCCAAGTTGGGTCCCACATGGCCCCTGTTTTGAAAAACTGATATTTGTGTTTGCTCATCATCAGGCCCTTTGGATTTGGATAAAATCAAATGATGAACGACGTAGATTAAAAAGGTATGATCAAGCTGGGCCACACCATTTTGGATGGTATGGGTAAAATACACACATCATAGGTGGCCATGGTCATAAAAAGAGAGATTAGAGATAACGGAGGGGCCCCGCCACTATGGGCCCCTCTTGGATACAAGCATACATCAAAGTGGGTCCCACCAAATGTGAGCCCTTAAATAAGTAAAAAAATACAAACAAAAAAAAGGATGAGGATGTGGGTCCAAGATCACCCACTGTCTTCTTCTTACTCCCTTGGCTTCCTTTGCTTCTTAGCTTCGATTCCGACGGAAGATGATGGAGTTTTGATGGTTGAGATGGGAGATGAGAGGGTAAGAAGTGGGCCACACACAAAGTTCTCCCATGGAGGTTTGGGAGAGCTTGGACGTTGGAAATTTTCTCTTCCTTGGGAAAGTGAGTTGAGAATGAGAGAGAGAGAGGGTTGTAAAAGAGAGAGAGAGAGAGAGAGAGAGAGAGAGAGAGAGAGATGGGTGGAGTGATGGTTGTGGTGAGTGATGGGTGTATGAACATTTTGACTTTGGGGTAGATAGTGTAAGAACTTTTTGACTTTTGGGGTTACTTGGGGATGGGTGTGAGGTGATGGTGTACTTGACCCTTGATGGGATTGATTAATGAATTGAGGTGACATGTAGAGATTCTCTTGGGTTTTGTAATGTGCGGCATTTTCCTCGAACTGAACGCGGGCCCATATCTCCTGGCCTTGGTATCGCCTCGGCGCGCGAGACGCGGCATTGGAACTGCGGCGACGGTGCGGTCGCTAGGGTACAAGTCTAGGGTCTAGCCAACTCTGGTTGATGGCATACGTCTCAGGGTCGCGCGCAAACATTGGATAAAGGTTGAAGGTTACCGAAAATCGACCGGGAAGATCGCGGAAGCCTACGGAAGGGTACGGACTAAGACACGAGGCTTAAATTTTCCATCAGCAAGCATAGTTCTTTTATATTGGCATGGTCTCCAGAAGATCCCTAACTAACTTGTATGTGGAATGCCTTGCATAAATAAATTACGCAGGCATTTTCTTGCATTTTCATGCATGAAAGATGTAACTCTATTCGCAGCTGGTTTTTATCTTTCTTTTCTTTTCCTTTTCTTTTTCTTTCTTTTCTTCCTATTTTTAGAAGGTATGTAATGAGATTGGGTGGCCCATCAGCTAGACATTTCAGATTCAAAAGTCATGGCCTTTGATCGGTGGTTTACTCAGAAGAGTTTCCGCACGGTTAGGCTCGATTCCAGGAAGAACGGTGGAACGCTGATCACACCATGTCTTTCTTTATTTTTTTGCTGACGTGGAAGTGGTTGAATCTCTATGGGTTGGAGGATGGACAGCTTGGATTGGATTCTTGCCTCGAGTTCTGATCTTCCTATGCAACGAAAGTCCGTTTGTTTTTCCTGCTGTTTGCGAAAGAACCGGTTTCGTTTTCCCTATTGTAGTTGGTATGATCCACTTACGATGATCTTTCAGAAGATTAACTTCGTTCATCTTCTTAGTAAGGTCAAGTTAGGCCATGAGCCAAAATTTAAATTGGATCCAGGTTTTGGGTGGCCACTCCACTAGTTTACATAATGCTCTATTCCATGGTCACTGTGAGCTCATGAGCGTGCATGGTTCTACATGGAGAGCAAGGTTTTGGTCGAATGTATCCCCCAGACACGATGGCCGGCTCAGATCAGGGATGAGGACTCTCTTCTATGGGTCATGGTTCCAATCACGGATGGTTGTCCATCCGCAATAAGCGAGGAAGGAAGGAGCCTTCCTTCTTCGGGACTCTATCAGGTCAAACCTCATTTGACCCGATGCAAGGTACAGTGCATGGTGGGTACACACTCACTGTTTTCCCTTTTGACAGATGTGGGGACCATAATGACGTTAGGAAAATCTACACCGTCCATTCATTTTTCCATATAATTTTAAGGGGTTGAGTCCAAAGTTAAAGCATATCCTAAGATCAAGTGGATCATAATCGACAATTAGGGGCTGATTTCCCAATTGGGCTACTACTATGAGGATCCAACGGTTAGAACCTGACATGTATGGTTAATTTATGATGCATAGGCCTTGTGTTAAATTTTACATTAAATGGATCGTGGGAACCATGTGATCTGGAATTCAGGGGTCTAGGTTAATGGCATTTTTGTAATTATTGCTGATCTATGTGTTTTGTGAAATCTAATGGTTCTACATGGTAGACACATTTCTAAGTAATTCTTATAAAAGAACTTATGTCTAAATCATTATGGATGAAGGGTCATTCGTTGATTTTAGTTAGGGGAATGTACATGTAATAAACTACATGATCAACGGTCAAATGATTTGATTTATGGATGGAGACTGTTCTCAAGGGTTAGATTCCTAACAGGGAATAGATGTAAAGTTAGGATAGTTAGATTGGAATCTTACACATGTACATGTTGCATTATATTTCATGGTAACACTAGAGAACTTTCAATACTCGGGCATTGAAATGTTCGGGGTATGACACTTTCTCTCTCTCATTCCTCATTCTCTATATGTTAGAAGATGTCTAGCAATGGACTCAAAAGAACTTGGCCTAACTCGAGTTTGCAACTCGACAGAGAGTCAGACTCGATTTGGTTCAAGTTGGTGCAACAACACACCTACCCTCTCACTCTCTTTCTTTCTGATTCTTCTTCCTCTCTTTCTTCCTTCTCTTTTCTTTCTTTCTTTCTGTTGGAAACGTCTAACAATGGACGCCATGCATGGCCTATCTCGGTCCGGACTAAGTTCGGTCCGAGCCACCAAATGCAGTGATGCAGTGCGGCACTAGCTTGTTGTCTCTCTCTTCTTTTCTTCAAATCTACTTCTTCTTCCTTCCTTTCTTCCTTCTTTCTCTCCTATTTTCTCTCCTGGCACCAGAATCTTTGGCTCGCCCTAACTCAGCCCAAGTCCACTGAACAAACTCGCTGCAGTAAACCATCGAGTGCAGCGATGACTGATCTTCGCTCGAACTGTCCCTCTTTCTTCCCTTTTTTTCCTCTCTCTCTCTCATGATTTTTGGGGGGAATCTCGACAAAATGTGGCTTTTATAGACCTAGGGCTGGCCCTATCGGTCCTCAACAGCCGTTAATCTTGTGTAAGAAACATTCAAATGGATGGCACACCAAGTTCTGAGTTGCATGGTGTCTAGCCACTACACGTGATAGTTTTCCACCCCAGCGGCCCACTAGAAGGACGTTTCTAATCGATGAATGGGGCCCGCTTATCCTAGCGAGTTCTTCAGTTGAACGGGGAAGATGAAGTCGCCTCTAATGATGATTTTTCGTTGATGGGTTAAGATGGCAATCCAATCCATCTGGATGGATCAGATGGGGTCTCTGATCATTGTGGGGTGACTTATCCCGTCAGTAATCATGAGTTCATTAACATCTCACAAGAAGTTCGGCCACAACCACCACATCATGTGAAAGGTGTTGCTTTCAAGAGGCTGGTCGCCCTAAGTGAGTTGCCCTAGCACGAGCGGCGAAGATTGTCTGGCGAAACCTGGTGTATGGCTTGGATCGAGCCAGTTGTGTTATCTCAAAAAGGAAAAACTCCCACCGCTTTGCTTCCGTCAGCAGGCTGCTCCTTCTTTTTCAGAGCCGAGTGAGGGGCGAGGATTGGCGTTGGGAAGAACGACTAAGATGGGGAAGGACCATCACACAGATTGTTAGCCTGGCGAGAAGGAAATGGAAACTGTAACGACTCGAAAAATCCCGTACAAAGACTCGAGTACCACCTCAGGCAGATATCACTTAGGATCAAATCCTTTAGAAATTAGACAAAGTTAACTAAGTGCTAAACTAGATTACATACAAAATTCGAACTAATCACTTTAAATACGATCTGTAAGACCCAAAACTTATAGAATCATTGACGCTAAGTTACCCTAAAATCTAGGATCAATCTCATTACCCAGCTGCTCTCGGGAGCACATTGAAACTCCATATCAGATCTGGACCGCACATCAAAAGTTTGAATAATGCAAGGTTATAGGATTAATACCGCCTTGCTGGGCTTGACAACTATCTCAAAAGTCAAAACTAAATAGTGTCCCTGGGCTATTCACTTGAGCCCGGAGCAAGGAGTGTGAGAAAACATGGTTTTCTTTAGAAATGTAACCTAATTTAAGTATCCGAGACTT
Source organism: Magnolia changhungtana (assembly GCA_030180095.1). Classification (NCBI taxonomy): domain Eukaryota; kingdom Viridiplantae; phylum Streptophyta; class Magnoliopsida; order Magnoliales; family Magnoliaceae; genus Magnolia; species Magnolia changhungtana. Next base: position 2,986,329 of record JASAUF010000294.1, read on the forward strand.
GTCACTTGCGGGCCTGATATGAGCAATCAGACCATCAGAATCTGACCCAAATACACCCTCGGATCAGGGGAAATTTCATACACAGGTCAGTGTACTTGTAACCCTGATTGAGTTTCAGTGACCGTTGAACTGAAACTGGTCTGCCACGTGTGATCTGGGAACATGACTGGATCGAAAACTGAACTCAACCTAGATCTAAGGTCGGTGAGCTTAAGTCCGACCTTTGGCTCAAGGGGGGGCTCCGAAAATGCTCTGTTGAGCTAAAACAGATGCCCTTTGGACATAACTTAAGTATAGCTTGGCCCTTGGGCCATTTCCATCAGTTTTAGGCCTATATAAGGACCTTAAACCCTCTCTCATTCTCACCATACGAATTTGAGAAAACCCTAGGAGAGAGAAGAGAGGAAAGAGAGAGAAAGTGTGTGAGTTGTGGGAGAAAGATTCTGTTACTCTACCCTGTTATCCTACGTGCTTAACCATCACGATCTAATCACTTTTTCCGGCGATTTCGGCTTCATTTCTAGGTAAGAAAACACTAACCCTAACTTATTTTAGGATTTCTATTGGTACAAGTAGCGAAGTAGCTGACTTAACTTATGTTATAAGTCATCGTATCAACGTTGACGAAAGCGTAGAGTTTCTATTAAGTTCGTTACGCTTCTACGGTGTAAGGTGCAGACTTTAGATGTATAGGTTAAGGTTTTCAAAGCTTTCAATGTTAGATAATGATAGATTCATGATTTGACTGTTATTTCACATATAAAATGCGATGTTTGTTTTGCGATTCAGTTATGTATGCAAATTATGGCGTATAGTGTATTCTGTATATTTGTAGAAAATATAGTATACATACAAATTTTAAAAGTGTGTTTGCCATGATAAATTAATGTATGTACTTGCTATATATATGTGTAATACTTACTCGGTGAAAGGATTCACCCTAATACATGTTTTTGCTACTATACGTTATGTATGTTAAATAAGTGTATTCTAAGTGTTTGTGAAAATGCTTATAAGAGTAAGTACTTAGATGATTGTGCTTTAGGTAGGTGTTGAGATAGGATTCTCAACTAACTTAGAGATGTATATGATTTCCTCCATGTTGGTTGTTTAATTTAACCGCTTACTTATGAAATGTATGTGTCTATATTTCCTATTTATATTGTGCTTTATAACATGCTTGTTAACATGCTTGAATTACTTTGTTAATTCTGCTTAGACTACTATACATGCTTCTGGATAGGATTTGAATGTGATTCGGGCTATGCGATAGTCCAGGCAATCGGTAAAAGGCTTGAAGTGGTGGTTGAGATTCATTTCACCACGTAGGATGTATTTGACGAATCCGAGTCGTACTTCGGTTAGCGACAGTGGTTAAGCCACGCGAAGTGCTTATGCACTTCATATCATTCAGTTGGTTGTACGCTCGTGCTAGTCGAGATTGTCCAGTAACCCGATCTGTCTAATGTATGTTCACCATGTTTGGATGCTACTGCTTGAACCTAAGGTACCAAATTTACCAGTGTAACCCCGTTAACCTTGGTACCTCGATTCACTAAGACTCATGAGCCAGTCATGGTGGTATGGGACATCGTGGTCAAGCTGTCGGCTTACGCTGGGGCCACGAGCCCTCCCGCAAAGTGACCAAGTGAGCAACCCAGACTCATGAGCTAAATATGGTGGTATGGGACATTGTATTCGAGCTGTCGGCCTACACTGATAAGGTGATGGGGGAGTGAAGTAACGATTGCATGTAACAGCCCTGACAGTCCTTTGTAGTGACCTTGAGAATACTCTGAATCTACAGAGAGGCGACTAGCCTTCCCGTAGTAAACAGAGTATAAACTAGGCCTGCATTGATAAGGTGATGGGGGAGCGGTGCAACGAGTGCGTGTAACAGCCCTGGCAGCCCTTTACACTGACCCAAAACCGTATCAACATATGAGATTATCTATGACTGACGACCCTAGAATGGATCATTGTTTGAGAATGATATAAGGAAGGTACCTTAGTTTCCTAATACTGCTGTATGAAAAGGACTAATAACAACTCGGTAATCATGCTCATAACATAGCACTGCATGTGCCTGGCGTTATGGAGCACTAAGGGATGAACGCATGCCGTGGACGTAAGATGTTGTCGCACGAGGGATGTTTGGCAAGGGCATGCATCATGACTGCATTCATACTTGCATTAATAAGAATAATTTAGGAGTGTTTGATTGTACTGCTTTATCATTACTGCTTGACTGAATTGATAACATGTTAACCTATGCTTTATTGTTCCACTGAGTTAGCTACTCACTCCTACGTTACGAGACGGTGTTGTACACACCAACGAAACTCTGTCTTAGATGTAGGTGCTGATGAGATGCTGGAGGCTGAGCCTGATTACTATAATGATCAGTATGAGTTCTCCTACATGCAGTTCTCTGGAGGCTTCGCTTAGGCCATTCAGATGACGGGGCTACAGGGTTTACCATTATAGTTGTACCAATTTGTTTTCGCATTTTGATTTTTGAAACTAATACATGTATATGGTGACTCAGTAAGGTGTTCATACTTTGGAGACCGATTGTGACCGTTTCTAGCTTTATATGCATTTATATACATCTTTCAGTCTTTCGCTTGCGTTTTATAACTTGATCTAGAGTATGAATTACTGTTTTGGTATAGTCCCACTCATGATTAATGCACTAACACAGACAACATTCAATCATAAGTATTTATATTACATAAGTGATGTTTTGGAACTCGGGTGTTGAGTTGCTACTCGACCCCCGATTTTCAGGGCGTTACAAGTTAGAATCAGAGCATGATTTGGATTAAACCAGACCTGGGTTATGGTCATGCGACATACGCTGTCGCCCTTCGACTTAGGTGGGTGCGAGAAAAATGTAGAAACAGTCATAGGTATCCCGATTTCGCCAATTGGCGAAGTTCACTGAAATCGGTCGTTTTGTTTGAGTCTGTACTCATTCGTGATGGCACGAGTTGACCCCAGAACACTTCTAGACCGTCAAATGACGGGTTTAGATCACTACTAACCTCATCCTAGCTGTTAGAAATTGGTAAATACAAGTATGTATCAGAAACTTCTCAAAATGACCTGAAACGACTCCAAACAGAGTCGGGGGCCTACCCACACCATTCCAAAGGAACCCAGGGTGGGACCTAGACCTTTTTGGGGCCTAGGGGGCACGAGGTCCTCACCCAAGTGGCGAGGCATCCCCCATTTATCCAGGGAGTGGCGAGGCCCTCGCCGAGTTGGCGAGGCCTCGCCGGTCAGCGAGCTCGGCCGGGCGGGCTGCCCGGGCCGATCACCTTTGGGGCCTAGGGTGGCCCACTGGTATATGGGTTCTCGATTAAAACCTTTCCTAGGTCGCCCCTCCTTCACAAAACACACCTCCAAGCTCTCCCTTTCTCTCAAAGTTGTTATTTTCTCTCTCAAACCTCCCCTCCAATCACCCATTCCGCCATTTTCTGCCACAACCCAAACACCTTCATCATTTACAGTTGTACCTACCCCTCTACCCTCTCCATTTCTCTCATTTGAGCTCTTACAACCCTCATTTGAAGCTCAAAATCGTGTAAGCTCTCAACCCATCCCATCTCTTCATTTTCTTTCTTCAATCCCTGTTGTTTGGGCCTTTACAACCTCTGTTGAGGCTCAAATTCGTGGAGAACCAAAGGCTCCACCCCTATTCCCCTTATCTTCACTTTCTATGGCCTTCTTTGAGTTCATTGCGGCCATTTTCTCGATTTCCACCATCCTTTCTCTCATGGAAAAGAGAAAGGGGGCCGTGGATAAGGCCGGGCCTAGTCGCCCTACGCGTTTGAGGAGGCTGAGAGGGCCGCCGCGAGCACAAGCGCCAATCGAGAGTTTTGGACGAAGCGGGATCTTGATCCCTGGGCTCCTGCTGAAAGGGCTCTGTTGGCGGAGCTGTCTCATGGAGTTTATGAGGGTCGTAGGGTCCTTTTTGAAGCTCAGGTGGATGGGCGGCTCTTTGGAGAGTATCTGTTGTTCGAGTTCCTGAAAGAAGCCCATTGGGGTCCACTATTTGATGACGGGTTTCGCACCAATGCGAGCACTGTCCGAGCTTTCTATGCCAACATTCGCGAGCCTACGCTTGAACCCTTGTAATTCCAGATCCCATGTGGAAGGAATTGGTTGGCCACAGTTGATGTCAAATTGATATCTCGGCTTCTGAATGTGCCCCTTGGCGAGGTGCATGCTAGCGAGCTGAATCTGATGAGTGTATGTGAAAGGGATCGTCACACATGTTTCCTTTGTGGTGGCCGACTAGTCGAGTGGCAGTCGAACAAAAGTCTTCTAGGGACCGATATGTCTGACGATTTCTGTTTGCTCCATCACATCTTCACGTTCAACGTCTACCCCAGGTGGAGCAATCGCAATGAGTGTACGCGCCTCATGGTAGATTTCCTGTATCAAGTGGGGCAGAGAGTGAACCTGTGCGTGCCTACATTCATGTTGCAACAGATAATTAATACCGCATGCTCCGCTAGAAGGACTGATTCACTCCCCTTCGGCCGACTCATATGCAAGATTGCACGTGAGTTTGGCTACAATCTTGGGGCGAAGATGCCGGAGCCGGTTCATCACATGACGAGACTACTCTCAACCAGATGGGAATCGGGCCACGGCAACGCAGGGCTCGACTTGAGGAGAGTGATGATAGATGGAGAGCGAGGAAGAAGAGAGTGAGGAAGATGATGGAGTTGAGATAGAAGAGGAGGAACCTGAAGAAGAGGAAGAGGAGGCCCAAGATGCAGAGGAGAGCTCACCACCTACGGCACCAAAGCAGGACGCTGATCAAGCTGCTAGGGATGCTCGTATAGCCCAACTTGAGGAGGGTCAAGCGGTCCTGCGATAAGACATTATGGATTTTCGAGGCCTTGTGAAGAATAAGTTCAAGAAAGTAACTCACGTGTTGAAAACTATCATGTGTTGCCTGAAGGATAAGGGTGCCCCTTCTCCATCGCCAGACTCGGATGCCTAGTCATCCATACTGTTGTCTTGTAGTTTACTTTGGTTATCGCCTTAAGATGTTTATGTTTTCATGTTGATGGGTGTAGTAGTTGGTAGAAGGTTTTAGATGTTTGAAGCCTTGGTTGTATTAGCTCACATGCATCTTCTGTCATGATTCATGTAACTCTACATCCCATGTATTGTGACAATTTTGGTAATGAAATGCATGCAGCCTCTTTGTTATGAAGTGTATGGAATGCTTAAGTGATTGTGTATTGTGTTGCTATGCTTCATCTTACATGCGTTGCACCCTATGTTGTATAGGGCATGCCATGAAAATATACGCGGAGCATGGCACACCTCGCACTCACTGATACGATGGATCAGGCTCCTTCCCACAGAGATGGTTGTACGAACCCTGGTTTGGGCCCGGATCGTGAGACTATACCTGCGTCTCAGCCTTCCACTGGTCTTATAGCTGGACTACCACCTTATACACCACCAGTTTGTGAGCAGAACCGTGTGTCTTCCTCGATGCAAGACGTACTTGCCTCGGCCCGCCCGCCTCGATAGGTTTGAGCAGATGATGATGTTGATGCAGCAGCAGCACCAGCAGCTCTTGGCCACTATTACATGGGCCTTATCTCAGGGTGGGAGTGTGGCTCCACCTTCACCATTTGTACGTCCTACTAAGACTGCAGAGCCTTCTACTCAGGCTGAGGATATGCCTCCACCTACATCTGCTAATACCTTAAGGGGAATTTGGGTACTAGTGGCCTTCTCGAGCGATTCCAGTGCTTGAGGCCTCCTACTTTTATGGGTTCTTACAGACCCGAGGAGGCTGAATATTGGCTAGACTGCATCTCCAAGATGCTACAGATGCTACATTGTACCGAGTCAGAGCAGGTTGAGTTGGCCACTTTTATATTTGAGAAGGAGGCCAGTATGTGGTGGAATAGTGTCCTACGGTCAGTCGTAGTTGACTACGTATGGACTTGGGCAGCTTTTGAGTTTCGTTTCCACGAAAAATACTACCCTCAAACCTACCGACATGATAGGAAGAATGAGTTTTGCGCCTCAGGCAGGGAGGCATGACAGTTACCGAGTACGAGCATCGATTTACTAAGTCGAGCAGATATATCCCTACGATACTTGCTGACGAGCAGGTGCGGATATGATATTTTTCTGAGGGCTTGTGACCCGACATTTGGTCGAAGATATGCTGTGTCAGCATACCCTCCTATGCCGAGCTGGTGCATATGTCTATGCGCGTAGAGGAGGATGTTGAGCGACTGACACGCTCTCATGGCCCTATGGTTCCTAGGCCACGACCAGATATCTAGAGCAGGCCATTCCTCTGCAAGAGGCCTCGTATTGACTCTCCTCCCAGGATTGCGATGCCAGTATTTTCAATGAGGCGTCCAGGTGTGACCTGTTCTTACTGTGGGAAACCGGGTCACCCTGTAGAGAGTTGCTTTGCATAGATGAGAGACAGCGGGTTTGCACCACCACAGAAGATTGATCGTCCTCGCCCTTAGTCTTTACCGGTTCCACTACTACGGACAACACCCGCACATCCATCCTTCAGACCACCTGCACCTCGTTATAGGCCGCCACAATAACCTATGATGCCTCAGCCCAACTGACCACAACAGGCACATGTTCATGCACTCATAGCAGAAGAGGCAGAGACAGCATCTATGGCCTTCGAGTTCACTGTGCGTGTTCAAGGTACTCCTGTCTTTTTATTGGTGGACATTGGGTCCACTACCTCCATCATTTCAGGTGAGGCAGTTAAGTGTCTAGCTTTACATACTACTCCCACGAAGGGCGTCAAACTCACTACTACTACTGGGACTTTTTCGGATATCACACGGGTGTGTGAGGGTTGCTCCGTAGATTTGGGTAGCAGGATGGTATTTGTTGACCTCATTGTCGCTCCACTATGGCACTACGACATTATCCTCGGTATGGACTGGCTCATCGAGATGAAGGTAGAGATTGATTGCGATAATCGGGTCATGATGACCAATGACAGACCGACGAACACGGTCTTTACTTTTCCAGTACAGAGTTAGTTGGACATGTCGAGTTGGATGTTACGCTGTTTTACTTGAGCCTGTTGATGGGCTGACATTAGGAGACATGTCAGTGGTTCGGGAATTTGAGGATGTGTTCAGGACGATCCCTGGATTACCTCCTCGGTGCGAGATCGATTTTATAATTGATCTTGTGCCCAGTGCGACCCCCATTTCATTACCTATGTACCGGATGCCTCCATGTGAGATGGAAGAACTACGGAAACAGATTAACAAGCTGGTAGAGAAGGGCTTCATAAGATCCAGTGTGTCTCCTTGGGGAGCCCCTGTGTTGTTTGTCAAGAAGAAAGATGGATCGCTACGATTATGTATTGATTACCGCAGGTTGAACCAATTAACCGTGAAGAACAAATATTCTTTGCCCAAGATAGATGACCTATTTGATCATTTAAAGGAAGCAAAGTATTTTTTAAAAATCGATTTACAGTCAGGGTATCATCAATTGCGTGTCAGAGATGAAGACGTGCAGAAGACGGCCTTCAGGACCAGTTTTGGGCATTACGAGTTCCTTGTGATGTCGTTCGGTTTTACGAACGTACCGGCCGTGTTCATGGACTTGATGGACTAGTTATTTCAGCCATTTCTATACCGATTCGTCATCGTATTTATAGATGACATCCTGATATACTCCATAAGTTGGGAAGAACACGAGGAACACTTGCAGGCAATCCTAGATACTCTAAGGAAGAACCAGTTGTTTGCGCAGTATAAGAAATGTGACTTCTGGCAGGAGGAAGTCAAGTTCCTGGGACATGTGGTGTCCAAGGAAGGGATGCAATGGACTTGGTTAAGGTAGCCGCAGTTCAGGATTGGAAGCAGCCTGGTTCAGTTACTGAGGTGAGGAGTTTTCTGGGCCTGACAGGTTATTACCAACGATTCATCCGGGACTACTCGAAGATAGCAGACCATTGTCACAGTTAACGCGAAGGGATCTGAAGTTTGCCTTGAATGAGAAGGCGGAAGCAGCTTTTCAGGAGTTGAAGGACAGGCTGACGTCTGCCCCTGTGCTAGTATTACCAGAGTAAGGGGTTAAGTAAACTATATACACTGACGCGTATCGCATTAGTTTGGGTTGTGTCCTTATGCAGAAGGACACGATGATTGCGTATGCCTTAAGACAATTAAGGAAGCATGAGGAGAATTACCCTACGCACGACCTTGAGTTAGCAGCGGTCATATTTGTATTGAAGCTCTGAAGACATTACCTCTATGGAGAGGAGTTCGAGCTTTTCTGCGACCACAAGAGGCTTAAGTATATATTCACTCAGTGAGACTTGAATATGAGGCAGCGCCGATGGATGGAGACCTTGAAGGACTTCTAGTTTGAGGTTTCTTACCATCATGGCAAGGCTAACCTTTTGGCAGACGCGTTGAGCCGCAAGAAGGTGATCATATTTGCGGCTCCGGTGATGATTGAAGAGTGGAGTATGCTAGAGTTCGTGTGGGACTTCGAGCAAAAGCTTATAGTGGAGGAACTGTTTGAGTGTGTCACACACGTTCGGGTGCGATCACTTATTGATGACAGAATTATCAAGGCCCAGAAGGGTGACGAGGGGTTGTCTGAGCTTCGAGAGTAAGCTAGCGATAATGTGGACTCCGAGTGGAGAGTTAGAACAGATGGGGACCTACGATACCGTGGCCGCCTATGCATCCCAGATATTCAGGACTTGAGACAGGAGCTTCTCGAGACTACCTACAGATCGAAGCTTACGATGCATCCTGGTAGTACGAAGATGTATCAGGATATGAAGCGGTCGTATTGGTGGGACAATATGAAGGTCCATATCGCAGAGTATGTGTCCCGTTGTCTCATATGTCAACGGGTCAAGGCCGAGCATCGCTGACCTCTTGGACTCATTCAGCCCATGCCCATAGTTGAATGGAAGTGGGACTTCATCTCTATGGACTTCATCTCGGGGCTACCGAAGACGAGAAAGGGTTATGACTCTATTTGGGTGATCATGGACCGGTTGACCAAATCGGCTCATTTTCTCCCTATCAGAGTGACGAACTCTGCAGACGACTTGGCTAGGTTGTACATCAAAGAAATAGTGCGTCTGCATGGAGTTCCCTTGGAGATCGTGTCGGACCGCGACACGCGATTCACGTCTATCTTCTGGACTCGTATCCAGGAAGCGATGGGTGTGAAGTTGAAGTTCAGTACCGCGTTTCACCCTCAGACCGACGGGCAGACAGAGCGGGTGAATCAGATTTTAGAAGATATGTTGTGGGCTTGTGTTTTGGACTTCAAGGACAGTTGGGATGACTGCCTCCCATACGCAGAGTTCGCCTACAACAACAGTTTTCAGGCAAGTATTGGCATGGCTCCATATGAGGCCTTGTATGGGCGCCCTTGCAGAGCACCGCATTGCTGGGCTGAGGTTGGAGAGTGTAGCTTGATTGGCCCGAAATTAGTAGAGGCGACCTCAGAGAAAATCGACATTATTAGGCGTCGACTCCTGACAGCCCAGAGCAGACAGAAGAGTTATGCCGATACGAGGCGACGACTGCTTGAGTTCGAGGTTGGAGATCATGTATTCCTCAGAGTTTCCCCTATGAAGGGAGTCCTTCAGTTTGAGAAGAAGGAGAAGCTTACGCCACGGTTCATTGGCCCATTTTAGATACTTGATCGAGTGGGAGCGGTGACATATCGTCTCGCTTTGCCCACACCACTCGTGGGCGTGCACAACGTATTTTATATTTCAATGCTAAAGAAATACATCCCTGATCCTTCACACATCCTCCATTGGGAGCAGGTGCAGTTGAGCGAAGATGCTACATATGTACTGTGTCCGACGGGTATCTTAGACAGGAAGGAGCAGGTATTGCGTAGTAAGGTGATTCCACTAGTGAAGGTACTGTGGACGCATCATACAGAGGAGGAAGTTACCTGAGAGACTGAAGCCGAGGTCCGAAAGAACTACCCTCAGCTTCTCGAGGAGTACAAAAAGGTACTAATTTCGAGGACAAAATTTTTCTTTAAGGGGGGTAGATTGTAACGACTCAGAAAATCCCGTACAAAGACCCGAGTACCACCTCAGGCAGAAATCACTTAGGATCAAATCCTTTAGAAATTAGACAAAGTTAACTAAGTGCTAAACTAGATCACATACGAAATCCGCACTAATCACTTTAAATACGATCTGCAAGACCCAAAACTTGTAGAATCATTGACGCTAGGTTACCCTAAAATCTAGGATCAATCTCATTACCCAGCTGCTCTCGGGAGCACATTGAAACTCCGTATCAGATCTGGACCGCACATCGAAAGTCCGAATAATGCGAGGTTATAGGATTAAGACCGCCTTGCTGGGCTTGACAACCATCTCGGAAGTCAAAACCAGATAGTGTCCCTGGGCTATTCGCTTGAGCACGGAGCGAGGAGTGTGAGAAAACATGGTTTTCTTTAGAAATGTAACCTAATTTAAGTAATCTGAGACTTGTCACTTGCGGGCCACGATATAAGCAATCGACCAGTCGAATCGACCCAAATACACCCTCGGATCGGGGAATTTTCATACAAGTCAATGTACTTGTAACCACGATCGAGTTTCGATGTGACCGTTGAACCGGCGGTCGCCACGTGTGATCTGGGAACCTGACTGGAACAAAAACATAACTCGACCTAGATTCAAGGTCGGTGAGCTTAAGTCCGATCTTTGGCTCAAGGGGGGGCTCCGGTCTGTTGAGCTGAAACAGATGCCCTTTGGACATAACTTAAGTATACCTTGGCCCTGGGGCCATTTCCATCAGTTTTAGGCCTATATAAGGACCTTAAACCCTCTCTCATTCTCACCATACGAATTTGAGAAAACCCTATGAGAGAAGAGAGAAAAGAGAGAGAAAGTGTGTGAGTTATGGGAGAAAGATCATGTTATCCTACGTGCTTAACCATCACGATCTAATCGCTTTTTCCGGCAATTCCGGCTTCATTTCTAGGTAAGAAAACCCTAACCCTAACTTGTTTTGGGGTTTCTATTGGTACAAGTAGCGAAGTAGCTGACTTAACTTATGTTATAGGTCGTCGTATCGACATTGACGAAAGCGTAGAGTTTCTATTAAGTTCGTTACGCTTCTACGACGTAAGGTGCGGACTTTACACGTATAGGTTAAGGTTTTCAAAGCTTTCAATGTCAGATAATGACAGATTCATGATCTGTGTGTTATTTCACATGTAAAATGCGATGTTTGTTTTGCGATTCAGTTACGTATGCAAATTATGGCGTATAGTGTATTCTTTATATTTGTAGAAAATACCGTATACATACAAGTTTTGAAAGTGTGTTTGCCATGATAAATTACTGTATGTACATGCTATATATATGTGTAATACTTACTCGGCGAAAGGATTCACCCTAATACATGTTTTTGCTACTATACGTTATGTATGTTAAATAAGTGTATTCTAAGTGTTTGTGAAAATGCTTGTAAGAGTAAGTACTTAGATGATTGTGCTTTAGGTAGGTGTTAAGATAGGATTCTCAACTAACTTAGAGATGTATATGATTTCCTCCATGTTGGTTGTTTAATTTAACTGCTTACTTATAAAATGTATGTCTGTATTTCCAATTTATATTGTGCTTTATAACATGCTTATTAACATGCTTGAATTACTTTGTTAATTCTTCTTAGACTACTATACATGCTTCTAGATAGGATTTGAATGTGATCGGGACTATGCGATAGTCCAGGCAATCGGTAAAAGGCTTGAAGTGGTGGTTGAGATTCATTTCACCATGTAGGATGTGTTTGACGAATCCGAGTCGTACTTCGGTTGGCGATAGTGGTTAAGCCACGCGAAGTGCTTATGCACTTCATATCGTTCAGTTGGTTGTGCGCTCGTGCTAGTCGAGATCGTCCAGTAACCCGATCTGTCTAATGTATGTTCACCATGTTTGGACGCTACTGCTTGAACCTAAGGTACCAAATTTACCAGTATAACCCCGTTAACCTTGGTACCTCGATCCGCTAAGACTCATGAGTGGGACATGGTGGTATGGGACATCGTGGTCAAGTTGTCGGCCTACACTGGGGCCACGAGCCTCCCCGTAGTGACCAGTGAGCAACCTAGACTCGTGAGCCGAATATGGTGGTATGGGACACTGTATTCGAGCTGTCGGCCTACACTGATAAGGTGATGGGGGAGTGGTGTAACGATTGCATGTAACAGCCCTAGCAGCCCTTTGTAGTGACCTCGAGCATACTCTGAATCGGCGAAGAGGCGACGAGCCTTCCCGTAGTAAACAGAGTATAAACTAGGCCTGTATTGATAAGGTAATGGGGGAGCGGTACAACAAGTGCGTGTAACAGCCCTAGCAGCCCTTTACAGCGACCTAAAACCGTATCAACGTATGAGATTATCTAGGACTAACAACCCTAGAATGGATCATTGTTTGGGAATGATATAAGGAAGGTACCTTAGTTTCCCAATACTGCTGTATGAAAAGGACTAACAACAACTCGGTAATCACGCTCATAACATAGCACTGCATGTGCCTGGCGTTGTGGAGCACTGAGGGATGAACGCATGCCGCGGACGTAAAATGTTGTTGCACAAGAGAGGTTTGGCAAGGGCATGCATCATGACTGCATTCATACTTGCATTAATAAGAATAATTTAGGAGTGTTTGATTATACTGCTTTATCATTACTGCTTAACTGAATTGATAACATGTTAACCTATGCTTTATTGTTCCATTGAGTTAGCTACTCACTCCCACGTTAATAGACGGTGTTGTATACACCAACCAGACTTTGTCTTAGATGCAGGTGCTGACGAGACGCTAGAGGCTGAGCCTGATTACTTTGATGATCAGGATGAGTTCTCCTACATGCAGTGCTCTGGAGGCTTTGCTTAGGCCATTCAGATGACGGGGCTACTGGGTTTACCATTATGGTTGTACCAATTTGTTTTCGCATTTTAATTTTTGAAACTAATACATGTATATGGTGACTCAATAAGGTGTTCATACTCTGGAGACCGATTGTGACCGTTTCTAGCTTTATATGCATTTATATACATCTTTCAGTCTTCCGCTTGCATTTTATAACTTGATCTGGAGTATGAAATACTGTTTTGGTATAATCCCACTCATGATTAATGCACTAACACAGACAACATTCAATCATAAGTATTTATGTTGCATAAGTGATGTTTTTGAACTCGGGTGTTGAGTTGCTACTCGACCCCCGATTTTTAGGGCATTACAGAAACAGAATTTCCATTTTTGGTAAAGTAGTCGAACTTAAGTGGGATTGCGCCTGAGCTCATAGGCTTCATGGGTGTCTCAACTCATGAAAATCGTTGGGGTTTGGTCGTACCTAAGGATTCTACAGGATGGGTAGTTTGGATTGGTTCTAGGTGGCCCGCATTAGTGACAATGGATGAATTTCGGAGTAGCTTGGAACACAACCCTGCTCGCACGCTCGACCATTTGTACATGTCTCTATGATCATGCACGTGTGCATGGGCTCGTGTGGACAGCACGGTCCTAGTTAAATTTGAGGGGCACGCATGATAGACAGTTTGGATCTCTGTATCGGGCCTTGATGGTGGGCCACAAACTAAGCATACAGGCAGTGTCTGTTTAAAAGTCCTGTAGGCAGGAAAAGAATGAGAGAAATATCTTTTTATGGAATTCATCGGGTCAGCGCCCCTTGACCCGGCTAACTATCTCAGTGCTTTGTAGGAGTACACATACAGGGTACACCTCACATGAATGTGGGGTCCACAAAATTGATCAGTGAAATCCGCACCATTCATTCTCTTTAGAGGGCCCATGTCAGGGCCTTTGACCACATATTAGGCAGATCCAAAACACTGATGGGCCATACTTCAAATTTTATTTATTTTTAGCTTTAATTGTAGATTTTTGTTAGTCTGATGATCGGATCATCTTAGAATTAAAAGGGTTCTAAGGATCCTAAGGAATGTTTAGACACGATATAAGGGTTGATCTGAAACTCAGGTGGGCCATGCCAAGTGATTTTTTGTTTAGTTTGCTAATAAATATCAGTTGGATGGTCAGATTGACTCTAAACCTAATTGTTTGCAGCCCCTTGAGATTCCTACCTAATCTAGGGGGGACGTGATGGTTCTCTTCATAATTGAGTGTTTAATTTACTTAATCAATGGCGGTTCCATCGTTGAGTGACATTACATCATCCAACGATTATCAACCATACTTAAGTTTTACAACCTAATGTAAGTTAGATTTTGCAAGTGATTAGTAAAGGGATTCAAGGCCCCGATCTTAAGTTCTTACAATCTTAGTTGTGTGTTACTTGGAACTTAGCTTGAAGTAAATGAAAAGTGGGTTTGGCAATTTAAACCCCACAAAAGATGTTGTACGGTCTTGTTTGTTTAATAAGGTGATCAAAATCTTAAAAATAGACTTCTCTGGTGAAGTGGCGGTCCATCTTTCCAGTCAACGGATGGATGATGTTGAGGGTTAAATATTGCATACTGGACCCCAGTTATTACTTGGTTTTATGAACATGATAATGCTTAATGTTCTATTTTAATCATTATTGTGTTGCAAGGTGAATTTAAGAGCTTGGATTAAAAAAGAAGTTAAAAGCATGGATTTAATGCTTAAGAATCACCAAGACTAAGAATGAAGAATGCACATACTAAAGATCTAAGAAAATCAAGTCAAGAATGAAGAAAATCGGAGTTTTGAAGTGAAATTGCATAATCCTCGACCAGTCCTAGCCTCTGCTCGATTAGTCTAGGCAACGCACGACCAGTCCTGGACACCACTCGACCATTCCAAGCTTGACCGATCGAGGTGCCTCGACTTGAACTCCAACGAGTAAAACAAATAAATTTTCTCTTTGCTCGACCAGTCGAGGGTGTCTTATGACTAGTCGAGGGCTACACAAAACTTAGGCAATGTAACGCCCTGAAATTCGAGGGTCGAGTAACAACTCAACTCTTGAGTTCCAAAACATCACTTATGCAACATAGAGAATGATGATTGAATGTTCTCTGTGTTAGTGCAATAATCATGAGTGGGATTATACCAAAGCAGTAATTCATACTCCAGATCAAGTTATAAAACACAAACGGAAGACTGAAAGACGTATCTACATGTATATAAAGCCAAAAAAACATCACAATCGGTCTCTAGAGTATGAACACCTTACTGAGTCACCATATACATATATTTTTTTCAAAAATTCAAAATGTCAAAAATGGTACAACTATAACAGTACACCGTGTAGCCCCGTCATCTGAATGGCCTAAGCGTAGCCTCCAGAGAACTGCATGTAGGAGAACTCCTGATCATCATAGTAATCAGGCTCAGTCTCCTGCATCTCGTTAATACCTGTATCTAAGACAGGGTCTGTTGAGTGTCCAGAACACCGTCCAGTAACGTGGGAGTGAGTAGCTAACTCAGTGGAACAATAAAGCACATGTTAACATGTTATCAATTTAGTCAAGTAGTAATGATAAAGTAGTACAATCAACATTCCTAAGTACTGTAATTAATGCAAGGATGAGATGCGATAATGATGTATGCTCTCACCAACATACTCCCTCTTGCGACACCATCTTACATTTATGGTATGCTTTCATCCCTCAGTGCTCCACATCTTCCAGGCACATGCAGTGCGGTATGAACATGATTACCGAGTTGTTATTAGTCCTTTCGATACAGCAGTATTGGAAAACTAAGGTACATTCCTTATATCATTCTCGAACAATGATCCATTCTAGGGTCGTCAGTCTTAGATAATCTCATACGATGATGCGGTTCTAGGTCGTCGTAAAGGGCGGCCAGGGCTGTTGTACACACTCCTTGCCCCCATCACCTTATCAATCACCTAGTTTATCGCAGTACTGCTGGGAAGGCTGTCGCCTGGTTTATAAATGGCTCGTCACCAATCGGTTACTACGGCTACGAATACGGTGAAGGCTCAGTCGGTTGCTCGTAACTTCGGAGGTCATGCTCGAGGTCACTCATAAATGGCTCGTCATCGAGGTCGGTGTAGGTGACGTTACTCGAGTAACGTTTGTCTCAGGTACCACCGTATTCGGCTCACGAGTCTTGGGTTGCTAGCATGAGCGCACAACCGCGTAAGTGCTACGGGGAGGCTCATGGTCAAATACCCACGTGGCGAAAGGATCTGATAGACTATAATCATAGTCCCAATCACAATCGATCCACGGTATCTCATACCACCATGCCCAAGCTCATGAGTCTTATCGGATCGATACAAGGTTAACGGGGTTACACATATATTGGTAAGTTTGGTACCCTAGGTTCAAGTAGTAGCGCCCAAACATGGTGAACATACATTAGATCTCAAATCGAGTTCTAAGCACTGACGAGCATTTTCACTGAGCACTTGAAATACACTTATTAACATACATAACGTATATTAGCAAAAACATGTATTTGGGTGAATGCTTTCACCAACAAGTATTACACTTATATATAACATGTACATACGTAATTTATCATGGCAAACACTTTCACAATTTATATGTATACGGTATTTTCTACAAATAAGAATGCACCATAAACATCGCATTGTATATGTGAAATCGCATCCAGATCATAAATCTATCATTATCTAACATTAAAAGCTTTGAAAAATCATGAATCTATCATTATCTAACATTGAAAGCTTTGAAAACCGTAACCTATACGTCTAAAGTCCGCACCTTACGCCGTATAAGTAGAACTCGTTAGGTTTCAATTTAGCAACCATATAGAATGAAATAGATTAGCTATTTCATCATTTGCAATGATCATAAAGATCAGAGTAGTGTTAGGGTTTCTTACCTAGAAATCGGATTTGAAATCGCGAAGCGATTAGAAAGAGGTGGTTAAGCTTGTATAGTGGCAGGGTAGAGTATAATGGAGATCCTCCCACTTCTCTCACACTTTCTCTCTTTTCTCTCATAGGGTTTCTTCAAATTCATATGGGCTGAATGAGAGAGAGTTTAAGGTCCTTATATAGGTTAAAACATAACCAAAATAGACCCAGGGTCAAGGTATACTTAGGTTATGTCCAAAGCGGAGTTGTTCTAGCTCAACGGAGCACTTCTGGAGCCCCCCTTTGAGCCAAAGGTTGAACTTAAGCTCACTGACTATAGATCTAGGTTGAGTTAAGGTTTCATTCCAATCGGGTTTCCAGATCACACGTGGCGCACCAGTTTTAATTCAACGGTCACAGAAACTCGATCAGGGTCACAAGTACACTGACCTGTATAAGAAATGTTTTCTGATCCGAAGGTGTATTTGGGTCAGATTCTAACGGTCTGATTGTTTATATTTGGCCTGCAAACATCAAGTCTCAAATTACTTAAATTTAATTAAATTTCTAAAGAAAACTAGGTTTTTTCACACTCCTCGCTCCGGGCTCAAGCAAATAACCCCGGAATACAATCTGGTTTCGACTTCCGAGATGGTTTTCAAGCCCAGCAAGGTGGTCCTGATTCTATAATCTCGTATTATTCGGACTTTCTATCTGCGGTCCAGATCTAATACGGAGTTTCGTAATGCTCTCGAGAGCAGCCAGGTAATGAGATTGATCCTAGATTTTAGGCTAACCTAGCGTCAATGATTCTACAAGTTTTAGGTCTTGCAGATCGTATTTAAAGTGATTCAAGCGGATTTCATAGCTAATCTAGTTTAGCACTTAGTTAACTTTGTCTAATTTCTAAAGGATTTGATCTTGAGTGATTTCTGCCTAAGGTGGTACTCGGGTCTTTGTACCGGATTTTCCGAGACATTACAATCTACTCCCCTTAATGAAAAATTTCATCCTCGAAATTTGTACCTTTTCGTACTCCTCGAGAAGCTGAGGGTAATTCTTTCGGATCTCGGCTTCAGTCTTCCAAGTCGCTTCCTCCTCTGTGTGATGCGTCCAAAGTACTTTCATGAGTGGAATCACTTTACTACGCAACACCTGCTCCTTCCTGTTTAGGATACTCATTGGACGCGGTACATATGTAGCATCGTCGCTCAACTGCACCTGCTCCCAATGGATGATGTGTGAAGGATCAAGGACATTTCTTCAACATAATACATTAAATACGTTGTGCACACCCGCGAGTGGTGTAGGCAAAGCGAGACGATATGCCACCGCACCCACTCGATCAAGTATCTGGAACGGGCCAATGAACCGCGGCGTAAGCTTCCCCTTTTTTCCAAACCGAATGACTCCCTTCATGGGAGAAACTCAAAGGAATACATGGTCTCCAACCTCAAACTCAAGTGGTCGCCGCCTCGTATCGGCATAACTCTTCTGTCTGCTCTGTGTCGTCAGTAGTCGACGCCTGATAATGTCGATCTTCTCCGAGGTCGCCTGTACTAACTCCGGGCCAATCAAGCTGCGCTCGCCAACTTCTGCCCAGCAATGCGGTGCTCTGCAAGGGCGCCCATATAAGGCCTCATAACGAGCCATGCCAATACTCGCCTGAAAACTGTTGTTGTAGGCAAACTCTGCGTACGGGAGGCAGTCATCTCAACTGTCCTTGAAGTCCAAAACACAAGCCCGCAACATATCTTCTAAAATCTGATTCACCCGCTCTGTCTGCCCGTCGGTCTGAGGGTGAAACGCGGTACTAAATTTTAACTTCACACCCATCACTTCCTGAATACGAGTCCAGAAGATAGACGTGAATCACGTGTCACGGTCCAACACGATCTCCAAGGGAACTCCATGCGACGCACTATTTCTTTGATGTACAACCTAGCCAAGTCGTCTGTAGAGTTCGTCACTCTAATAGGGAGAAAATGAGCCGATTTGGTTAATCGATCCACGATCACCCAAATAGAGTCATAACCCTTTCTCATCTTCGGCAGCCCCGAGATGAAGTCCATAGAGATGAAGTCTCACTTCCATTCAGCTATAGGCATGGGCTGAAGGAGTCCAGGAGGTCGGCGATGCTCGGCCTTGACCTGCTGACACGTGACACAACATGAAACATACTCTGCTATATGAACCTTCATATTGTCCCACCAATACGACCGCTTCATATCATGATACATCTTCGTGCTACCAGGATGCATCGCAAGCTTCAAATTGTGAGATGTCTCGAGAAGCTCCTATCTCAAGTCTGAAATATCTGGGATACATAGGCAGCCACGGTATCATAGGCCCCCATCGGTACCAACTCTCCACTCGGAGTCCACATCATCGTTAGCTTGCTTTCGAAGCTCATACATTCACTAGTCACCCTTCTGGGCCTCAATGATCCGGTCATCAATAAGTGGCCGCACCCGAACGTGTGCAACACTCTCAAACGGTTCCTCTACTGTGAGCTCTTGCTCAAAGTTACGAACAAACTCCAGCATATCCCACTCTGCTATCATCAGTGGATCCGCAAATGTTATAGCCTTCTTGCGACTCAACGTATCCGCCACAAGGTTAGCCTTGCTGGGATGGTAGGAAACCTCAAACTTGAAGTCCTTCAAGGTCTCCATCCATCGGCGCTGCCTCATATTCAAGTCCCGCTGAGTGAATATATACTTAAGGCTCTTGTGGTCGCAAAAAAGTTCAAACTCCTCTTCGTAGAGATAATGTCTCCAGATCTTCAACGCAAAAATGACGGCCGCTAACTCTAGGTCCTGCATAGGATAGTTTTCCTCGTGTTTCCTCAACTGTCGCGACAAGTAGGCAATAACCTTGCCCTTTTGCATTAAAATACCACCCAAACCAATGTAAGATGCATCGGTGTATATAGTATACTTGAGCCCTTATTGAGGGGTTGCTCTTCTTGGCTGGAAAATACTAGCAGCGAACAGTGGGTGCACATCTCGAGAACTCTTGGACTCCTCACCTACGGAGTGTCTACCTCAAGTGTTGGACCATAAACATCCTCTTATATGGAACAAGTTCTTCGTAACAACTAATTCTCTTAGGGCCTTATAATATATTAGGATGTCATCAATAAATCCGAAAGTAAAAGTCGTGCCCTCCGATCCACGTGTTGTTCACCACCCATGAAGCATCACGGTCGATCTCTGCCTTCATCTAAGGCCGTGAGCCAATCCATACCGAGAATGACATCATAATGATGCAACGGGGTGACAATCGCATCGACGAGCACGTCTTTCTACTCTTCATCCCTGCGTACCTGTAAATTGATCGAACACCCTTCTGAGATCCTGGTGGCATCGAGAAAGTCCCGGTGGCGGTAAGGAGGATCCTCTCCTCTTGACAACCATAGGACTAGTTTCTATCCCCAAGCGCTTCTCGGCTCTTCCATCTCACACGGATGCATCGCATGATATGATGGAAATAGTGGACCCAGTGTCGACCACGAGAAATATAGGGGTACTCTTCGACATGTGCAAGTGTTGGACCTCGAAGGCCATAGGCCCTGACACATCTTGGGAAAGTAAAAGTCGTGCCCCGATCCCACAATTTGTCACCGGCTCC
This sequence comes from Magnolia changhungtana, assembly GCA_030180095.1. Classification (NCBI taxonomy): domain Eukaryota; kingdom Viridiplantae; phylum Streptophyta; class Magnoliopsida; order Magnoliales; family Magnoliaceae; genus Magnolia; species Magnolia changhungtana. The sequence continues at coordinate 3,006,818 of JASAUF010000294.1, forward strand.
TCCGCCTTCATCTCGTGAGCCAATCCATACCGAGAATGACTGCATAATGAACGGGGTGACGTCGCAGTGCATGCATCTATTGAACACCCTTTGAGACGAGAAAGTCCCAGTGGAGGTAAGGATCCTCACTCCAACCATAGGACTAGTTTCTATCCCCAAGCGCTTGACTGCTGCACATGATATGATGGAAATGTGGACCCAGTGTCCACCAACAGAAATATAGGGGTACCTTCGACATGTGCAGTGACCTCGAAGGCCATAGGTGTTGTAGGTACTGACTCTGGCTCCTCCGCTGTGAGTGCATGAACACGTGCCTGTTGTGGTCGGTCGGGCTGAGGCACCATAGGTCGCTGTGGTGGCTGAAAGTAAGGTGTAGGTGGTCTGAAGGATGGATGTACAGGTGCAGTCCGTAGTGGTGGAGCTGATAAGGCCTGAGGACGAGGATGATCAATCTTTTGCGGTGGTGCAAACCCGCTGTCACTCATCCCAGCAAATCAGCTCTCTGCAGGGTGACCTGGTCTCCCACAGTATGTACAGGTCACACCTGGATGCCTCATCAGAACTACTGGCGTCGTGATCCTGGGGGGAGAGTCGACACGAGGCCTCTTGCTGAGGAAACGCATGATCTGAATATCTGGTCGTGGTCTCGTAACCGTAGCACCGCGAGAACGTGTCAGCCGATCAACATCCTGCTCTGCCCTCATAGACATATGTATCAACTCGGCATAGGAGGGTATACTGACGCAATACATCTTTGACCGAATATCCGGTCACAAGCCCTCTGAAAAATGTCGTATCCGCATCTGCTCGTCAGTAAGAATAGTCAGGACATATCTGCCCAACTCATTGAATCGATGCTCGTACTCCGTAACTGTCATGCCTCCCTGCCTGAGGCACAAAAACTCGTTCTCCCTCTCGTGTCGGTAGGTCTGAGGGTAGTATTTTTCATGAAAACGAAACTCGAAGGCTGCCCATGTCCATGTATATCCAACTGCCACTGTTCGTAGGACACTGTCTCACCATAAGCTAGCCTCCTTCTCTAACATGAAAGTGGCCAGTTCAACCTGCTCCTACTCCGTACAATGGAGCATCCGTAGCACCTTAGAGATGTAGTCTAACCAGTATTCATCCTCCTCGGGTCTGTGAGAACCCGTGAAAGTAGGAGGCCTCAAGTGCTAGAATTGCTCGAGAAGACCGCGAGTACCCACGTCCCCCGTAGGGTACGTAGCAGGGGTGGGTGGAGGCACATCCTCAGCCTGAGCAGGAGGCTCTGTAGTCATAGTAGGACGTGTAGATGGTGAAGGTGGAGTCATACTTCCACCCTGAGATAAGGCCCCTGCAATAGTGGCCATAAGCTGTTGGTGCTGCTGCATCTGCTGCTGATGCATCATCAACATCAACTGCTCAAACCTATCAGTAGGTGGAGCAGCCTGTGGCTCATACTGTGTCGAAGAGGATGCCCTGTTCTGCTCGCGAACCGGTGGTGTAAAAGGTCGCAGTCCAGCTGTAGGACCAGTGGAAGGCTGAGACGTAGGTCTAGTCTCATGATCCGGGCCCAAGCTAGGGTCCGTACGACCATCTCCGTAGGAAGGAGCTTGGTCCATCGTATCAGTGAGTAGGAGGTGTGTCGTGCTCCGCGTATATTTCTGTGGCATGCCCTATACAACATAGGGTGCAACGCATGTGAGATAAAGCATAACAACACAAAACACAATCACTTAAGCATTCCACACACTTCATAGCAAAAGAGGATGTATGCATTTCATTACCAAAATTGTCATAATACATGGAATACAGAGTTACATGAATCATGACAGGAGATGCATGGGAGTTAATACAACCAAAGCCTCAAACATCCAAAACATTCTACCAACTACTACACCCAACAACATGAAAACATAAGCATCCTAAGGCAGTAACCAAAGTAAAATACAAGACAACAGTATGAATGACTAGACATCCGAGTCAGGTGATGGAGGAGGGGCACCCTTATCCTGCTGATAGCACAGGATAGTCTTCAAAGTGCTAGTCACCTTCTTGAACTTATGCTTCACAAGGCCCTGAAGGTCCATAACATCCTGTCGCAGGACTGCCTGACCCTGTCGTAGCTCAAGATGATCCTCCTCCAGTCGAGCTATACGAGCATCCAAAGCAGCCCGATCAGTATCTTGCACCGGTGCCGTAGGAGGGGATCTCTCCTCAGTATCTTGGGCCTCTTCTTCTTCTTCCTGTTCCTCCTCTATCCCATCACCACTTCTTTCCTTACTCTCCTCCTCTAGATTAACGCTTTCCTCCCCTTCACTATCAGACTCCTCCCCATACTCGTCGAGTCAGGCTTGGCGTTGTCGAGGGTCGATCCTCATGTTGTTAAGCGTAAGATCACTTATGGTCTGGATCGGCGCAACATCATCCATGTTAAGTCTATAGCCGGCCTCTCGAGCAATCTTACATACCAAATGGCCGAACGGGAGAGAGATGTCATTTCTGATAGATCGAGCGGTCTGGACTATCTGGAATAGGGTGAACGTGGGCAGGCACAACTCATCCCCATGTCTAACCCTGTACAGGAAGTCTACCATCAACCGGGTACATTCAGTGCGATTGCCCCACCGTGGATACACATTGTACGTGAAAATGTAGTGAAGCAAACGGAAGTCATCTGTCAATTTCGTCGATGGGAGACAGTTGCCTCTGGTCCAGGGAACCAGCCGGCCACAAAGGTAGTGCATATGACGGTCTCTTTCTCGCACACTCTTGAAATAATCCTCATTAGCGTGTACATCAGCACGTAGGATTCCCATCACCCGGGACACTAAGTCCACGCTGATCATGAAATCCCGCCTTGCGATGGAAACAGTAAACTATAGAGGTTCTAGCGATGGGTCTCGGATATGGGCGTAGAAAGCACGAACCATATTCTCACATGCGGGAGACTTAGCTTCGAACACAGGACCCCACTCAACGTCCACCAAGCGGTCCATAATTGGGTGTAGCCCAAACAGCCTCTCATCTACGTGAGCTTCAATGACAACCCTGCTGTCACGAAACCAACCGTATTCAAAGCCTATCGGCAGCGCTCTCTCTATCAGGATTTAGGGATCCAGGTCTCGCTTCGACCTTAGCTCCTGGGCTGCGCTAGAGCTAGCTTCAACACCAGCTCTTCTCCTTGAACGGATTGGGCGACTAGGCCCAACTTCATCCGCGGCACTCTTCCTCTTTCCCATGAGAAAAAAAGATGGTGGAGATGGAGAAAATGGCCGCAACAAACTCAAATAGGGCCATGGAAAGCGATGAAAAGTGATGGAAAGGGAGAGAAAGGGTTGGAGTTGTTGATCCTCCACGGGTTTGAGCCTCAAGAGAGGTTGTAAAGGCCCAAATAACAGGGATTTGAGAAGGAAAATGGAGAGATGGAGTGGGGTAGGGAGTGTGCAAGATTTTTTTAACTACAAATGGGGTATGTAAGAGCCTAAATGAGAGAGAATAGAGAGGGTAAGGAGGTAGGGAGTGTTGTGGATGATGAAAATGGATGGGTTGTGACCGAGAATGATGGATTAGGCAATTGGGAGGGAGATTTGAGAGAAAAAATAGCAAGTTGAAAGAGAAAAGAGGGCTTCGAAGGGTGGGAAGTGAGAAAGGGGGCAAAACAGACCACATAAAAGGGTCCCCACAAAATTTTGTGGGCCCCACATGCACATAGGGGTCGGCCTGACGCTGACCCGCACCAGCCCGACTGGCCCGGCCCAAGGGGACCGCGGTCGATCGCGGTAGGCGCGGCACCGCCGCGATCCTCTGGACCCAGGGTGGTGCTGCCGTGGTAGGGCGGTGGCCACCCCCCTCCCAAGGTGATAATGACACCTCGGGTCCACCGTGGGTCCCCCTGGATTGCATCATGTAGCCCTTAACTCCGTTTCAAGTCGTTTCGGGTCATTCCGAGTTTGTTCTGATACATAATAGTATTTTACCAATTTTTAACGGCTAGGATTGGGTGGATTATGATCTAGACCAGTCATTTAACGGTCTAGAAGTGTGTTGGGGGTGACTCGTGCGATCAGGATTGAGTACAGACTCGATTTCGGCGTTCGTTTTCAGTGAACTTTACCGTTGGACGAAACTGGGATACCTACGACTGTTTCTACATGCTCTCACACCCTCCTAAGTCGAAATGCGTTAGCGTATGTCATGAGACCATAAATCAGGTCTAGTTTAATCTAAATCATGCTCTGATACCAACTTGTAATGCCCTTAAATTCGAGGGTCGAGTAGCAACTCAACTCTCGAGTACCAAAACATCACTTATGCAACATAGAGAATGATGATTGAATGTTCTCCATGTTAGTGCAATAATCATGAGTGGGATTATACCAAAGCAGTAATTCATACTCCAGATCAAGTTATAAAACACAAACGGAAGACTAAAAGATGTATCTACATGTATATAAAGCTAAAAAAATGTCACAATCGGTCTCTAGAGTATGAACACCTTACTGAGTCACCATATACATATATTTGTTTCAAAAATTCAAAATGTCAAAAATAGTACAACTATAACAGTAAACCCTGTAGCCCCGTCATCTGAATGGCCTAAGCGTAGCCTCCAGAGAACTGCATATAGGAGAACTCCTGATCATCATAGTAATCAGGCTCAGCCTCCTGCGTCTCGTCGATACCTGCATCTAAGCCAAGGTCTAGTGGGTGTCCAGAACACCGTCCTGTAACCTGGGAGTGAGTAGCTAACTCAGTGGAACAATAAAGCACAGGTTAACATGTTATCAATTCAGTCAAGCAGTAATGATAAAGCAGTACAATCAACATTCCTAAGTACTGTAATTAATGCAAGGATGAGATGCGATAATGATGCATGCCCTCGGCAACATACTCCCTCGTGCTACACCATCTTACGTTCGCGGCATGCTTTCATCCCTCAGTGCTCTACATCTTCCAGGCACATGCAGTGCGGTATGAACATGATTACCGAGTTGTTATTAGTCCTTTCCATACAGCAGTATTGGGAAACTAAGGTACCTTCCTTATATCATTCCCGAACTATGATCCATTCTAGGGTCGTCAGTCCTAGATAATCTCATACGATGATGCGATTCTAGGTCGATGTAAAGGGCTACTAGGGCTGTTGCACACACTCGTTGCACCACTCCCCCATCACCTTATCAATACAGGCCTAGTTTATACTCTGTTACCACGGGAAGGCTTGTCACCTCTCCGCAGATTCAGGGTATGCTCGAGGTCACTACAAAGGGCTTGTCACCAATCAGTGTAGGCCGACAGCTCGAATATAGTGTTCCATACCACCGTATTCGGCTCACGAGTCTAGGTTGCTCATTGGTCACTACGGGGAGGCTCGTGGCCCCAGCGTAGGCCAACAGCTCGACCACGGTGTCCCATACCACCATGCCCGGCTCATGAGTCTTAGCGGATCGAGGTACCATGGTTAACAGGGTTACACTGGTAAGTTTGGTAACCTAGGTTTAAGCAGTAGCGTCCAAACATGGTGAACATACATTAGACAGATCGGGTTGCTTGACGAGCTCGACTAGCACGAGCGCAAAACCAGCTGAATGACATGAAGTGCATAAACACTTCGCGTGTCCTAACCACTGTCGCCAACCGAAGTACGACTCGAGTTCGTCAAACACATCCTACGTGGCAAATGAATCTCAACCACAAACTCAAGTCTGTTACCGATTGTCTGGACTATAATCATAGTCCCAATCACAATCAATCCTTAACCAGAAGCATGTAAAGTAAAGCAGAATAAACAAAGTAATTCAAGCATGTTAACAAGCATGTCATAAAGCATGTTATAAAGCACAATATAAACAGGAAATACAACACATATATTTCATAAGTAAGCAGTTAAATTAAACAACCAACATGGAGGAAATCATATACATCTCTAAATTAGTTGAGAATCCTATCTCAACACCTACCTAAAGCCCAATCATCTAAGCACTTACTCTTACAAGCATTTTCACAAACACTTGGAATACACTTATTAACATACATAATGTATATTAGCAAAAACATGTATTTGGACGAATGCTTTCGCTGAACAAGTATTACACTTATATATAACATGTACATATAGTAATTTATCATGGCAAACATACTTTCATAATTTATACGTATATGGTATTTTCTACAAATATACAGAATACACTATACACCATAATTCGCATATGTAATTGAAACGCAAAACGACCGTCGCATTGTACATGTGAAATCGCATCCAGATCATGAATCTATCATTATCTAACATTGAAAGCTTTGAAAACCATAACCTATACATCTAAAGTCCGCACCTTACGCCGTAGAAGTGTAATGAACTCGATATATTTGCTAAGTCTTCGTGTACGGCAATTTGGCAACCTATAGAATGAAATAGATTAGCTATTTCATCATTTGCAATGATCAAACCCTAGATCAGAGTAGGGTTAGGGTTTCTTGCCTAGAAACAAAGCTGAAATAGCTGGGAAAGCGATTAGAAAGAGGTGGTTAAGCTTGTATAGTGGCAAGGTAGAGTATCAGGGAGATCCTCCCACTTCTCTCACACTTTCTCTCTCTTTTCTCTCATAGGGTTTCTTCAAATTCGTATGGGCTGAATGAGAGAAAGTTTAAGGTCCTTATATAGGCTAAAACATAACCAAAATAGACCCTGGGTCAAGGTATACTTAGGTTATGTCAAAAGCAAACCTGTTCTAGCTCAATAGAGCACTTCTAGAGCCCCCCCTTGAGCCAAAGGTCGGACTTAAGCTCACTAACTATGGATCTAGGTAGAGTTAAGGTTTCATTCCAATTGGGTTTCCAGATCACACGTGGCGGACCAGTTTTAGTTCAACGGTCACAAAAACTCGATCAGGGTCACAAGTACACTGACCTGTATGAGAAATGTTCCTGATCCGAGGGTGTATTTGGGTCATATTCTAACGGTCTGATTGCTTATATTTGGCCCACAAACATCAAGTCTCAAATTACTTAAATTTAATTAAATTTCAAAAGAAAATCAGGTTTTCTCACACTCCTCGCTCCGGGCTCAAGCGAATAGCCCCGGAATACAATCTGGTTTCGACTTCTGAGATGGTTGTCAAGCCCAGCAAGGTGGTCCTGATTCTATAATCTCGTATTATTCGGACTTTTAATGTGCGGTCCAGATATAATACTGAGTTTCGTAATGCTCCCGAGAGCAGCCAGGTAATGAGATTGATCCTAGATTTTAGGGTAACCTAGCGTCAATGATTCTATAAGTTTTGAATCTTGCAGATCATATTTAAAGTGATTCAAGCAGATTTCATGGCTAATCTAGTTTAACACTTAGTTAACTTTGTCTAATTTCTAAAGTATTTGATCCGAGTGATTTCTGCCTGAGGTGGTACTCGGGTCTTTGTACGGGATTTTCCGAGACGTTACACGCAGACTGCGTAAATTTGAGACGGTTTCCAAAAATTTTCACTCGGTGCGAAAGTCTAAGGCCTAAAACTATAAATAGGGGTACCTAGGGCATCCCTAAGCATTATTTAGGGTTTGGGGAGTGGAGCAAAAGTGTGGAGAAGTTGTTGCCAAGAGTTTTTTCTTCTTTTCCTTAGTTATTTTTATGATTTTCTTAAGAGATTCTAGTTCAATCATGTCTATGGTTGGCTAAACCTCTTAGCTAGGGCTAAGAGGTGAAGCTTGTAGAGTGATGGGATGTTTCTATTGCTTTGATTCATGTTATTACTGAACTCTCTTTTATTCTAGTTTGATTACAAGGAATACTTTCAGTTTTTAATGGTTTGTTGTGACTGAAATTACAATGGATCTGCGATAACTTTGAGTATGTTCTTTTCATGAATTGAGATTGTGAATTTAGGAAATCGTGTTATTCAACATCGTCCCTTGGGCATGGTTGGATGATGAAATCCTCCCTAACTTTCACAAATCTCTCAAATTGGTTTTGGGATTGGTAAATCATGTTGTTTGCCTTGTCTCCTGGGCATGGTTTTATGATCAAATCACTTCCAGTTCTCACACCTCTCATCCATTGAGAACTAGGTCAAAGGAAGTTCAGATTTGATTTTACTAAGATATCTTCCAATTGGATAGGATGAGACTCCGATTCTGAATCAAGCATAGATCGCCCTGATCTCTACAAGTGGATCCTTGGAAACCCTAGTTTTCCACTTTTGAATTTCTTAAGTTTCTCATTAAATTTCTCACAATTACTCTCAAATATTCCAGATTTAGGTTTTCGTCTTTTTCTATTCTTCTTCTAGTTTCTTTCAGAATACTCACAAGATTAGTCCATGTGAATTCGACCTCTGTCTCACTGAGATTATTACTACATCACAACCCTACACTTGGGGTTGTGAACAGATGACTCGATTTATAGATGCAGTTTACTTCAAATGGTTAGATTTATTCCAAATCTGACCCACACTGAACAAAAGGTTGACTAACTTGTTTAAAAGGACAATAAGTGGTAGTTTTAGGTGGTAGGATAATTCAATCATCGTAAACAATGATGAATTGTCTATTAACAGTTGTAGATCAACTTAACTGTGGATCTGAGGTACAATGATTAATCCATGGTTTCCTAAGGGGTCCTATTAGTGTTATCAAGTGACATGTCAAGGGACAAGACAACGTGGCCCTGATGATTCAGGCTTCAAAGCCTAAGATATATGGTTGGGTTTAGACTAAAAAAAATGTGAATGTTCAATGAACTAGGTTTAATCACTAAGTTAGATCTTAATGATAACACTCGAGTACTGAAAGGTACGGGGTGTTACAATCTACCCCCCTTTAAGAAAATCTCACCCTCAAGATTTGATAATGTACGTCCCGATTATCAAAATTGCACTTGGTTTGATTATCTTAGGGTGTACCCTATCCCATACATGTCTAAGTATGAAATCGCAATATACATTCTTTACAAGATATATCTAGATTTATCAAAACCCTCAAGTGTCTAGTCTAGCATTCTGTTTTCTAAAGCTTAGAAACCATTCTAGTATTAACCAAAACTAAGGAATTATTTTATTTCTTATCTACATCAAAATGTCCTATCACCTTTCCTAAGATTACAAGTTCACTTAGGTGGTAACTAATAATACTATTATATCTTTCCTTTCTATTTCCTTTTACCTCTAATGATAGTTTTCCCTTGTCTAAGGTACAATACAAATTTCCACTTTCAGTGTTTGAGCTAACAAGGATAGATGGTTGTAGTGGGTTTGAGCCTGATACATTAATCCTTTGCCTATGTAGAACAAAAGATTTACTGGTATCAATTCATAATCCTGTTAAATCTCGATCTTCTACCTGATCAAGGCATTAAGATCATTATAATTTGCTAGGATATGGAATTTGGATCAAACAACACAACTTCACTTAATTACGGTTCCATCAACCCGTGATACCAATTATTATAAACTCCTGGGGAATATCATTTAATCTTCTAATTTTACAATATGAGTGCTCGAAGTTGATGTGAAGCAGCTCAAATGAGCGTCATGCTTCTAATGCGCACTTAAGTTACCTTAATACACTATCTAAAATTTCAGGGCTAAGATTTTCTTCATGAAATCTAAGTTTAAATCTACTAAATCTTATCTAGATTATCAAATCTAATCCTCATAGTCTCAACCTAGGTTTTAAATTTTACCTAAAATTTTATAATTAACTTCACCTCTAATTAATTTTACATGGTGGAATTGTGGGAAATGATATTACTAAGTAAGGAAATGTACTAGGGAATTCAAACTACAATTCCTAGTGCGATTCTTAAGTTTAGAGAGCACTTGTGTTCGATCAAATGTACAATCTAGTGTTAAGGAAATTCCTACGAAGAGTAAGTTCATTTCATTCGTTGAATATTGTGATAGTGTTATTTCTAACTAATGATATTTTAGGAAATTTCAAATTCTAGATTTCCTGAAACTTGTTCATTGAGATCCAAGTTCAAGGAATGTTCTTGTTTGGGTCTTACGTACATCATAGTAAGAATTTGTCCTCCCATGGTACCTAAGTTTTGTACCTAAGTTTAAACAATAGTTTTGGTGGTTTATATGGGAACTAAAGTTTTTGTTTCTAAGTTCAAATGACTAAACCTAAAATGTTCAAAGGGCCTAAGTTCATTTCTAAGTTCTATAGTTATATAAATAAATTTTTTTTTTCAGGGAGCCTAACATTTTGAGTTTTTATATTCTCATTTATTCCCAATTCTAAGGGATTTCTACATCAGTTAAAGTCCAAAGGTCCAACCTAAAAGTTTTAAGGGAGCCTAAATTTTGAAGTCTCTATGTTTTCAATTTTTCCTTATTCTAAGGAAATTTCACACAAGTTAGAATGGTTATCCTGGAAATTTCTAAGGGAACCTACATTTGGGTTTCTACATTCTCAGTTATTCTTCTAAGTCTAAGGGAGATTTACTTATACTCAAATCTCTAATTCTAACATCCTAACTAAAGACATTTATAATTTGTATAGGTTCATTTCCCCAGGGCCTGGCTATATCATACTCTGCTTTGATACCAACTGTAACGCCTCAAGCTTTCAGAACCCGAATATATGACTCGTTTTCCAAAAACCTAAGTGTTAACCTTTAGAGAGCCAAATTCCATATATATATATATATATATATATTTCTTTTCTTTTTCAGAGTGAGCATTTAGGCAGAATAAGAACTAATCAAGCATAAGGAAATTTTCATACGCATTCAAAATATACGAGCGGTTGCCCAAATGATTTATACAAACCAATGTCTCTTTGCTAACAAATATAAGAAATACACAATTTAACACATGTGAAATAATAAAATGCCTATAAAATTGAGCCACAAGATCGCGCAACTTCACTTGGCAGATACAGCCATGCATCCCTGATAATTACATCAGACTCCTCATCAATCTAGACATAAATATCATTTAAACCACTTGCGCTACCTATACGGTTATATATTCGATGAATGAGTGGCCAATGCAGTATGAATTCCCCTTAAGATTACACACCACCACATTAGTTAAGCATAGTTATAAAAAAAAAGGCATTCAAAATAATATAGATGCAGTCTTATTAAATGCATGGATGCATGAGTGCACATCAACTGGGGATGCTCATCCAGTTGGCTTTTGGGCGAAACCCATGCTGTGCCCAGTCACTAGCGAAAGTACATCCCGTACATGCGTAATGCCGAACTCACCGAAAGTGGGTTGATAGTCGATGGTCTGGGAGCTAGCGAAACAATACTACGACTAAGGGCACGTGCTACAACATCCATAATTAGCCACCCGTCATCGCTCATATACTATGTATGCATTATTAGCCCAACCATTATTATCCTATTTACAACCAGCTAGTTTAAGTAAGCTCAAAGGTCACTACGGGGGTTCATCACCCAGCGTAGGCCGACAGCTCGGGCATAGTGTCTCATTCCCACCATCCTCGACTAATGAGACCTCCACCTTAGGATGTTAAATGGAAGCCCATTTACTAGTGGCCAATCATAATTCAGTATATGGGACTTACCATTACATGGTTATATGAGAATAAACCGTCGAAGCCACACAGGGGAAATATCAAATCATGGGACAAATACAAAGTCGAAGCAATAAAAGGTCGCACAAAGTAAATATTAAATAGAAATGGTAAGGAGGTTGTATAGGGCAATGTTAAATTAGAGCGGTAAAAGATCATCCCCTAGGTCACAGACACAACAACCTATGGATGGTAAACCCACATTAATGTTCCACCACTAAAGGTAACCTCCAAGTCGAGGATCCATTTTTAACACATTTTGTCTCATTACATCCTAAGTGCGGGCTCACATACATAAGTGGAGTTTCCCACTAGTTGATGTAGTGAATTGGATTCTATAAGTGCCTTACAAACAATTCATTGACATGTAAAGTTTATGGATAGAACATGCAAGATATGTGTTGAAAATAAAGTTCTTAACTACGACAAGAGATCGTAAATCAAAGGCTTTAGATATCAATTAGAATGGAAAGTTAGAACGTAAGGTGTAATGACTATTGCATGTGAACATGATTTACAAGCTATTAATTAATGTGGAAACTTAGCATGTGGGGTTTAATGGCTATGTGAACATGGTTTGCAAGGTATTAATTATAGATCAAATGTAAGCCATTCATTATGATTCGGTAACTAGTGTAAGTGGTCATGAGTTCTAAGATAGTAATCGTAATTCAAATAGAAACCATCCTTGGACTAATTTGGAAATGGAAATCTTAAGGGGAAGAACTCATCACCTTAGGAGTCAGCTATTTCTTATCTTTCCTATGAACTATGTAAAACCAATTTGTTTACCTTGGCGAGTCAACCCGGTGTAACTATGTGTGACGGTCCAAACCCGACAAGAACAAGTTAGGTTCCCAAGAGAATGATCAACCACAAGCTGACTATAGGCAGTATTAAATCTTTCCTTTATCTGAAAATGACTAGGTAGGTAGGGAATCGAATCATTATGTCGACTCGGTCGATTTGGACTCAGTTGCAAGGATTTGCCTGATGAATTAAGCAAGGAGCTTGATGGATGTCGCTGGTCTCTTGACTGGCCACGACTCTGCACCGATAGAAGTTTGAGTCAGCCCTGCGACTCAAAGCGAGTTGACTCAGTTTGGGCTAGCAGCCCTGTGCTTCTCCTTTCCCTCTTTCTTCACTTTCTCCTTGCAGGAACCCCAACCAAGCCTGGACCAGTCCCAAGCCCAACTCAACCTAGCAGGACATGGTGGGGTTTCAGCCGAGTTGACTCAGTAGCAACCGACAACCCAACGCCCTCTCTTTCTCTCTCTCATTCCTCATTCTCTATCTGCTGGAAGATGTCTAGGAATGGACTCAGAAGAACTCAGCATGACTCGAGTTTGTAACTCGGTAGAGAGTCAGACTCGATTCGGTTCAAGTCGGTGCAACAAAGTACCTACCTTCTCACTCTCTTTCTTTCTGATTCTTCTTCCTCTCTTTCTTCCTTCTCTTTTCTTTCTTTCTTTCTACTGGAAACATCCAACAGTGGATACCATGCCTGGCCTATCCCAGTCCGGACTCAGTTCGGTCCGAGCCACCTAATGCGGTGATGCAGTGTGGCACTAGCTTGCTCTCTCTCTCTCTCTCTGCTTTTCTTCCTATCTACTTCCTCTTCCTTCCTTTCTTTCCTTCTTTCTCTCCTATTTTCTCTCCTGGCACCAGAATCTCTAGCTCACCCTGACTCAGCCCGAGTCCACTGGACAGACTCGCTGCAGTAAGGCGTCGAGTGCAGCAACGACTGATTTTCGCTCGAACTCTCCCTCCTTCCCTTTTCTCCTCTCTCTCTCTCATGTTTTTTGGTGGGAATCCCGAGAAAATGAGGCTTTTATTGACCTAGGGCTGGCCCTGTCGGTCCTCAATAGCCGTTAATCTTATGTAAGAATGGTTCAGATGGATGACACACCAAGTTCCGAGTTGCATGGTGTCAAGCCACTACACGTGATAGTTTGGCCCACCAGAAGGATGTTTCTGATCAAGTAATGGGGCCCGCTTATCCTGGTGGGTTCTTCAGTTGGATGGGTAGATGAAGTCGGCTCTGATGGCGATTTTTTGTTGATGGGTTAAGACAGCAATCCAGTTCATCTGGATCGATCAGATGGGATCTATGATAGTTGTGGGACCCACTTATCCAGTCAGCAATCGTGAGTTCATTAACATCTCACGAGAAGTTCGGCCGCAACCACCATATCATATGAAAGGTATCACTTTCGAGAGGCAGGTCGCCCTAAGCGAGCTGCCCTAGCACGAGCGACGAAGATTGTCTGGGGAAACCCGGTGTATGGCTTAGATCAAGCCAGCCGTGTTCTCTCAAAAAGGAGAAACTCCCACAGCTTTTCTTTCATCGGCAGGCTACTCCTCCTTTTTCGGAGCCAAGCAAAGGGCAAGGATTGGCCTGGGAAGAACGGCTGAGATGAGGAAGGACCTTCACGCGGATGCCAGCCTGACGAGTAGGAAATGGAAACAGAATTTCCATTTTTGGCAAAGTAGTCGAACTTAGGTGGGATTGCACCTAAGATCATGGGCTTTATGGGTGTCTCAACACATGAAAATTGTTGGGGTTTGGTTGTACCTAAGGATTCTACAAAATGGGCGGTTTGGATTGGTTATACGTGACCCGCATTGGTGACAATGGATGAATTTCGGAGTAGCTGGAAACACAACCCTGCTCACACACTCGACCATTTGCACATGTCTCTACAAGCATGCACGTGTGCATCAGCTCACGTGAACAGCACGGTCTTGGTCAAATTTGAGGGGCACACATGATGGACAGTTTGAATCTTTGCATCGGGCCTTAATAGTGGGCCACAAACTAAGCATATGGACGGTGTCCATTTAAAAGTCCTGTAGGTGGGAAAAGGAGAGAAATCTCTTCTTTTGGAATTCATTGGGTCAGCGCCCCTTGACCCGGCTACTGTCTTAGTGCTCTGTAGGAGTACACATGTAGGGTACACATGAATGTGGGGTTCACAAAATTGATTAGTGAAATCCGCACCATCCATTCTCTTTAGAGGGCCCAAGTCAGGGCCTTTGACCACATATTAGGAGGATCCAAAACACTGATGGGCCATACTTCAAATTTTATTTATTTTTAGCTCTAATTGTATATTTTTGTTAGTCTGATGATCGGATCATCTCGAAATTAAAAGGGTTCAAAGGATCCTAAGGAATTTTCAGACACGATATAGGGGTTGATCTGAAACTCAGGTGGGCCATGCCAAATGATTTCTGGTTTAGTTTGCTAATAAATATCAGTTGGATGGTCAGATTGACTCTAAACCTAATTGTTTGCGACCCCTTAAGATTCCTGCCAAATCTAGAGGGGACGTGATGTTCTCTTCATAATTGAGTGTTTAATTTACTTGATCAATGACAGTTCCATCTTTGAGTGACATTACATCATCCAACGATTATCAACCATACTTAAGTTTTACAACCTAATGTAAGTTAGATTTTACAAGTAATTAGTAACGGGATTTAAGGCCGGGATCTTGAGTTCTTACAATCTTAGTCATGTGTTACTTGGAGCTTAGCTTGAAGTAAATGAAAAGTGGGTTTAGCGATTCAAACCCCACAAAAGATGATGTACGGTCTTGTTTGTCTAACAAGGTGATCGAAATCTGAAAAATAGACTTCTCTGGTGAAGTGATGGTCCATCTTGCCAGTCAATGGATGGATGACTAGATTTATAGATGGAGTTTACTTCAAATGGTTAGATCTATTCCAAATCTGACCCACACTGAACAAAAGGTTGCCTAACTTGTTTAAAAGGACAATGAGTGGTAGTTTTAGGTGGTAGGATAATTCAATCATCGTAAACAAGATGGATTGTCTATTAGCATTTGTAGATCAACTTAACTGTAGATTTGAGGTACAATGATTAATCCATGGTTTCTTAAGGGGTCCTATTAGTGTGATCAAGTGACATGTCAAAGGACAAGACGTCGTGGCCCTGATGATTCAGGCTTCAAAGCCTAAGATGTATGGTTAGGTTTAGACTAAAATAAATGTGAATGTTCAATGAACTAGGTTTAATTACTAAGTTAGATCTTCACGATAACACCTGAGTATTGAAAGGTACAGGGTGTTACAGTTATGCAGTGCGAAAAGGCGCGACTTCCGGATTCAACTTATGTTTGATGACATTGAAGGTTGCTCGATGATATTGAAGGTGTTATGCAGAGTTATGTAGAGTGCGTAAATTTGAGACAGTTTTTCGAATTTAGACGGACAAGGTGAAAAGGCCAAGCTATATTTCCTAGAGGGGGGTGGGGGTGAATAGGACTATGCCAAATTAAAATGATAACAACAGAATTTAACCAAATAAAAGAAAGATAGTACTATAATCAATTCACAATACTGAAATGTAAAGCAACCTCAAATGTATGAGTATTGAGAGACTGATACAAATGTTGTTCTAAGGACAACCTTACACCAAAAACCAAGGTTTATGGTAGGACAACCTGATTCCTAGAAAGGTCTTTGTATCAAAAACTCAAACTTGATACAGAGGAATAAGTAGATAAATAACAAGAAAATGAAATCTAAGTTATTACAACATTCCCCACAATGCTTGAAATGTAAAAGATTACAACTTCACATCCACAAATACATCTCACAATATTGAATGTAAAAGATATAGAAATTAAACCACACATCCATAAAACACAAAGAGTTATAGTGGTTAGCCTGTGTGTACACCAACTGTTAAACAACAGCCACACAGCTTGCTACTCCACTCCTAATATCCTCACACAGTGGATATTAGTGTTCACTATGAAATAGGTTTTTCTCAGGTTCACCTAAAACCCTCACAATTGTGTCTTTCAAGTGGGCTTACACAATTCAAAAACCTCACACTCTGAGTTTTCTGGATCACCTCAGATAAACCAAAATAATGAGATTTTTCTAACTTCATCTCAAAAGAAACCAAAAATAGAAGATTTATATAAATGTAAAATACCTGAATTTCTCCTTTTGTTGCAGCCCGAAAGAACCAAATTGGAGTAGAAGTTCGAATATAGAAGTTCAATGTTCACACTCACTTTGAAATGGTTCTAGGTTCTAACTAATTTTAAATTAAATCAAGTTGGGCTAGCTTTATTTGATTTTGATTCCAAGAAGTGGAATATCACAATTCCTCTTTCAAATCAGATTGGAATGTAAAAATAAAATCAAATATAAAAAGCTAATAAAAAGAGAATATTAAATATGCACAATCTAGCTTAAGAAGATTACAGACTTATCTCTCAAAGTGATGCCTTGATTTTACTTGAATTGAATTATCAAACTCTGAAATTCGTGCTCTATTTTTAGTTGAAGAAATCATGTCTACGACTGGTCGTAAGGACACTACGACTGGTCGTAGGACAAACAACATTTTGAAATTTTGAGCGTGATCGAATAAAACCGTTCCACAACTGGTCATAGGCCATCCACGACCGGTCGATGGACCTCCACGACTAGTGATGACTTGTCCACGACTGGTCATGTGGAACCTGGAATGGTTGTTGGACTTTGAGTCGAAGCTGCAGGATTGGTCATGAACGAGTCGTGCACTGTTCACACGACTGGTCGAGCAGTCTCCAGGACTGGTCATAGCTCAACTAAAAAATTCTAAAATTTTGCAACAACTTAAGACTAGTCGTGGATTTCTTGGACTAGTCAAGCCAATACTAGGATTAGTCAAATAGAGTCCAGGACTAGTCAAAGAACAGACCAAACACTTATAAAGTAATATAATTTGAATTATGTATTCAAAATGACCTACCCTAAGGTCAATCTAAGGTCTTTCATACCTTGGACATGATGTATGAACATTGAACCTTCTTTTCTTCAAATGATAGATGGTCTTTGAAGTTCATGAAGCTTGAGATCTCGACACATGGAGCTAGAACTTGAGATCTTTTGACCTTGAGTCTTGAGTATAAACAGTTGACTTGTCTTTCAATGTCTCTTTATAATCATTGAACTTTGAAGCTTAAAGGAGTGAACAATGTACTTGACCTTGCGTTTCTTGAAGTAGATCTTGTTCTTGTCTTGAAGCATTATCCTTATACATGTGATGCATTGTCTTGAACAAATATATCAATGTGCTACACAAGTCACATACTGTGGTTTTGGCACAACAAAATTTGACAATCAAAGGAGCAAATAACCATAACACTTACACAAGGCTATAAATATGGGTTTCCCAAGGACTTCTAATCATGAATTAGGTTTTGAGAAGCAGAGCCAAAGGATGGAGCAACTTCCAAAGAGTTTTTCTTCACTCCTTTTCTATTTTTAATGCTTTCTTTTTAGGTTTTAGATCCATTCATGTCTATGGTTGGCTAAACCTCTTAGCCTTAGCTAAGAGGTGAAGCTTATAGTGTGTTGAGATGATTTTCTTGCTTTGATTCTTTTTCTCGTTGAACCTCATTGATTTCTAGTTTGATATTAAATAAATATTTTTAGTTTTCTATAATTTATTGTGACTTAAATTATAATAAATGTTATGATGGCTTTGAATATTTTCTTTTCCTATTTTGAGATTGAGAGATTAGTAAATCCTGTTGTTCACCATCGTCTCCTCGGCATGGTTGGGTGATAGAATCCCTTCCAATCATCACAATACTCCATGTATGGCTAGGTTAATGAAAAGTTCAGATTTAGTTAAATTTCTTTATCTTCCAATTGAATAGGATAGGTCTCCCATTCCAATTATGTTTCTTGAATCAAGTAATGTAACATCTTGATAGCTACAAGTGGATCCTTGGCACCCTGGTTCCCACCTTTCAATTGATAGTTTTAATCAACACTAATCATAATTATTCTCCTTTATTCCAGATTTAGATATAGATCTTCATATAGTTCTAGTTCTAGTTATTTTCAGAATACATACAAGTTTAGTCCTTATGGATTCGACCTCGGTCTCGCCGAGATTATTACCACATCGCGACCCTACACTTGGGGTTGTGAACAATACCGTTCCTCAATAAGAGCCCACATGTTATATCAACCAAGGTGTCCACCAAGGCCACCTCCATATAGCTCTTTGATAATCTACTCTCTCAGAAAACTTTGGGGGATGTACAATTGATTCCTTTTGAAGAGAAAACTGTCTTACATATGTGGGTCACTAAGATGACCCTTTTGACACCTTATTCATACATCCTTGAAGTCTTCATCCTCGGCATACAACTCCCTGAGACAGTCGAAGCTGACCACCTCATTGCTCATCATAATCACTAGTGACGCACGACGACTAAGTGCATCAGCCACTTTGTTTTATTGCCTTGACTTGTTCTTTAAAACGAATATAAATTTCTACAAAAATGCGACCCATCTTGCATTCACCCATTTCACGTTAGCCTAACTATTAATAAAATTTAAGGCTTAATGGTCAGTGTAGAGAATAAACTCTTTCTAAATCAGATAATGCCACCAATGTCGCAGCGCTTAAACAACACTACAAATCATATTATCAAATACATAAACATAATCACTAAACAACTTAAAACCACAATAGGGTGCATCAAACGAGCATGTGTGTGAACTAGTACAATTCAATGTATATCAACATCACTTATCAATTTGCATACAATAATTCTAACTGTATGAATTTCATCTTGCTTAGGCATTTCATCGAACATGTTGACTACCAACAACGCATAATATTAGAGTTACAATAATAATGAAATTCAAGCAATAAATAGCATATGGATATTATAAACAACTAAAATCATTATATATCACTATCAAGAGCTGATAAAATGAAACCTAGAAGAATGGTTTGCACCTCAGAGGGCTTTACTCGCTTAGGGTTAGGATTTTTGTGGGAAATCACAAATTCCCATACAAACACTAAGAACTATGTGTGATTCATGAAATTTATCATAGAAAAACCTATTTTGAGAAGAAGAGTTTGTTTCTTACCTCCCAATCGCAAGTGGGGTGAATTCGATGGAGGAAAATGGTTGAGATTAGGGCTTTGATTGGAGGGACTTGATGAAAGGAAGCACCAAAACTTCCCAACTCCTACTCTTACTCTTTTTCTCTTTCTCTTTCTCCTTTCCTTTCTCTTTCTCTCCTTCTCTCCTAATCTCTGGGCATAATTTCATATGGGGAGAGGAGATGACTAAATGAGGACCTTATATAGAGCCAGAATTGGTACAAATGGCGTTTGAGACTAGGTATTCGATATTATAACCTTATGAGATATTGTCTCCATCTTTTAGGACTCATATGGAGGTGTACAAGTCAATACACACCGTAGGATAGTTAGCCTCAATGATAATCTATGCATAAGTATGATCGACCCATCATTTGGATGCGCCGATCGATGAGTACTTATAAGTCAGTTCGATGGTCACTGATTGTTGATCAGGGCTGCGGCTAAAGGAATAGGTGTAGGGTATTAACTTAGGTTACTGGCCTAAATTTGGTCACAACGTAATGGTTCAAAAGCCACAACTTTGGCAAAGTCCGGATCTAGACAATTAACTTAAGTTCTTAATTAATTTCAGGAATATTCACACTTCTCATACATCGACCTAACAAGTCTAAGTTGAGCAATTCAAGACGCGACCTTGGCTCGATGTTTCATGATGGATGTTAAATCTGCTAAGAAGGTCTTTCTATAGTCTCGGGTTTAGTGGCCCACTAATGAGCAATTTAGAGATTATTCAGATAATTAGGGCATTTCTAGAATGAATTGGGTAGCGAGATTTCTTGTGCACATTGATTAGAGTTTGCATTAGCTAAGTTCATAGTGTGGCCTATTCACAATAGAAGAAATGGAAATTCGATTATAATCACCCTAAACTGTTGGTTCTTGGGTTAAAAGAGTAACTGAGTCAATTTAATTTTTTAATTAAGATTCGACCCTTAGTTGTCTCAACTTTAGGTAGGTATTTATTTAGTCATGGCTGTCTTAATTAGTCAGCATATGTTGGCTAAATTTGAGCCCTAGATGAATAAATCACGAGACTAGTCTCGAGGTTTAAGTGATTAGGCAGATTCGTTAGCTTCCTATGGTTAATAAATCAAATTTGTGCAGTTCTTTATTGGTAACACCTACGTATAAGCTAACATCGCGTATTAAGGGTCAGTAAGTGACAACATAAGCTAATTATATCAATTTTTTTTAAGGATTTTAAAAATCCAAAATAGAGAAATTTAAGATGTTATAGATCGGTAAAGTAGGGAGTGGTGCCCCTTGTAGTATGAGACGAGGCAATTCTTGGCCATAACTAAGGGCCAAGTTTGCTTGAAAGACAGGGGGTGAAGAATCTCCCAATATGGCATTGATGGTGGGGTTCCCAATGTGTTGGTTCCTTCCTGATGTTGTGGTAATGGATTTTGGAGTACGTTGTTGTTGCTAGTGGCGGTAGGGTCAGAGGTTGCGATTGTGATTTTCTTTTGATCAATTAGATCCTAGACAGGGTGCTTTAAAGAGAAACAACATTCTGTGGTATTACCCCTTGGTGGAATGTGCAATATTTGCTTTCATTGTACTTTAGGGGTAATGGATTTAATGGAGGCCTAAGCTGGAGAGGAATCAAGAGCTGCCTTTGAATCAAGGTGGCTAGAATATCAGTGCATGATCGGGCCAGAGGAGTGAACTGCCTAGGTGTCTGAGTTGCACTTGTGTGCCTATTTTGATTTGGATATAATGGATTCCACCTGTGTTGTTGTGGTTGTCTTTATTGTCCCTGTTGAGGAGCGATTAATGCCCTCTGCGTTGAAATGGTGAGATTGTTGGCTTCTATTGGACAAGTAGTGGATGTATCCTTGTTTCTGGTTCCATACCTGCCCGTCTTTTCTTTGGCCTTTACTTTATGTGTAGGAGTAGATTGGTGGGGTGATGGTGCGATTGTGTCAGCTCTTATTTTAGATTTTTTTCTATTCCTTTATACGAATTAATTGTGTGAAGTTGGTGTATGGGTATGAAATCAAATATCCTGATATGTTTGAATTGAACAAGTGGACAATCATGGAGATTTTCTCCTCTTTGTTGATGAGCATTTTCATTCTCACGGCCATGGCTCTCCATCGTCCAATATATGTGGATAATGACTCGTCGTTTCTTTGCCCAAGGGTAACCAAATATGTCGTTCGAGGTGTTGTATTTAGATTGTATGCAAATCAATCTATAAATGCTTGGGATAGGTCTTTCTAAGTCCTAATCTTGTGGTAATCAATTGATGTGTACCATTCAAGTGCATCACCTCTCAAGGAATTTTGAAATAAGCGGATTAAGGATCCGTCATCCCCTACTACGACAACGAGCTCACCACAAAAAGCTTTCAAGTGAGCGATAGAACATCCTGTATCGTCATATTTTTGGGTACTTCAAAAATTGTTAGTACCCTCGTGTCTGAAAAGGGATAAAGATTGTTGAACTTAGTGGAAGGGAGTTTCATCCCATGTTGCTTTTGGAACTAAATCCTCATGGCCCTGAGTTGGTCCTCGAAATGCTCTTGAAATCAATCGATTTTACATGGTTGTTGAGGAAGTGGTCGTGCCCCTTATAGAACTCGGCTGGCTTCTTCCTCATAATGATCGATTTCTTTGGCATTTTTGTGATCCCTGGCAGGATGATTTGATTGAAAGGGGGTTACGAGATGAGGAGGTTGGAGAGAAATTTCTACCATGGGGTGAGTCAATTACCAGGATGTATATGGGCAAAAAGTATAGGTTGAACTTGACTGGAATGCAAATGTTGTGGTTGACCAAAGGGTAAATGCTATGATTATTCCAACTAGAATTGAAAAGAGCTCCCGTTAGGGGGAAGATGCTGGAAGTGATTGGATTGAGATTGGTTGGAGTGTGCTTGTTGAGGCACTGCCTAGCTCCCGTTAGGGGGGAGGAAAATGGACAAGTAATTGGCTCCCCACCAAGACCTTTTGTTGACTCTTGTTAGGGGGAGGATGTGCTAGAATTTCAGATGTTGTGACTGGAGAGTATCAAAAGTGAACCTGATTCCCATCTAGGGTAATGTGTTGAGATTAGTTAATGGTTAGGTCGGAAAGACCCATGTTAGTGTTTGGCTGTTGCGCTCTGTGAATGGAATGGGCTTCCCTTTCCTAGAGAAGGCGGGCTACCAAATCTTCTAGCATTCTCATACCAAGGGCTAGATCAGCTATTGATGGGATAACCGTGGGTTGAGGATCTTGTTATTCGGGCGAGTTATGGATGGGTTCCGGGATGTCCCCCTTGGATTGATATGGCCACCTATGCACGGGTTCAGATGATGTTTTGGTATGTACTAGTTCACTTGGTAGGGCGACGAACCCGCAACAAATTTTTGGGTGCAATGGTTGTAGATTGGCCCAATGTCTGATGATTTGGTTTACTACACATTCTTCCTTTATATATATATACACTTTTTCTAATATTTTTTTGTCTTTTGTTTTTCAATTTTTTTAAAAAGTTTTATAAAAAGGGAACTTACAAAATGTAAATATCAAGAGAACACAAGAGGACCAGTTTGCACTGGAATGCAGAATGCTGGTAAGAAAGAAAACAGACCAGTATAGACTGGATAGCTAGTCGGTTAGTGGATTATTAGGTTAGCATAGGACCAGTACGAACTAAAATGGCAGAAGTAAAGGAATCCCCCAAAAATTTAAAGTCTCCTGTTTGAAATCGGGCCTTAGCTAGTGGCTAGCAATCCTCAATAGAGTTGACATTCTGTGAACGCCCTCCAGCGTATGAAGACGCACGACGGAATGATGCCCACGCTTTTCTTGGTTTCTTTTACGTCTGTCGGTTATGACTTTGATTTGATTGAAATGTGGGGTTGACTCAAGTATAAATGTGCATTTGACTTGGAGTCGCCACTAGCCAAATGAAGCTTATAATATATGGTCGGCTAGAAACCGTAGAATCATTTAATGGTCGGAGAATTACAAGATTCTCCAACTCAAAGTTACTCCCACAGTTAGTTTATGGCCATAAATTCTAGGTAAGGGCATCAGTTATATAAAATGAAGGGGTTATGCAACCTTTTCCACTCGTGCAATGCACGCTCTCTACTTTACGGGGCTTACAATTTTTAAGGGGATTTAAGGGAAATTGCAATGCGGTGTAAATCATGCCATATGGCTTACAATTTTTAAGGGGATTTAAGGGGCTGTTTGATTTTTAATTTCCCTGGTAAATACACGGAATTACCTGATTATTACTTACTACAGCCTGTTTGAAAGTCACCAGGATTTACGTTTCGAAAATCGGTCCATACAAACGTTGTTATTACTGATTTAAATATGTGGGTTATTACTGATTTAAATACGTGGGCCACACCATGATATATATGAGTTATCCACACCATCCATTCTTTTAAAAAATATATTTTAAGGCATGAACCCAAAAAAGAGGAAAATCAAAAGCTCAAGTGGACCACACCTTAGTAAACAATGATCATTAAAGCATTAATGGTTGAAAGTTGTTTTCTCCCTAGCGCCCACAGTGATGTTTATTTGTCATCCAACCTGTTAATAAGGTCACATAGTCATGGATAAATTGGAAACAAAAATATCAGTTTGATCCAAAATTTCTGGGGTCCTAAAGAAGCTTTCAATGGTATAAGTTCAATTCCCATTGTTTTCAGTGGTGTGGTCCACTTGATTTTTTGATCCGCCTCTTTTTTTTTTTTTTTTTGGCTCATGCCCTAAAATGAGTTGGCTAAAGAGATGGACAGTGTGGATAATACACAAACATCAAGGTGAGCTCCACAATTTTCCTGTTTTCCCCTCGGGTGACGTGAGGACTGCTACAAAGGAAAGGTGGCGGTCAAATCACCTTGGAAATCCAACCAGAAATTCGGAGGTAAATAATTATTACTCATTTATATTGAATTACCTCCGATAGTTAGAAAATCAAACAGACCCTATGGGAAATTGAAATGCATTGTAAATCAGGCCTTGCAGGTTTCTTATGCCTCGGATAATCAAAATAATAAAGAAAAGAAAGCAGAATAAAAACATGAATGGAGTAGCTGTGATAAGTGTGTAGGGGATAGGCGGAGTGGAATACGGCTTCATTTTGATATCTGAGAGGAAAAAATTGAAAAATTAGGCATCATGTTTTACCAAAAGAAATGTTTGAATGTTCCAAATTTCAACCATAATTTCGTTGTAGTCATTTAATGTTAACTTCTGAATAGAGAGTGCCGGATGGATAGTCTTTTTCAATGTCAGAGGTTGGGCAGGTGTTCGACTGTCCGTAGCCTTGAATAACACATTGCCGCTGTCCTTGGGATTTCGTTTGGCAAAGCTTCGGTGCCTACTTCTTCAAGGCTTCCGTATCATTGGTCTCTACCTCCGAGCCCTCCAGTCCTTCGTCTCTCTGAACCCTCAGGATAGCCTCATCCTCTCTCCTTTCTCGCTCGCTGCGGCTCCTTTTCTGACTCTCAAAACTTTCATAATAAGTTGCCTTAAATAAGCAACCAGCGGGGGCCACGCAGGCGTTATAACTCGGACGGGGATTCCTGCGCTGGGAACTTAGGTGGGGCCTGAGGTGATGTTTTTGAAAAATCCACTACATTCATCTGTTTTGTGAACTCATTTTAAGACATAATACCAGAAATGAACCGTATAAAATACTCAAGATGGCCAAAAACGTGAGTATTGAACGTCAACAATTGAAATATTCGTGTGGCTAAATAAGCTTTGAATCAGGATTATATTTGTGTTTTCATTTCATCCCAACATGAATGACGTTGTAAACGGTATAGATGTCATATAAACATCACTGTTCGATGCCAAAAACGTTTCAACGGCAGGAATTTCCCTACACACGTTTTCCTTTAGTGCGGCCCACTTAAGTCTTGGGTACTGCTTAATTTTGGTCTTAAGTCTTAAAATGATTTAAAAAAACGGATGGACGGGGTAGATTTCTTACAAACATCTCAGTAGGCTCCACGTAAGTTTCCAAGGATCGGACGCGGTTTTCCTACTTTCGCATGAAGTTCCTGCAGTGGGAACTCAGGTGAGGCCCACTGTGATGTTAATGTAAAACCTCCCCGTCTATCCATTTTGTAAGTTCATTTTAGGAAATGCTGCCAAAAATGAACCATTTCCAAAGCTCAAGTGAGCCAAAAACGTGATAATTGAACGTCCACGGTTGAAATATTAGTAGGCCATAAGTGTTTTGAATCATGCTAATATTTGTGACTTCAGTTCATCCCAGTAGGAATGAAGTTATTAATGGTATGGATGGTATGTAAACATCACCGTTGAACCCAGGTAGGTTTCAACGGTAGACATTTCCTTAACCACGTTTTCATTTAGTAGGGCCTACTTGAGCTTTGGATACGGTTCATTTTTCGTATCATGTCCTGAAATTAACTCACAAAACGGATGGAAGGTGAGAATTTCTCACAAAACTCATAGTGGCCCCACCTGGGTTCCCGTTGCAGGAACTTGCTGCGAAAGGCTTTAGCAGGAATTCCGCGTCCGAAAATGAAATCGGATTGCTGCATTTGTCTTATCCACTCCGTGCATCCGTTGTTTCAGATCATTTTAGTGGTTGAGCCTAAAATTGAGGTATATCTAAAGCTCAAGTGGACCATACCACAGTAAACTATGAGAATAATGATTTCCACCGTTAAAACCTTTCTATGGCCCACAGTGATGTTTATTTTTCATCAAACCTGTTCATAATATCACAAAGACATGAATGAAGTGAAAACATAAATATCAGATTGATCTAAAACTTCTGTGCCCGTACGAAATTTTCAATTCACTGTTTCAGGTGGTGTCGTCCATTTGAGGTCACCTGCTTTATTTTTGGGATAACGACTTAAAATTATCTGCTAAAATGTACGGACGGAACGGATAAAATGCCTGAATGACTGTGGGACCCACAGAGTTTACTCAGTGAGCTAAGCGTACCGTCCGCTTCCGCACAAAATCGAGTTTGCTCATGGCAAACTCAGGGTCGGATCAGCATACAGAGGCTTGGGCAGCGTTTGATTGGCGTGGATGCGGTGGATGGTAATCTGCATCCTAAGATGCGGTTTACACATGACAAGATCCAATCCAAGTGGTTTAATTACCATGGTTTGTGAGTGATGTTAGTATTGGTGTTCACTTACCTTTTCCAATTCAAAATGGTTGGCGGGTGAACTTGGGCCGGAACTACCCCACCTGCCTTGCAATTTATTTATTATTATTTTTTATTAACATACGCGCGCACACACCCTCACACACTCACCCGGTGGTGGGATTTCACCACCTATGAGTACTCAAACCCTTGACCAGGCGTTGAAACTCCTGCCCTACAACCTGTACACGTAGATCTTAACCTATATACGATTGACATCTTTGGGATGATCTTTTAATCATACAACTACTTGGTTGACAATCAAATAAAATAAGCGAGTGGGTTTTGACTCATTTAAGATGGGTGTCTACGGATCCAAAACTTTTTGTAGGCCTTAGAAAGTTTTTAACGATCAATCACTACTGTTTCCTGCCGTGTGATTTACTGAGATTTGAATATGCTTGGTTTTTTTTTTTTTTTGGCTTATTACTTAAAATGATCAGTCGAATAGACTTCGTGGATGTAACGAAAATACATCACGATGGCGCCCATAAGTCAGGAATCTACCGAAGCCACCCGGACAATGACGCACCCAGTCGGAAGCGGATTGGCTGGTGTACCAAACGCCACAGACAGTACTGGTGTGAATACGTGGGGTGCTCGTCCGGCGGGCGGGGATCTGTCTGGCCCGGACGCGGATTTCCTGCGAAAGGCGCAAGATTCTGTGCGGGGAACTACAATATTTGTGAGAAATCTAATCCGTCCATCCGTTTTTGGAATTCATTTTAGGACATGCGACCAAAAATGAGGAGGATAAAAAACTCAAGTGGGCCACACGAGAGGAAACAGTGCGGATTTAGCGACCACCGTTGAAACATATATATGGCAACAAAAGTTTTGTATCGGTTTAATTTCTTGGTTTTTTCACTTCATCTCGGTGAAAATGACCTTATAAAAGGTTTGGATGGAATATAAATATCAAGGTGGATCCTGGGAAGGTTTCAATGGTAGGAATTCCTTTCCCCACTGTTTCATCTAATATGGCCCACTTGAGTTTTGGATCCTAATCATTTTCGGTCTCATGTCCTAAAATGAGCTCAAAAAGCGGATGGACAGGTTGGATTTCTAACAAACATCATAGTAGGCACCTTCCAAAATCCCTGCACAGGAACTTCTTTAGCAGGAATTCCGGGTCCGTCTGGCACAATGTGATGTAAGTATTTTATCCATGCCATTCGCCGCTTTTCTCATATCAATTTAAGGTATGATCCGAAAAAATGAGGCAAGTCCACAGCTCCAGTGGACCACATCAAAGGAAGTTGCACTGATAATGGCCCTCACCATTGAAACCTTTCTAAGGGCCAACGTGATGTTTTTTTTTTTTTTTTTTTACCATACAACTTATTCATAAGGTCATGTAGACGTGGATGAAGTGAAGACACAAATACCAGCTTGATCTGAAACTTCTTCAGCTCTTAATAAGTTTTCAATGGTGGATGTTCAATCCCAATTTTGTGGTTCACATAAGCCTTAGACCTGCGTTAGTTTTTTTATTTTTAAATTTTTTTTTTTCATATCTTAAAATGATCCGAGAAAGGCGTTTAACGGCAAAGATAAAACACTTACATCATGATGGCCCCATAGAGCCCTCCCTGAACAACTTACCGGGGGTAGGACTCAATCCGCGTCCGCAGAGATTGCATGAGGTCCTCGAACCCCTCAATGTACGAGGGGTGGAAAGTAGATCAAAGTTACGTAGCCCCACACAAGATTATATCCACACCGTCCATTCATTCGTGGAGATCATTTTAGAGAATGAACTCAAGAATGATTCATATCCAAAGTTAACTAGATCATGTAACAAATAGCGGTGGGACAGTGACTCCTGCGGTTAAAGCATTTGTAGGGATACCATTATGTTTATTTTCCATCCAATCTATTCGTAAGGTCACACAGTTACAGATGAAGGAAGATAGCAAATATGATATTGATCTAGTACATCAATGATCCCATGATGATTTCAATCTCCCACTGCTTTCAAGAGTGGTTCTTTTGATCTACTATAGTTTTGGGCTAAAGACTTATAATAATCTACCCGTGTCCGTAATATGTAGTACACCAGCTAATCCGCTTCCTACCCATCAAGCCGACAGGCTGCTAGGATAAGAAAGGAAGCGGATTGCGTGGAGTGGCACACACCATTAGTGTGTTGATATCACCAAGTACCGTGGGCCCACAATGATGGGATGTTACATCCAAACCGTCTGTCGATTTGGAGAGAACATTTTAAGGCATGAACCAATAAACGATGCACATTCAAAACTTCAGTGGACCATAGGAAGCAATTGGGACAACCACACCCACCATTGAAACCTTCTTAAGGCCTGCCATGATGTTTATTTGCCATCCAACCTGTTCATAATGTCACGTGGACATGGATGAAGCGAAAACACAAATATCATCTTGATCCAAAACTTTTATGGCCACAGAAGTTTTCAATGAGAGAGGTCTAATCCACACTGGTTTCTTTATTGTGATTCACTACTTGAGCATTGGATCTGCTTTATTTTTGTGGTCAAGCCCTGTAATGATCTCCTCAAATGGATGGACGGTTTGGATATAATAAATACATCATGGTGAAGTTCACGAAACTTGGTGATGTGATCGGTGGTGTGTGGCACACCACGCACTCAACTTCGGGTGAGAAAATAGTAGGCCGCACCTTGAATATTATCCTTCTTAAAATTCAGGCTGATCGATTCATTTGGTGGGCCAATCTCGTGTGTTCACTTATACCATCCGTTTTCACTTGAATCAAATGATGTGGACCATCTGATAAGACAGGCCTAATTTATGTGCCAAGTTACATGTGAAGTGAGAACTGCTTCTGTGATATGTGTGGGGACATACTGAACACTTGCAAACTCGAGATCCCAGCCACACGTTTCGTGGAGCTGATACTTATTTGAAAAAAATATCTGCACCAGAAGTCATATGTATCCAAGGAACACTCATAGCCTACTAAAGGCTGGCCACGTGTACGCTACTTGCCTATAGGTCCACCGTGATTTCTGTTTGTTATTATATCTGTCGATAGTCTCACCTCTTAAAAAGAAGACAGAATCAAATTCAAGTGGACCCTACCACAAAAATTGGTGGTGATTGAACATCCACCACTGAAAGTTTCCTTCGACGGTGACATATTTTTCATACCATGCTGATATTTTTGTTTGTCCTCAGCCCCGGTGGGCCTCAGGAAGGTTTCAACGGTCCACACTGTTTCCAATGGTGCGGGCCATAGATGCGATGGTGGCCCACCTACAGACTGGGATTACAGGCATGTCGCATCCGCTCGATGGAGGGATTAACCTGATGACTGGTAAATGGATAAAATCTTACACGTGTACGGAGCCGGCACGTAGACCTTGAACGATCTCAACAACGAATGGGACGCGGATTGGGTACTGCGTCTGACCAATGAAGCAATGAGAGAGGTTAGCAGAGGCAACCATCTTTTTGAGGTACAATGATTCTTTGGATTTTTATAAA
This sequence comes from Magnolia changhungtana, assembly GCA_030180095.1. Lineage (NCBI taxonomy): Eukaryota > Viridiplantae > Streptophyta > Magnoliopsida > Magnoliales > Magnoliaceae > Magnolia > Magnolia changhungtana. The sequence continues at coordinate 3,036,929 of JASAUF010000294.1, forward strand.
ATTATCCCGACAGCGAGAAAGGGATATTGGTGAAACTGTTGGAAACTCATTGCGCCCGGGCCCCGCCTGCAATATAATCCGTCCAGGTAGAGGCTCCACGGGGTCCCCGTGATGTATAGTTTTTGTCTATTGTGTTGGTCCATTTTTCATGTCATTTTAGAATATGAGCAAAAAAGTGAGACATTTAAACTGTTGTGGTTTGATTTTCAGTTTCTGTCACGCGACGAGTGTGGGCTTGCCAGAATTAAATATGCAGCTCAATTCAAACTGAATATTTATAACCTGAAATGTCAATATAGGCATATACATACATAGTATGTGACCGAGATCGAATAAGGTCAGTTGTCCATTCAACCACTCACATAGTTGTAAATTATATGCGGAATTGCAAAGGACCATGCTATGCCTTGAATATGGAGATCATATAAACTAGATAACTTGTTGTAAGCTTTATACCATAGTCTTCCACACCTTACACCCTTAGAGAAGCATTGGGATGGGAATGAAGCTTTTGTTGTATGTAGGATTGGGGACCCAACCCTATTTATATATGAAAAGGAGAGTCTACGATGTCCTAAAGGGGGGCTGAATAGGACAATATCAAATAATCGAAAAAAGTGTTGAATATATAAATAAAATAAAGATCTCAATTGCTTGAGTATTGAAACCTTGATTCCAAATAATTCGTAGGACAGCATTCACCTAAAATTTTAGGCAGAATAACCTTATTTTATGAATTTCTTTAAAATCAAAACCTCAAACTTACAAGAGAAAATTAAAGAATTACAACATTTACCATACAACTGAAATTAAATACATTCAATTCACCACAAAATAAAAATAAGGCATTCACCATGTTATGGGGAAATCCAACTCAACAAATTAAGTCCAGTACCTACCTCGGAGCTCGGAGAAGAGACCTCGGAGGTGTATGACTGGCGAACAAGTGGGGTCGGGTCCACCTTCGGTCCGAGCCGAAGCCTGCTTCAGCTTCTAGTTGTCTTGTTTAATACCCCGACAAAAATGGTCAATATGCACACTAGTCGAGGTCCGAGGCTCTGGATGTGAACATTTCGAGCACCAAACTAAGAAACTGCTTTAAGCGGATAAGAACGGATATCTCGCCCGCAGATACGCTCCTCTAAGACACGATGTGCTACACAATCCCTGGATCACAGATAAAATCTCCATGATCATAGTATCCCACTAATTGAGTGAATCGTGCCGAGATTAAGGGACGCAAACCATCCAATACGCATGTATAAATACAAGGGGACTCCATTACTACAGGTACGCAACATCTCGCACCCTCTCTCTACATTCAACTTAGACCTAGATTCTGTTGACCTGACTTAGGCATCGGAGGGCCCTTGGATTAGCCAGGGTCTCCTTTGTCACCCCTTGTGCAGGACCAGGGTTCGTCGAAGGTTCGCCACATTGAGTGGACGGTGGTCTAGATTTTGACATCAACATTTTTTGGCGCTGTCTGTGGAAAATTGATATGAAAAGTTAGTTTCCTATTTCTCAAGTACAATGACAAAAGGAAAGAAGAAAGCTGCAGCTGTGAAACCGGAGCAGAATGATCAGACTCTGTCTTCTTCGCTACTTCACGTCGAGTCAGCCCCGGGACCTTCCAAGCGATCTCGCAATCAGGTGAGCAAGTATCGAGTTATGCAAAGCGAGATACAAGCCCTGTGCAATGAGATTAACCAGATGAAGTAGCAACAAGAGCCGCGACCATGTCCTCTTCAGGGAATGGTCGGTCCAGTGGTGGGAGCCCGTTTCGCGCCGAGGAGTATGAGACCCGAGGAGTCTCAACATCGTTCCACTCGGGCACCGGCTTCGCTTCAGAACCCTCCTCCGACCCAAAACCAAGTTCCGGCTCGAAATACAGCGACTCGGATTCCGACGAATGCCTGGGTCACCTCGGCCCTGACACCAACCGATCTTAGTCACGAGCTACAATGGAGGAGGGGAAGAACAACTCCTGAAGTAGGAGATACACAAGAGATAGTTGTTGAAAACAAAGATCCGTGGGAGATACGGTTTGCAGAACTCAATGACAAGATTATAATGCTAGAGAAGAATCAACAGCCTTCATTAGTTCCCGGTGCCGTTCAAGCGATGATGGAAGAGACCAAACCTCCCTTCACCTTTGTGATCATGAGTGAGGTGGTGCCACAGAGGTTCCGGATACCTCCCGTCATCCAATATTCCAGGTTTGGCGACCCATCCGAGCACGTAGAGGCTTATCGCTCGTGGATGTAAATCCAGACAGCGACAGACGCGATGATGTGCAGAGGATTTTCAATCACACTCACAGGATCCGCTCGGAGTTGGTACCGTCAGCTCAAACCCAATTCCATTGGTTCCTTTGTAGAACTTAGCCGATTATTCCTTACCCAATTTGTAAGCGGTAAGAAGAGTCGAAAACTGAATACCCATCTGTTTACTATGAAGCAAGGACCTAAGGAGTCATTGAAAGACTACATCACCCGTTTCAATGAAGAGGTGCTGCAGGTAAAAGACTATGACAACAAAATGATGCTCTTTATTGTGTTTAGTGGCTTGAAAGAAAGGAAGTTCACCTTCTCCATTGGAAAGAATCTGCCAAAGACATTAGTTGAGCTCGTCACTAGGGCTCAGAAATACACTGACACCGAGGAATTCTCCAACGCACGTAAAAATGTCCAAGTAGCAGAACTGACTACCAAGGGGAAGAGGTCGAGGAACAAAGCACCCCAGTCGTTCAGTAAAAAACCAAACGACCACGTTCCTCATGATCGTCGTCCGAGCAGAAAACCCGAGGGCAAATTCTGTTCTTACACTCCCCTCAACACATCTGTTGAACAAATGCTGGACATCAGAGGCCAGAAGCTCCTGAATTGGCCCGTTTGTATGAAGGCCGACCCGGATCATCAGACAAACGTAAGTATTATTGCTTCCATTGTGATCACGGCCACAACATGGCTGACTACGTGGATCTCAAAGATGAGATCGAGACCCTTATCCATAAAGGTCATCTGCGTCGATATGTTAAGGAAGAGAGAACAGCTCGGAGAGAAGAATGAGAATGGCTAAACAATCCTGCAGAAGAGCCGGTCGAGATTTGTACCATCTTTGGTGGTTCATCAGGTGGAGGGGATTCAAACAGGGCCCGTAAAGCCCATTCTCGGAAGTCTGATCTGGAACACTACGTCCACATGACCGAGAGGCCAAGCAAAGAACTCCGGGTCAGCCCGTGTAGTCTGACATTCATGGAAAAAGATGTGCGCGGAATCCAACATCCGCATGACGACGCCTTAGTCGTGACTATGACCATAACCAATCATAAGGTGTATTACATCTTGGTCGACACCGGAAGTTCGGCTGATGTTATTTACTCCAAATTTTTTGAAAAAATGGAGGTTTCAAGGTCACGCCTCAGACCTGTGAACACCCCCTGCACAGCTTTGCCGGATAAAGGGTGATCTCCGAAGGAGCCATCTCCCTCCCTGTGATCGCGAGAGAAGGACGACATCAAGTCACCTTTATGGTGGACTTCCTCATCGTTAATGTGCCATCAGTGCATAACGTCATTCTGGGTAGACCTTCTCTTAATGCAATGAGGGCAGTCGTTTCCACTTACCATCTAATGATGAAGTTTCCCACCGAGGGCAGAATAGGTGAACTCTAAGGCGATCAGCGCCAGGCCCGGAGATGTTACGCGATAGCAATAAAGAAAGGGTCAGTAAAGCAAGCCCTCACCATTAACATCCTCGATCCTAGAGGACCTACTGAGGACTTATTTGTGGAAGACTTGGAGGCAGTACCTCTCGACGAAGTAGATCCGAGCAAAACTGTTTAGCTCGGAACGTCGTTGAATCCCGAACAACGGTCCTAAGTGTTGGCCTTCCTGTAACAACACAGAGACGTCTTCACATAGTCGCATGAGGATATGCCAGGGATTTCTCCTGATGTCGTGGTTCACAGGTTAAACGTGGACCCGGACCATAGACCCGTGAAACAAAAGAGGAGACCATTCAATGCTGAGCGGTATGAAGCCATAGTCGACGAAGTCTCTAAACTGCTCAGTGTTGGCTTCATCGAGGAGGTGCACTATCCAGATTGGATGGCAAGTGTGGTCCTCGTCAAGAAAGCTATCGAAAAATGGCAGGTCTGTGTGGATTATTCAGATCTGAATAAAGCCCACCCTAAGGATAGCTTTCCCTTACATAGGATCGATCAGCTGGTAGATAATACGGCGGGGCATAAATTACTCTCCTTCCTGGATGCCTATTCCGGGTATAACCAAATCGCGATGCATCCCCCAGACAGGCAGAAGATTACCTTCATCACTGACAAGGGACTCTACTATTACCGGGTCATGTCGTTCGGCCTGAAAATTGCTAGGGCCACGTATCAGCGATTGGTGAATTATATGTTCTTTAAACAAATCAGATGTACTATGGAGGTTTATGTCAACGACATGTTCGTTAAGAGCACCAAAGCGTCTGACCACCTAGTAGATCTCGGAGAAACCTTCTCTATCCTCCGAGAGTATGGGATGAAGCTAAATCCCACGAAATGTGCCTTTGGAATCGATTCAGGTAAATTCCTCGGGTTTCAGGTCAGTCAGAAGGGTATTGAAGCAAATCCTGACAAGATCAAGGCACTCCTAAACATGAGTTCACCTCAGACTATTAAAGAGATACAATGCCTCACTAGACGAGTAACAGCACTCTGGCTGTTCATATCCAGAGCCACTGACAAATGTCTCCCCTTCTTTCAGTAGTTGAAGGGTCATAAGAAAGCCGAGTGGACATCGAAATATGAACAAGCCTTCCGATAGTTGAAACAGTACTTAGGCTCATCGCCCTTACTATCTAAGCCAGAAGAAGATGAGCCCTTATTCTTGTATCTTTTAGTCTCAACATTGGCCATCAGCTCGGCTCTGATCAGAGAGGTGGGGAACAAACAACATCCCGTATACTATATGAGTAAAGCGATGGTACCCACCGAAACAAGGAATCTAGCTCTAGAAAAGTTAGCGCTCTGTCTTGTTGTCTCGGCTCGAAGGTTACATACATACTTCCAGGCCCATTCCATTGTCGCCTTGACCGACTCTCCCCTTATGCAAGTCCTCCAAAAGTCCGAGGTGTCGGGTCAGCTAACCATGTGGGCAATCGAACTTGGAGAGTTCGACATCTAGTTCCGACCAAGGACTGCGTTTAAAGGTCAGGTTGTTGCCAACTTTATTACAGAGTTCACTACCCCGAGCGAAGAGGGGATTAGTGCCAAGGTGAAGATGGCTCCTTCGCCTGTTCCTCCAAGCAATTAAGAGGTAGTGTCAGAGCCGGGATAGATTCTCTATATGCACGGGTCGTCCAATGCTAAGTGTGCTGGAGCGAGAATTATCCTAGTCACGCCTGATTCTACACCTATCCAATATGTGATCAGACTTGGGTTCAAGGCCTCTAACAATGAGGCAGAGTATGAGGCTCTACTGGGTGGACTCAGGTTGGCGGCCAGTTTGGGGATCCAGTCTCTTGAAGTATGATGTGATTCTCAACTGGTAGTGAATCATGTCTCCATTAAATATGAAGCCAAGGAGACTCAGATGGTGGAATACCTGGACGAAGCAAGGAATTAATAAAAAAGTTTTGGAGCTGCACTATCAATCATATTATAAGGGTGGAGAATTCATTGGCCAACGCCTTGGCGAAGCTAGCCTTAGCCATGGAAGGAAAGATCCCGCGAGTCATTCCCATGGAGTTCATATAACATCTAACCATTGATCAAACAGAGAAGAAAACAACCAACCTAGTAAGAGATGCTCCAAGTTGGATGGACCCAATTTCTAAGTACCTCACATCTGGTGAGATCCCCTCGGACAAGTTGGAGGCTAGGCGTCTGAGAGTCAGAGCGGCGCGAAAAGTAGTTTTGGACGAGGTTTTGTACAAAAAAAGGGCATTCACATCCCTACCTCAGGTGTCTCTGACCCGATGAGGCAGACTATGTGATTCGGGAGATTCATAAAGGCATATGTCGAAATCACTGTGGTGGTCGGGCTCTGGCCCTGAAAATACTCTGCCAAGGGTATTTCTGACCAACCATCAGGGAGGACTCTAAAAATTACGTTCAAAGGTGCGACAAGTGTCAACGGTACGTGACCGTGCCGAGGCAACATGTAGAAGAAATGACTCCTATGAGCAGACCATAGCCATTTGTTCAATGAGAAATTGATATCATTAGACCTTTGCACACAGGGAAAGGGCAGGTCAAGTTCGCAATCGTCGTAGTTGACTACTTCACCAAGTGGGCCAAGGTTGAGCCAGTTGCTAAAATCATCAAGTAGAAGGTGGTCAACTTCGTCTGGAAGAACATAATCTGCCGATTCGGAATCCCACACACTATTGTCTCTGATAATGGCAGACAGTTCGACAATGACAGGTTCCAAGGCATGTGCTGGGGGCTCGGCATTTCAAACGCATATTCGTCGCCTCGGCATCCGCAATCCAATGGACAGGTAGAGGCTGTTAATAAAGTCATCAAGCACCATCTCAAGACAAATTTGGAGAAAACAAAAGGCAATTGGGACGAAGAGCTCCCATTCGTCCTTTGGGCTTACAGACCACGGCTTAGTCGTCTATCGGGGAAACCTCATTCTCTCTTTCCTATAATTTGGAGGCGATGGTGCCGGTTGAGATTAGCCTCCCTACAGCTCGGGTCAGGAACTATCAAGAAGATCAAAACACCGAGCAGATTGTAGCTAACCTAGACCTACTTGAGGAAGGCAGAGATATCTCCAGACTTAGAGTCACCGCTTGGCATCAGCAGGTGGCACGATTCTACAATTCTAAGGTCAAGACTAGGTGATTCTGTCCAGAAAATTTAGTCCTTCCCCGAGTCTTCCAAAGCACTGCAGAGCCGGGGGCTGGGGTACTCTGGCCCAATTGGGAGGGGCCGTACCGTGTAGTTCGTTCGACCAAGCCTGACTCATACCGTTTAGAAGACCTGGAAGGCCGTCAGCTCCCCTACCCGTGGAATGCCAAGCACCTGAAAATCTACTACCCTTGATGTAATGGCTACTGAAGGTCCTCAACAAATGTACTGCTTGAAGCTACTAGCGTTTTAAGGCCTTTAATAAAAGTTTCCTTTCTACGTCTCCTACTTATACAACTTATCTCAGATTATCTATAAGCAGAAGCAGTTACCTCTGTAAGGGTTATGGTCTCATACTCCTTTGGTTGTCAAATTTTGATGTGTCAAAACATCTATCTGTGTCTTGTGCTTATATGATGATTTTTATTCAAAACACTGCTTAAATACTTCAAGAAGTTATAAGTTGGATTCTTCAAGATGTTACAAGTTGAAGCTCAAGATGTTGAAGTTCAAGATGCTACTATGTTGATGTTCAAGTCTTAGAGAACGCCTCATGACTTCAAGACTAATAAGCAATGCATGAAGTAGTTGTTATGTTGATGAAGATCTCAAGGTTGAAGCTACAACAAAGTTCAAGACTTCAAGCCTGATATTGTTCAAGACTTCAAGCCTGATATTGTTCAAGACTTCAAGCCTGATATAGGTTCAAACAATCTACATTCGTTGAATGGTTGAAGTTCAATGTCCATACGACATGTTTCGAGTTTGAATGACCTTAGGTTGACCCTTTAAGTAGGTCATTTTGGATACATAAATCAAATGTTTATCTAACATAAGTTTGGTCTATTCCAAGACCAGTTCTAGCTCTTGTTCGACCGGCCCCTAGCATTGGTTCGACTAGTCCAAGAAATTGCACGATCAGTCCTAATTAGTTGAAGATTTTTCGAAATTTTTAGTACGCCCACGACCGATCTGGAAGTCCTTCGACCGGTCGTAGGTTGGCTTCGACTTGTCCACGATCAGTCGTGGAGCTCGACTGAAAATCCAAGAACTTATTTCATGGTCCTACGACCAGTCGTAGGTATCTACGACCAGTCGTAGGTGACCCACGACCAGTCGTAGGGTACTCACGACCAGTCGTGGAACGACTTTCAAAGATCGCGCTCAATTTTTCAAAAATCTGTTAGAGCTACGACCAGTCCTAGGTTTCTAAGACCAGTCGTAGGAACGATTTTTTCTTCTATAAATTGAACACGAAATTCAGAGTTTTTACATCCTCAACTCCATTCCATTTCAAGAATTTTCAAGTAATCACTCTGAGATAAGTCTGTGTTTATTTTAAGCTAAATTGTGCTTATTTAATATTCCTTTTTGCTAGCTTATTTAATTTGATTTTGTTTCTCTATTCCAATCTTATTTGAAAAGAGGAATTATATTATTCCTTCTTCTTGGAATCAAAATCAAATATTGCTACGCCCAACAATTTAAATCTAAAATCTATTAGAATTTAGAACCTTGAATGTGAGTATTGGAAATTGAACTTTGACATTCAATCAACTACTCCGATTGGTTCTACCGGGCTGCTAAAGGAGAAATCCAGGTATTTTACATTTCTGTAAAATTCATTTATTTTTGGTTTTGTTTGAGGTTAAGCCAGAAAAATCTCATTGTATTGGTTTTGTTTGAGATTGAGCCAGAAAAATCTCATTGTATTGGTTGTCGAGGAAAACCAGAAAACTCGAGAAAAGGGGTTTTGAATTGTGTAAGCCCAAGTGAAAAAGACACAATTGTAAAGGTTTTTAGTGAACTGAGAAAACCTATTTGATAGTGAACGCTAATATCCCCCTGTGTGAGGATATTAGGAGTGGAGTAGCATTCTGTGGGTACATTGTAAAGCGGTTGGTGTACACACAGCGAACCACTATAACTCTTTGTCTTGTGGATTGAATGCTTGCTTAATTTTCATATCTTTTATCATTCGATTGTGTGGAATGTACAAGTGGATGTGAATGTTGTAACTATTTACATTTTCAAGCAAGTGTGGGGATTGTTGTAATAATTTAGATCTTTACTTCGTATTTATTTTCAATTCCTTGCTATTTCATTTACTTATATTAACATTGAGTTCTTGATTCAAAAGAGGTTCTAGAAATAAGGTTGTCCTACCATAAGCCCTTGTTTATTATGGTGTAAGGTTGTCCTTAGAACTGAATTTGTATCAATCTCTCAATAATTATTTATCAAGGTGATTTATATTTAGCATTGTGAATTGATTCATTATTGTAAGGGTATTGATTTACTTTAGTTCCGCTGATTTATTTATAAATTTGGCATAGTCCTATTCACCCCCCCCCCTCTAGGACATATAGCTTGGCCTTTTCAACCTCTAATGAACAAAGGCTAACTTAACAGATCGGTCCCTTCAAGAAGGGGTCAGAATATTAAACCCACGAAAAATCTACTTAGGGATCCCCTCATATTCAGGGGAAAAAACCTAGAGATTCCCATACTCCCTAAGAAAGGGAGTTGGCCCGTCAATGAATCTACGAAACCAATCGAGCATGCCATTCGTGGGGGGAGTTGGCCTCCCCAAGGGGTCAGTCCTTAAAACATTAAACATCTGAGAATCATCACAACAATCAACACACGCGAATAAGCCGTATAACAACAATCATCATTGATGTAAGAGGGAAATTTGTTTACATTGCCAAAAAAAGAAAGAAAAAAACATAAAATTGTTATTCCCTCCTGGCAGAGGGACCAGCTACCGAGCTGGGGGGTTGAGCATCGACAACGGTCTTGGCGACAGGAGCATCTTGGACAATCTCCGTAGCAGGAGGGGCGTTCTCGGGCATGTCTGTAGCGACAGGCTCAACGTGACCAGCAATGTCTGCCATGAGGGAGTTGAAGTTTAGAGCTGGATAAAGTTTTTTAACCTCGACCAGACAAGCGTCAAAGCCAGTGTCATAACCAAAATAATACAATTTATCTAGCTCTTGGGCCCTTTCAGCGGAATCCTTGTATTATGCCATCGCTGCGGCCACCTGTGAGACTGCTTGGGCCTCAAGCTCTGCCCGTAAGGAAGCCTTCTCTGCGGATGCAACAGACTCAAGGACCCTCTGCTGCTGGACTAAATGGTTCGCCACCATCATTCGCTCTGACCCGAGCTCCTCTTTTACCACTTCGATCCTCGACTTGGCTTCCAAGGCCCTGAACTCCAGTTCTTTCTTAGCCCGACGCAAACTCCTGACTTCGAGCTCAACTATATCCAAGCGAGCTTGGAGTTGGTTGACCTCACCTTGGAGCGCATGTTCTCTTGCTCGGCCATCCGCAGCAGCCTTCCTTAGCTTCTCCTGCTCTGTGACCGAAGCCTCTAGCCTCTTCTCAAGCTCCACTCGCTGAGCGTTTTGCTCTGCTCTCTCCTTCTCAAATTTGGCCTGCTCCGCTTCTTGTTCCACTTTCTCAACCACAAATTTAGCTCTCTCCGCTTCCAGCCGCTCCATCTCCTTCACCCTCTCCTTCACCTCTACCATCATCGGCAACGACTAGTACATTACAACTGTATAGTCATTCATGAAGTTGACATGGTGATGGGAGAGCGTGTTGGCTATCTGCACCTCCGGTACGTGTTTAGGTGCCTAAGGGGTCAGTCAAGCCATATGAAAACCACGAGGGAGGACTCTTGAATAGGGTGCTGAAGCTCCTCCCCTTGGAGAGGATGCGGAAGCTTCTCTCCTTAGAGAGGGTGTGGAAGCTTCTCTCCTTGGAGAGAGTGCGGAAGCTCTTCCTCTTGAAGAGGGTCTGGAAGCTCCTTTGACTCCGCTGGCTGCGGAAGCTTAGACAGCGGCCTTGGCATGCCCATATACCTGGCAAGGACATCAGCATGCCTGACTACAGGCTCGGCCTCAACAAGAGGGATCGCGGATCGCGCGGAGGTAACTGCGCTGAGAATCTCCCCTACTACCTCCCTCCTTGCCCCAGAAGGAGCCCTAGGAACTTGCTCCTCCGCAGAAGGTGACGAGATGGTGATAGGATCGACCTTGGCAGGAGCCTCAGCATCTGGAACCTCAGGAGAGAGGGTCGGAGTAGTGACAGGAACAACCTCAGGGAGAACTGTAGCGGGCATGGTCCCGGCCGTTTCTGCTACTGGGCCGGTCCCGGCTTCAGCCTCAGAAGCCTATCTCTTCCTCGGCACCACCTTTGTCTTTGGTTTAGAGGAGTGGACAACATCCATTAGAGGGTGCGAGGGCCTTATCCTTTTTGAGCCATCTACCTCCATCCCTATAAAAAGGAAAAAAGGGAAATTAGCTCAGTGTGAGCCACAGAATCAATGAAATCTCTAGAGGCTCTAACTCCACTTACCCAAGGTAAAGAGAGTGGGCTGAACTCCACAGAAGCTGGACGAAACCAGATTCTCTGGGATAATGAGCCCGAACTAGGCGCGTCGATCTGCAGGGATCACTCAGACCCGGTCGACCTGACGCTTGTGGAAGGCAGAGAGGTCGGGGGGCCCCTTCGGTTAGACTACAAACAAAAATGAATAATGAGACTGGGCTCTAGAAATAAATGGATACATAATACGGGTAAAAGAAGTGTCCGACGACTTGGATTGGCGAACTTGGTGGGGACTCAGGTCTGTAGCCGATCCAATTCAGAGGCTGGGGTCTCCCATTCACCCGAGTCCCAGAACCACTTCTCCTTCCAGTCTTTGTTGGAAGAGGGAAGCTGAGTTACCAAGCCTGGGAGACATGGGGGCCTAGCCAAGAAGTACCACCAGGCTTTGTCCGTGGTATCATATTTGGCCATGTATAGAAACAAAAATTTCCCTGGCGTCAGTCTCTGGTTCCTTGCTTGATGCCAGAGGACAAAGGTGGAGGCCAGAGTCCTCTAAGAGTTTGGGACCGGCTGCCTCGACGCGATTCCCAACTGCACTATTAGCTCATGCAAGAAAGGGTGGAGGGGGAATTGAAGTCCACACTGGAGGACATAGACGAAGATGGCGATCTCTCCCTCAGTCGGAGACTCTGCTTGGTCTGTTGGGGCGGGGGCTCGAATGTGGATAGAACTGTGATCTAATAATCTTCACGGATTTGAGCCATTTGAGACTCAATCATAACCGATCCCCCAGGGACTATTAGACTAACTCTGCCTTCCTTGGGGCCTGCTTTCGACCACCCGGCGGGGTCTCAGAGAGCCTTCTTTTCTCCTTTGCCACAACTCTTGGCCCTCTGACTTGCGGATCCTTGGGCCGGAGCTGGGTTTTAGAGGGGCACGACCTCGAGAGGGCCTTTAAACTCTTCGGATCCTGAGGCGGTGATCTCTCATTCAGCCTCCGAACCAGCTCCCTGGATCGAGCTCATCTTGTCAGAGTTGCTCAACATAATAGAAAAGTGTGCTAAGTGTTGGAAGACTCACAACGATGCAGCCGATATCCCTGGTGAAAGTTGTTTCAGCTCTAATGTCTTCCGCTGGATTGAATCTCCCTCCCCCAACGGTCAGGAATCCTTTGCCCGACGAAGGGTGATTTCTAGCGAAGGCGAAGGCGAAGGCGATTTCCGGCAGAAGGTGATTCGAAAAGGAGGAACAAAAAAAGGAAAGCGAGAAATGTGAGGGCGAAGGGAGGAGGGTTTATATAGCCACCTCATTGTTCGGCGCCATCATTACTAGCGACTATACCGAGGGCCGATACGACCCAACATCAGCGCCATTGGACATGTGGAAGAGTGCGATACGTCCGAGCCCACGCTTCAAGGTCAGAATCTTCCTATCATTTAATGTCATTTAATGATGCAGGCGTCTCTCCGATCCTCTAGCACATGTGGCGCCGTTCCATTCGCCCCACCATCTGCAAAGCGTAACCGTCTCCACGCATCCACTACTGAGAGGACGGAAACTGAAGAGATGCAGCCGTTGCGCCGCACACAAGATCGGAGAAGAGTGAATTGCATTAATTACGCCCCGATCATCTCAATCGACAGCAGAGATACGAGAGTGTCGTCTCATTTTCCTAGGCATTTACTCTCTAAGTCCGAGCTCAGACTAAAAGAGTAGGGGGCTTCTGTTATGAAAAAATCCAACTCAATGAATTAAGTCCACTACCTACCTCGAAGCTCGGAGAAGAGACCTCGGAGGTGTATGACTGACGAACAAGTGGGGCCGAGTCCACCCTCAGTCCTAGCTGAAGCCTGCCTCAGCTTCTAGCTGTCTTGTTTAATACCCCGATAAAAGGAGTCAATATGCACACTAGTCGAGGTCTGAGGCTCAGAGTTAGGACCTCTTTAGTCCAAGATCCATAGCCGAGGCTAAGGCTGGATGTGAACATTCTGGGTGCTAAACTAAGAAACCACCTTAAGCAAATAAGAGCAGATATCTCACCCGCAGATACGCTCCTCTAAGACATGATGCGTTACACAATCCCTGGATCATGGATAAAATCTCCACGATTATAGTATCCCACTAATTGAGTGAATCATGCCGAGATTAACGGATGCAAACTATCCAATACACATGTATAAATACAAGGGGACCCCATTACTACAGGTACGCAACATCTCACACCCTTTCTCTACATTCAACTTAGACCTAAATTCCTTTGACCTGACTTAGGCATCAGAGGGTCCCCCTGCTTAGCCAGGGTCTCCTTTGCTCACCCCTTGTGTAGGACCAGGGTTCATTGAAGGTTTGCCAAATTGAGTGGAGGGTGGTCCAGATTTTGACATAACACACCACATGACTCAAAGAATTATAGTGGTTCGGTGCTTTAAAAACAACCACACTTACTTCACTCCCAAAATTACTTCCCTCGTAATTATTAGGGTCACCTTAATAACCTAATACAACTCCTTGTGATTTTCACGGGCTATCACAATAAAAACTCAAACTGAGATTTTACCAGGCTATCTCAGACAAAACCTTAGCTAAGATTTTCATAGGAGATCTCAGAATAATCTACAATGAAGTAATAGAATGTATACTTATCTTCACCGTAGAAGACGTAGCAGAAGCTTGTAGCAGAAGGACCTCTTTCTTGAATGTAGATGGTGCCGTGTTCAGTCAGATAGAAAGGGTCAAGGTTCTATTGACTTTAATTATGTTAAACCCAAAAGCTACTTAATTCAATTCTCTTAGATCTCAAAGAGGAGTATAGTTTACTCTCTCAGATTAAACTTGAAAGATCTAAGACTAAAGGGAATTGAAAATGCTATTTACATAAATTATAAATACCGTACAATAGCTTGCTAATAACTTGAATTTCTTTCTCTTTTACAGAAGAATTCTGATAATTAACTTATGTAATTCAGAATGAGAGAAGAACTCAATTTATAGGCAAAGAAGTTAGAATTTTGGCTAGCCCAAGATAGGCTTCGACTAGCCTATGTTCAGCGGATTCAGTTCAACAGATTTCAGATTACGCGAGATAAGGATTATCCAAAATTTGGCTGGCCGAACAGCACAATTCGGCTAGCCGATTTGCCCTTCGGCTAGTCGAATTCCCCCAAAATCCAAAAGTTAAAGCTGCTGGAATTTGACCCGAACTTTCTTGGGTTGCCGAATTTCAAGTTCAGGCTAGCTGAATTTACAACAAAAGTTGTTATTCGCTTCAGGCTTGAAGTTGGGCCTGCAGAACCAAAAGTTAGATTGATCAAATTTGAGATAAAACAAGTGAAAAAATCATAATTAAATAATTTTGAAAGTACCTGGTCCTAAGGTCTTTCTAGGGTTTTATACCACCTAAGATATATCAAATATCTGATTATCTTTGGCTTGAACTTAGTCTCGGACTTTATCTTGAATTTGTGCTTGAATTGTGTCTTCATCTTGAATTTGTGCTACTTTGAAGTGGTTTTGTCTTTACGAAATTTAACAACTTATGAGTGCTCAACATCCTAACACTTACAATCTCCCCCTTTGTCAATTTCGTGACAAAACACTTAGTATTACAAATATGTAATCATACACATCTTTTGAAGTCTTGTAATCTTCTTGTAATCTTTATCTCACCAACTGATAATGCTTAATTGGCACTCGCCCTGTGAAATATACATATAGCATTCCATACACATAGCATCCACGCATTCATTTCATACATTCCATACACATAGCATTCATGCCATTCATTCCATACATACTCTCTTATATTCTCTCCCCCATACTATAACGTTGCATATTACTCATATTACTAGCATTAGTATCATCTCTCCCCCATGCTAGCATATCTCTTCCCATTTTTGTCACAAGTTGACAAAGGAAGAATAAAAGAAATAAGATGAATAAAAGAAGCATGTACTAAGAGAATAAGGGTAAGCATATGAAATTGAAAAGGAGAGCCTATGATGTCTTAGAGGGGGGGTGAATAGGACAATGCCAAATAATCGAAATAAGTATTGAATATGTAAATAAAATAAAGATCTCAATTGCTTAAGTATTGAAACGTTGATTCCAACTAATTCGTAGGATAACCTTCACATAAAGTTTTAGGCAGGACAACCTTATTTCATA
Source organism: Magnolia changhungtana (assembly GCA_030180095.1). NCBI lineage: Eukaryota > Viridiplantae > Streptophyta > Magnoliopsida > Magnoliales > Magnoliaceae > Magnolia > Magnolia changhungtana. The sequence goes on from JASAUF010000294.1 coordinate 3,052,292, forward strand.
AATTTCTTTAAAATCAAAACTTCAAACTTGCAGGAGTAAATTAAAATATTACAACATTCACCACTTAACCGAAATTAAATACAATCATTCACCACAAATAAAATAAAGACATTCACCACATGACATAAAGGATTATAGTGGTTCAGAGCTTTAAAAATAGCCACACCTACTCCACTCCCAAAATTACTTGGCTTTCATTATGAAAAGGTTTTCCTAGGTTCACCTTAATAACCTCATACAATTCTCGTGATTTTCACTGGCTATCACAATCAAACCCAAAATAAGATTTTCAGGCTATCTCAGACAAAACCTTAACTGAGATTTTAATAGGCTATGTTAAAAAAACCTAAAAGAGTTTAGAAGGTATACTTATCTTCATCATAGAAGACGTATCTAAAGCTTGTAGTGGAAAAACCGCTTTCTTGAATGTAGATTGTTTGATGTTCAATCAGATACAAAGGGTATAGGATTCTATTCATTTTAATTAAGTTAAACCCAATGGCTATTTAAATCAATTCTCTTAGATCTCAAAAGAAGAGTATAGTTTACTCTCTTTGGAATCAAACTTGAAAGATCTGAGATAAAGGGAATTGAAAAAAAAAATTATATAAGTTAAATTATAAATAAATTCAATAGCTTGTTAATAACTTGAGCTTCTCTCTCTTTTACAGAAGGATTCTGATAATTAACTTGTGTAATTCGAAATGAGAGAGGAACTCAATTTAATAGGCAAATAAGTTGAAACTTCGGCTAGCCCGAGATAGTCTTCGACTTGCCCGAGCAGACCGAATTCAGTTCAACGGACTTCGGATCGCGTGGGATAAGATTTATCCAAAATTCGGCTGGCCCAAGGTCAACTTCGGCCGACCGAATAGCCCAGTTCGGCTAGCTAAATTTGCCCTTCGGCTGGACGAATTCCCCCAAATTTAAGAAGGTGTTGTTGCTAGAATTTGATGCGAACTTTCTCGTGCTAGTCAAACCAAAACTTGGGCTAGTTGAATTTCCAACAAAAATCAGTTGTAGTTTTGGGCTTGAAGTTGGGCTGGTCGAGAAATCTTAGGCTAGCCAAACTAAAAGTTAGCCTAGTCGAATTTCAAGCAAAATAAGCATAAAAACCCAAAATAACACATTTTTGAAAGTACCTAGTCCTAAGGTCTTTATAGGGTTTTATATCACCTGAGATATATCAAATATCTGTTCTTCTTTGACTAGAACTAAGTCTCAGACTTCATCTTAACTTTGAGCTTGATCTTGAGCTTAATCTTCTCTTGAGTATGGACCGGTCTTGAGCTTAATCTTCTCTTGATCTTGAGCTTGATCTTCTCTTGATTGAGTTTGATATTCTCTTGAACATAGAGAACGATCTTGAAGATCTATTGTCAAGTTGTTTTGGCTTTATGAAAATTGATAACTAAAGTGTGCTCAATATTTTAGCACTTATAGAAACCTCTAACCATATGAAATAATAAAGGTAAGAATATGAAATCATCAATAAAAAGGGCAAGTGTCTAGCAAAAGTATTCAAAGTACCAAGACAAACACAAAATAAGGTTTTAGTACATAACCAGCATAAGTTTGAAAAATAAAGAAAATCTAGCTTAATCCAACCTAGAGGAAGAATGAGCAGGCATCGAGGGATCATTTAACCTCAAACTCTCGTTGATGCGATGGAAGTACTTCTTGAAAGTGCCCTTATTTGTCAATTAATGTGACAGTTGAATCGTTCAGTCCAGTGTGCCCTACATGAAAGAACTACAAGATGCAAACTCAACAAAATGGATGAAGTAAGATCTTCAAATGTAAATTAAACCCACATCTCATGAACAAAACACTTCAGGTATATAATCCTCACTAAAATCTATTCAAAAAACAATAAGGAAATCATGTTTCATAGATTAGATAATAGAAAACTAAGTTGAAAAATCATATGAAAAATCTTACAAGTTTTCTGCATACTTCGAGTCATCGAACATGTCTCGATGACATCGAACATACATGTTCGATGACATCGAACGTACCTCGATGACATCGAATAAGAGTCCTCAGATGTCCAACAACCAAATAGATTCTTGTAACACCGCGGTTCTCGAAACCCGAGTACACTACTCATTTTCCAAAAACCCGAGTGTTAACCTTTAACTGTGACTCAAATTTCACATACATTTTTTTTCTTTTTATCAGAGTTAGTAATCTAGCGGAATATGAGTAATCATTTATAAAAGGGAGTCCATATACAAAATCAAATATTCGAGTGGTTGCCCGTAAACTTATATAAACCAATGTCTTAACATTTTACAAAACATAACAGTACAATTTAATACAAATGTAATCAGGAATAGAGAGTCGCAAGGTCATCTGGCTCCTCCTATTCCACATAAACACTAGTATGTACATCATCCGTGTCTCCCGCACACTGAATACGGTTCGATAGCGTCAATGGCTATCCAGTGAGGTATAACCCCCAAGATTTATCGTATCATTAAGATAATTAATCATAGTTATAATAGACAGTGTATAACAAATATTACACAATGATTATCATGAAAATCAGAGAAGGTTCATCAGATACACATTCATCAAATAAATCACATTAGATAATCTTATTTAAATGCATGGATGCATGCACATGCTCACAGACCTGGGGATGCACTTCCAGCTGGTAAAAAGTTGCCCAAGGAGAACTAGTCACCCAGAAAAGTACTCAAAGGTATGCCCAAGGAGAACTAGCCACCCGAAAAAGACTATGCAACGAAGTCGCCCAAGGAGAACTAGCCACCCGGAAAAGTACTCAAAGGTACGCCCACGAAGAACTAGCTATCTGAAAAAGACTATACAACGAAGTCGCCCAAGGAGAACTAGCCACCTGAAAAAGTACTAAAGATACGCCCAAGGAGAACTAGGCACCCAGAAAAGACTATATGCCATGAAAATACATGATTAGCCTAACCATTATGATTCCAATTTCAAACAATCATTTTAAGAAAGCTCAAAGGTCACTATGGGGGACTTGTCACCCAGCATAGGTCGACAGCTGTCCCATTCCACCATCCTTGGCTCATGAGACTAATAAACAGGATGTTTAAAAGTAACCTACTCAAGTAGTGGACAATTATAGTTCTACAACTAGGACCTACCATCGAAGGGTTATACAAAATTAATCCATAAAAGCCACAAAAGGGCAAATAGTCAATCAAAGCCATAGGAGGCAAATAGTCCATTCAGGGATACGATAAAAGGGGTTGTCTTAAAAGCTATAAAGGCACTAGCGATCCACACGATGGGAATCCACAACATAATCTCAATTTGTCAATTATATAATTCTCCACTAGTTTGAGGACCCTCCAAAAATACTATCAAGTAATCAGATATGGCCAAATAAGCCTCGAATAACATTAATGACACTTACACATATAGAATATTCATTTTAAAGTAGAATAGGGATATTTGAGATTCGTAGCATGTTCCAATAACTTGAATTTAAATCCAATCACCATTTATTTATATATAATTACCCATTTAGAGACTACATTTATAATAATTTCTACTTAACATTATATTAAGCAATCAAATAATATAAATGAATAAAGATAAATAAACAAGGCTAATTATCATGATGTAGTAAAGCTTGTAGGGTGATCCTCACCTTTGGTGTGGTCGTACTCCTCACTTCTCGCCAACACCCGATCTTGAATTCAAGACACTTTGAACATAATCCAACCCAAGTTGATTTTAATCAATTCCTCACAAATAGTTCTAAACCTAACCTAACTGAGTTGATTGTACTGAATTTGTTTTAACTTGCTATGGACAATGAGTTGACTCAATGAGTTAGCTCAGGAGATTGGTTATCTCTCTTTTTCTTCTCCCTTTCTCTTCTCTTTTTGTAACGTCCTGAAAAAATCCGTACAAAGACCCGAGTACAACCTCAGGCTGAACAACCCAAGGACCATGCCCGGTTGTATAATTTAGACGAGATTTAATTAAATTATAAGCAATCGGTGGGTTAAGCTTGGGCCACCATTTTTACAAGTGGGAAGGCATAGAATCAGGAGTACCACTGGCCTAATGCCACCTGAAGATCTAGGAGAAATCCCAAGGGCCTGTCGCTCTTGGGAGTACACTGAAACTCCATAAGGAACCTAGACCACATGTCAGGGGTCCGATGACCTTGAAATTATAGGACAATGTCCGTCCTGTTGGGCATGACAACCATCGTAGGAACCAATCCCAGATAGTGTCCCGAAATGCCCAACTTGAACCGTGAGTTAAGAGTGTGAGAAATGAAAATATCCTAAGAAAATGAACCAAAACTTAAGTGAATTGGGCCGTCCGCTCTTACACAAAGTTGAGGATTTTGGATCGTTGGTTTGTGACCAAACTTCACACATGGAGAAAGAAAATTTTCCTGCACATATCCATATAACCGTGGCCCCGATTGGACACATATGACTGTTGATCTGACACAGGCTCTCGACGGTCAATCTGCTTATCCGATCGCGCCGAAATCATGTCTTAGAGTGGATCCATTGTCAGGGAGCGTACCCCTTGACGTAGATGAGTCGTGGGCCTCCCTAAGAGCCCTATTCATCAGAAATGGCTGCCCACAGGGTATAAACATAGTACAAAGTGGCCCTGGGGCCAGTTACACCTCCTCTGGGGCTATAAATAGCTCCTAACACCCCCTCTCTTCTAAATACAAATTTCATAAACCCTAGTGAGAGAGAAGAGAAAAGAGAAAATAGAGAAGAGGAAGTTTGGGAAATCACTGCAACTGTGGGAAATCTTCTCCCATGGATCCACGTGCCTAATCACCACCACGTTTTGCTACCAATACTCTTCCAGCTGCGACTTCGGGTAAGAAATACTAAACCCTATAATGATGTAAGTCTCCCAGATGGTTTTTCTCCCACCTAGCTAACCCATTTACTCGTTTAGGTGATCGACGTTTCTTCTTTGGAAACGTAGTCCTAGGACCGAGTCCAAGAAGAGCGTACTACCGAAAGGTGCGGAATATAAACGCTTAGGTTGCGATTTATCAATGCTTTCATTGTAGCTAATGATTTATGTATGCTATGATTGTGACTGCAAGAACTTGTATTGTCATCAACAGCCCTAACTCTTTATGAAATAAATTGACGAATTGCAAATGATAGATAACGTAGGCTATGTGTTTGATCAAATGTCTAAATGAGGAATAGATGATGATTAATGCTTGCCATGATTGCTAACCTAGGATTTGTTGATGCCATATGCATATGTACTTCTCTGTGTAACGAATTGACAAAATGTAAGTTATAACTAACGTAGTCTATGTGTTTGATAAATTGTTTAAATGAAAAATAGTTGATGATTTGTACTTACTAAGATTTTTAAGGTAGGATTCTTTGTTGTCTTATGCTTATGTATTTTTCTCTATATAACCAGTTGAAAAAATGCAAGTTGTAGTTAACATGGTCTATGTGTTTGATGAAATGCCCAAATGAGAAATTCACTATGATTGTTTGTCAAATACTGAGATAGATATTGCACGTGGGTGTTAGTAGCATTTGTATAGGAATGGGGCTACAATCATAGTCTAGGCAATCGGTAAATGCCCATGTTTGGGTGGCCGAATTAGTCTGGCCACCTTGGGTAAACCCGAAAGATATGGGTTGTATGATGATTACCGACAGTGGCTAGGCCATGAGGGGCGCTTATGCGCTCCATGTCGATTAGGTCAGCACACGCCCGTACCCATCAAGCTTACCTAATAAACTGGTTGGCCTATTGTGTGTTCACCATGAATGGACGCGACTGTTTGAATCTAAGGTACCCCTCACCAATGTAAAGATCCACCTTTAACCATGGTACCTTGATCCTCAAGACTCATGAGCTGGGCGTGGTGGTATGGGACACCGTTTTTGTGCTGTCGGCCTACGCTGGAGTGATGAGCCTCCTCGTAGTGACCACGAGCACCACTTCTTGCAACTTGCCTATCGTATGCGTTTATTTAGGAGTGACGAACCTAGATGGATCCAGAATCTAGGAATAGGACCACTGTGGTTGTCCGATGCTTAATGTTCGATTTGGGTCAATATTAAAAATGAAGGTACCCTAGCTTCCCCAAATTACGGGATAAATGGGCATAATTAATCACTTGGCTAACATGACCATGCATCACATTGCATTAGTTAGAATATGGTGAAAAGGCGTTGGAGTCGCACATTTGAGGAAGCGTTGTCATATGCGAAACAGGCGGTCGGGGTCACGTGTTGAGGGAGTGTTGATGGGCAAGGGCATGCATCATTACTTACACTCCATTCCTACATTAAAAAGAATAATTATGAAGTGATTGTTATGATTGCCTTATCATTACTACATTGATTGACTTGGTAACATGTGTAACTTCTACCTTATAGAACCACTGAGTTGATCACTCACTTCCACTTTGGGTCGGTGTTTTAAAACACCAACCAGATGCTAATGTAGATGTAGGTACGGACGATGTCGATGCATTGGAGCAGGACTTCTTAGATGAGGAGGAATTCTCCTACTTCCAGCTCCTGGGCAGGCCGATGTAGGCCACGTGTCGTTTAATAGGGAACGTTGGGCGTCTGGGCTTAGCTGGATACCACATTTACATTACCACATTTTGTTCATTTTGAATTGTACATGTATATATTGAACCCAGTCGCGGACCCATACACTGGATGAAACTTTGTGAAACATATACATAATACTTTGGATTTACTCATTTGCTTAATTACGTTAACTTTGGAGTATGATACGCTGTTTAGTATAATTCTATGCATGCTAAATTGATCAACGTGAAAGAAATTAGAATATTATCTTCTACAGGACATAAGTAATGTTCGGAATCTCGGGATTCGAGCTTTGCTCGACCCTCAAAATTCAGGGCGTTACACTTTTCCTTTCTCTTCTCTTTTCTTTCCTCACTTCTGTTTCTCTACTTTCTGAGTTGGTCAACAAGGAGCCTGGCCTCAGACCCGATTCATCAGATGTGCCCCGACTCAACTCAGCATTTGCCAACTCGGCTGGACTTGTTGCAACCGAGTCAGTGAGGCTCGAAATCGGAACCGAACAGACCACCACTCACCCTCTAAGCCCTTCTCCTCTGCTTCTCTTTTGCTAATGTCCAACAACTGGACGTGACGATCTCAGCCTAACTCGTCATGGTTAGAGCTGAGTCGAATCACTCAGTTGTGGCAACAGATAAACGGCCCTCTCTCTTCTTCTCTTCCCGTTTCTCCTTTTCCTTCCTTTTGTTCTTCTTCCTTTATTTCCTTTCTTCCTTCTCTGCTTCTTTCATGTGCAGCAGCTGAGCTTTGGATATACAACTCCCCTCAGATCGTGAATCAAGGAAGAACCCGACCAGATTCGAGTCATCTAGTGCGGTAGTTCGGTGCGGGCATGAATGGAAACGTCTCATGCTCTTTCCCTCTTTCATTTCCTTTCTCTGCATCTTCTTCTTCTTCCTCTCTCTCTCTCTCTCTCTCTCTCTCTCTCTCTCTCTCTCTTTTCCCAGCATAGATGGGTCTGGACTCGACCCAGACTCAAACCGATCTAAGTTGACTCAGTGCAGTTGAGTCGAGCTCTCTCTCTTTCAATTTTCTATCTCTTTCACTCATTTCTATACCTTCTTCCTCTTCTTCTTATTTCTCTGTTGGAATGACCAGGTGAAAACTCGGGACTCGGCTTGAATTGCAGTGACTCGAACCGAGTCGGGTTGGCTTGATGCGGCTGCTTAGTGCAGCACTTTCTTTCCTCTCTCTCTCTCTCTATCCTTCCCTTTCGAAAAGGATGCCCTAAAAGGCAACCCTAAATAGGCTTTATTAAACCATTTCTAGAGGCTTCTATTTTAGCTAATTGGATGATTAGTTACAAGTTCAATCGTATAAGCCAACAAGATCAGAGATGATCTTAGTGTATTCTAATAGTATGGCTACGATCGGACTGTATAGATCAATTTCTGGGACACTGGCCCACTTCATAGATGTCCTTGATCAGTAAAATATGGCCCATCATAGAGGATGGGTTCTTCTGTTGAATGGGGAAGATGACGAGCTCTCTCATGGTAGATTCAAATATGATGGGTAAACTTATGATTCAATGCACATGGAGGGCATGAATTAGATCACTGAACCCTGTGGGACCCTCCAAATGGACGGTCATTAGCTATTAGCTAATGGGTTCGAGGTTAGCGTGCGGCGGTGCTTTGTGAGAGGATGGAACCCTAGAGAGAACGTGGATGGCTAGGATCAACTCGCACAAAGGCTAGGATTCACGGATGAGGAGGTATGACTAATGCTAGCTAGCATAAAAAACGGTTTCTGTTTTCAAAACCATTTTTCAACATTTTATTGTTCCAAAAAAAGGCACGTACAACTCTTCTTACGGTCGGGCTTGTGTGTATACATGCGGGAAAGTACGTGTGAAAACCATGGAATTTGGTCAGATTTGCGTCATGAACATGACAGACGGTTTGGATCGGTGTAATGGCTGGCGATGGTGGGCCATGATCGACTCAAATGGTAGTCGTCCGTTCAAACCGCAGTCGTGTGGGAGAAATGGGAGAAAGAGAGAGAAACTCTCTTTTTTAGGAAAAACACAGGTTAGCCCAATTTGACCAAGCTGACCAGTTCGGTGTGCTGCGGGAGCACCACCCTTGGTGTACATAATACACTTTATGGGGTCCAGTGTGATGTATTTGATCAATCCATTCCGTCTATATGTTTTAATAAATCATTTTAAGGTATTATGATAAAAGTGAGGTCCACTGTGATGTATTATTGAGAAACTCTCTTTTTCAGGAAAAACACAGGTTAGCCCACTTTGACCAAGTTGACTGGTTCGGTGTGCTGCGGGAGAACCACCCTTGGTGTACACAATACACTTTGTAGGGTCCACTGTGATGTATTTGATCAATCCACTTCGTCTATATGTTAATAAATCATTTTAAGGTATTATGATAAAAGTGAGGCAGATTTGCAGCTTAGATGGGCCATACTATAAGATTTTAAATTTATTTTATGATCTCTATTGAACCAACGGTCGGATTAACTCCAATTCTGAACCTTAAAGGTATGATGATTTTAAGGATTGTTTACATGGAAATCAACAGTAATCTCATTGATTAAATGGTCTGATAGTGACGATTAAGTGGTGGATTGATAGCTTGAGGGTTGTGGGTTTGATGAGTTGTGAATTTGGTCATTTTCTCTTGATTATTTAGATATCCTGAGATCATGGCCTTCCAAAGGTCTACAGCAGACAGATTTAATGGTTTCTAGGGCTGCGTAGTTACAATTTAATGGTTAATTTTATTGTTCGATAGTCAAATTAGGGGAATCATGTGTCAGATCATTCCATTTATGACCCACATGGGTTCTCAGGTCTCTAAGAATCGCTGGATTGGAATCCAACCACAAATTAAATAATCGGGTAGTCTCATGGTGATGATCAGGTGGTGGATTGACAATTCAAGGGTTGTGCACTCGAAGGATGGTGGGTTTGATTTATTTATCATAGGAAACTAAAATCTAACATTAAGTTTTCCTAATGATTGATGGTCCATCTTGAAATCCAACGGGTGGATGACTTGATCTATGGATGAGAATTACTTTCCACATTTAAATTTAGGCTAGAGTGAAGTTAAATGTTCAAATAAGTTAGGTTTGTATTTATGTTAGACTCGTATCCTAGACCGTACCATTCTGTAGACTCCCACGGTCCTCCCTGTCGAATTTTTGCAACCTGCGACCTGTAATCGGCATTTGTGCGTGACCCTAAGTTGCATCTCATATATCAAAGTTGGCTCGACCCGAAACTTGTACCCTTGCGACCGTGCCGTCACCGCGGTTCAAACGCCACGACTTACGCATCAATGCGATATCCAACCAGAGTTGTGGGCCCGTGTTTATTTCAAGGAAAACGTTGCGCGTTGTGAATTTCAAGAGAATCTCTAAAATCCGTCACATCAATCATCAAGTACACATCCTATCACAAGTACGAGTCAAGTACAAGCAACCCATCTCTCTTCCATTCTCAAAATCAACTCTCTCTCTCCACCCATCCCTTTCTTACACTCACCCATCACCCATCACTCACTCTTACATCACCTCTCTCTCTCTCTCATTTTCTCACTCCATTCAAGTAATTCTCAAGGAGAGGAAATGTCCATGAGAGGAGCCAAGTGTGGCCCACTCCCTCCCCCAAGATCTCTCATCTTCACCCTTTAAATCTCATTAACATCCATCAAAGGGAAAGCCATGGAGTTTAGGAGTCCAAGGAGCTAAAGAAGGAGTGATCTACGTGGGTGATCCACCATTGATTTCATTTAAGGGCCCACTTATGGTGGGACCCATCTTGATGTATGCATGTGCATGTAGGAGCTCATAGTGGCGGAGCTCCTCCCATCTCCACCATTTTTTTTCTCTCTCTCTCTCTCCTTTCCTCTCTTGGTGATGATGTGTGTGGCCCACCTATGATATGGTATGATGATTCAGACCGTCTGATTGTGGGACCCACCTTGCTACCCGTCCGTTTGGATAAGCTTAGATGAAGGAAACCACAAATCCTGGCTTGATTCAAAGCCCGAGTGGGCCACACCGACGTGGACCCACCTTAATGTTTTGTATCCTGCACCATCCATCTGGACATGTAGAGCTCTTGTGGGTTACGATGATGACAGCAGCAAGACTGCCCCACTGCGACGGTGGGCCGGCACCCCTCATTCATGTGATCCATCGGGGGTCGTCCATCTGGCCGGACGGCCAAGTTGAGTTGAAGTCTTTGTATTGACTCAGTAAGTTCTGTGGGTACATCACGAGGTATGTGTTATCTCCATACCATCCTTTGGGCAGCCGTGTGGGGCCCACCCCACACGTGCTGCACATGTGGGATGAGACCCACCTTGATGAACATGCCTTACATCCGAGCCATCCATCGTTTGAAATTGGTGTACCCTACCGTAACGTATGTGTTTTATAAATTTTACCCATCTATTTGGGACGTGGGGCCCACCCCACACGTGTGACACATGTGGGGGTGGGACTCACCTTGGTGTGTTTATTTTGTATCCACACCGTCCATCGCTGGACGGTGCTGGTGGGGCTTACCCAACGTGATGTGTTTGTATCCACACCGTCCATGTTGGGACGGTGGGACCCACCTTTGACATATGTGTTTCATCTATACCATTCACACCGTCCACGTAGGGACAGTGGGGCCCTGATATGGTCGCCGTACACGTGGGACATGACCCCACAATGATGTATGCATTGTATATCCTTCACCGTCCAGATGCTTGGGACAGTGGGGATTACCATGATGTACGTGCCATCCACACGTGGGACGCACCTTGATGGAGGTGCTGTATCTACATCGTCCATACTGTGGACCCCATACTAACAAAATAGCTGATGACATGTATTGATGTCAACAAGTTCTGAGGCCCACCATGCTGTATCTATTTCATCCGCACCGTCCAGTAAAGGATGGTGCTGGATGCACCTGCCTGGCACATGTGGGGTGGGGCCCACCTTGCTGATGTATGTGTCCTACATCCAATTGTCCATCAGGTTGGATGTGTGGTCCACCTTGATATATGTATTATATTGCCATGCCGTCCATCTGCTATGGATGGTGGGCCCCTTGCTACATGTGTTGTATATCCCATACCACCCATCCATTAGCTAGACTGGTGGGCCACACGTGTGGACCCACCTGATGTATGTGTTGCTCCCATGTCGTCCAGCGGCCATGGGGCTGACATGTGTTGTACATCCACACCGACCAGTTGTTTGGGATGGTGCTGGATGCACCTTGATGCATGTTTTAATCCATGCCATCCATTGCATGGACGGTGGGCCCCACATTGACATATTTGTGGCCTTTGATGAGGCCCAATGTGGTGTATGAGAGGCCCATATGTGCGGCCCAATGTGATATATTTGTGAGCCATTTGAGTGAGGCCCGATGTGTTGTGTATATGGCCCATGAGTGAGGCCCGACGTGGTATATGAAGCCCATGTGATGTGGCCCATTATGATGTATATGTGGCCCATGGGTGAGGCCCGATGTGTTGTATATGAAGCTCATGTGTTGCGGCCCATGATGATGTATATGAGGTCCATTTTGTTGTATGAGAGGCCCATGAGATGAGGCCCATTGTGATGTATATTAGGCCAATGTAAGCGGCCCATTGTGATGTATTTGTGGCCCATAGATATGGCCCATTTTGATGTATTTGTGACCCGTGTATAGGGCCCATTGTGATGTAATTGCAACCCGTGTATAAGGCCCATTGTCATGTATTTGTGGCCCATTTTGATGTATTTGCGACCCGTGTATAGGGCCCATTGTGATGTAATTACAGCCTGTGTATGAGGCCCATTGTGATGTATATACGGCCCATGTGATAAGGCACAATGTGATGTATTTGTGACCCATCGTGATGTATATTAGGCCCTTTGTGTGAGGCCCATTATGTTATGTATGAGGGCCTTGTATGAGGCTATAGGCCCACCATATGTTCCCCTCTATGTGGGCCATTCCTTAGGAGCAATTTTGGTTGAATGTCCACATTGATAGGTAATGATGGTTAAATGTCCACATTGTGACCTTCCCTTAGGCCTTGTTAGTCCCATTCTCATTGATGCCGATTATCGAGGCCGATGCTGATCATCGATGCCGATTATCAAGGCCGATTATCAATGTTGATTATCAGTGCCGATTATCGATACCGATTATGAGTATGTGACAACATAACATCATGATACATGCCCATAGGATGGGACACCAGAAATATTTGGTTCTAGCACTGTGGGCACATAGGATGTCCTTAGGTGAGAGTCTCAGAATCCTCTAGTACCGGAGGAGACTCCAACGTCTAGACCGAGTGGATACATGAGTGCCTAGGTGCCGAATACCAGTAGGCGGCATCTCCCACTATGTCATGGATGGTTGGAAGGGGGTGTGGCCTTATCCGCCCAAGTGAGGGGGTTGTAAGCTAAGCTAAGTTTGACCAGCTCCCAAATGAGTCTGCTATCGACGAGCCGGGTAGGTATTGGTAGACAATTGACTAGGCAGATAGTGAGGTCTTTTCCACTCACTGGTTATGCGGCTAGGGAGGAGGTAGCCATTGTGGAGTGTACTAAACCCTAGTGATATCTCAGAGATGAGCCACAATGACATGTGGACGTACTGAGTATGGGGTTACGTACCCACCATTTGACTCATTCATTCATTCATTCACTATTCACTCGGGCTGATGGTGTATACTGAGTATGTCTCCGCATTGCATAGCTGATCTACATTGCTTCCTCAGTATATGATATTGACTTATTATGTTTTTGCATCGCATAGCCTGGATAAGGCTGGTGGTATTTACGGACTTACCAGCATATTTCTGCATTGCTCTGATATTGCATTCTTGGCACTTACCTTGCGAACACATTTACACTACCCTCTAAGCTTTTTATAAGCTTATGCACGATAGATGCGTGCAAGTGGCGTTAGGTCGAAGCAGTGTTGAGCTTGGAGTGTGCGGCTGTCTTCTGGAGCTTTGATTTTTTACATATGTATTTCCTTTTTAGCACTATATTCAACTGTTCATATTAGTGGATATGTGATGATGATGTTGTCTTTGTGATTTGGGTAAACTTATGGTTATGCTTGTTATGAAACAAATGTACATTGAAAATTCTCCTTGTAGGATCTTAGGATTGAAAATATAGCGTATGGACGTTGGAAGCCGAGAATGGGGTATTACAGAGGCTGTCGGCGCTAGATTCGGCAATCGAGAATTTTGTGAGTCCGGTTTTCGAGTTTGGGGTGTGACAATTTATAACAAGTTAGGTTACATAGTAACACCCGAGTACTGAAAAGTACAGGGTGTTACAATTCTGGACCGAAATCTTGAGTCATCGAACAGGGTTCGATGACATCGAACATACATGTTCAATGACATCGAAGAAAGACTCTTAAACATCCAACAACCAAAATGAAACAACTCTCATGTCATCGAACAACCCGTGATGATAGCGAACGTTCATGTTTGATGTCATCGATACTGTCTCGATGACATCGAAAAATGGGATACTTAAGTCTAGCAAGCTCAGGTTGAAAAATCACTTAAAAGCTTCGATGACTCGAACCACGTTCGATGACATCGAAAGTCAACATTCGATGACATCGAATCTATGATCAATTTTATTGAATATAAACCTGACTTGACCAGAGAGTTCTATAGGAAATATCATAAACTCTTCGATGCAATCGAACTCCATTCGATGACATTGAAATTCAAATATCGATGACATCGAAGGTGTGATCGATTACATCGAATATGGACTATACTTGTTCAGAGTGCTTTAAAGAAAATCGACTAGACTCTTCAATTTCATCAAACCATCTTCAATGACATCAAAATTCAAATTTTGATGACATCGAACAATGATATGAGATGTCCAACAAGCGTCAAACTTTTTCTGCGAAAATCTCAGTGTCATCTAACTATTACTTGATGACATCAAAGGTGACCTTTAATGACATCGAACACATTTCGATGGCATCAAATTCAAACATAATCTGTCCATTTTTTTACTGTTGGGATTTTTGCCTTTATATCTGGAAGCTTGGTTTCTGGGTTTGTATTGAGAAAAAGAGTGAGTTCTGAGAGAGTAATTATTACCTACCATCATAAATCCTTTTTCTCATGGAAGTGCATCCTTAAACTCCTTAAATGCAATCATTGAAGAATCAATAGATTGGATTGGAGAATGAACTTCACCATTCAAGGATCCTCCAACAACTCACTTAATGACAAATTATTGTGCTGGAATCTCTTGAATGCATAATACCCTGGAATCTCTTTGTCACTTAAAGACCAACATTTATTAAAGTAGATTCCTCTAAATACCTTGACTCAACTCTGACGACATTGGGAGCATCTACAGTTGTTACGGATCATGGGAGCTGAAGATTCTTCGTCAACAAGGGAGATTATCTTCATCATGTGTTAGAAACAGGCTCACCTACTTACAAGTAAGTCATTAAAGTCTATAGAATCTGAAGACCTTTCCTTGTGTAGGATCGAGTTTCAGGTTATATCTCACAAACTTGCTAAGACCTTTTTACAGGCCTCTGACGGAAGAATGCGTATAGAGTCATTGTGTAAGATCTATAGTGCCTTATGTAGGCACGATTGATTGCCTTGGTTAGGCAATTCCTTGTGTAGGATATATCTGTCTGGTGTAGGTAGTACCATATGTAGATTGTGAAGATTTATGGTTAACTTGATTTAAAACCATTGGATAGTATAATCCGGCACACTCTAGGGTGGAGTGCGACAACCGGGAGTGGAGTAGGCACCTGGCCGAACCACTATATATCGCTGTGTTTATGATGATTTTTCCTATTTGGATTGATTGTTGAAATACTCAATTATGCATCATTTATGTTTGATAAAATGCCGCACTTAGATCTCTTAATGCTTTAGAATATGAATGTGAATGATTCTTTGATAATCTTACTCAATTAATCTTAAATTGGTAGATATTATAGCATAGTAAGATTAGAGATTTTAAAAAGTCCTATTCACTCCCCTCTAGGACCTTGGTTATACATCCGTACTTCAATAGTATTAGTCTAACAACAATTTCAATTAGTATCAAAGCGGGTTCCTCTTGAAGGGTTTAAAAACCTAGAGGGAGATCCTAACTGAAGTTGGAATTATGGCCAAAGGAGAGGGACCATCGGTCTCTTACCCTCCTATCTTTGATGGTTCAAATTATGTTTATTGGAAAATGAGAATGTACTATTTTTTACAGTCTTTGGATCATGATGTTTGAGAGACTGTTGAGAATGGATATGTGCCACCAACTGAACAAGTGATACTCGAAAACGGCACAACTATCTCTAAACCTAAACCAAAAGAGAAGTGGACTCAATTTGATAAAGAAATTAAAAACTATGAATGCTATTTACTGTGGATTTTCACTATAGGTGTTCAATCAGATTAGTATGTGTGGAACCTCAAAAACAAAATGAGATTTATTGAAAGCAACCCACGAAGGAACCAACACAGTAAAAATTTCAGGGCTGTAGCTCTTGACATCCCAATTCGAACACATAAAGATGGAAGAACACGAGACATTCATGGAGTTTTTCACAAGGCTGAATGGCATATGTAACTCCATGGGGGGACTTAGGGAGAAAATTCTAGTACCTAAAATTTGTAGAAAAATTCTGAGATCTTTGGCGGAACGTTTTAACTCCAAAGTTACTACCGTTGAAGAATGTAGGAATATAGAGGAAATGAAAGTAGAAGAACTAGTTGGTTCTCTACAAACTTTTGAACTACATTTCAAACCACCCACAAAATTCAAAAATAATGTTCTCAAAGCCTCTAAAAACATAACTATAATATAGGAAGAAGAAAGTGAAAATGAAGATGTTGATGAGGAGGTGGCTCCCTTGGCTCACGATTTAAAAAATTCTTCAACAAGAACCGTGGAAAATTATACAACAATAAGGGGAAACAATTATAAGTGCCATAGTATAAATCTAGCACCCGAAGAGTTGTCAAATTTTATTGCGCCAAACCATTTAGAATTTATATCGTGCTTTGATTTGAAGTGATCAGGTTCGTGCATTTTAAAGTTGTCTACATCTTCGTCAAACTTGCCTGCATTTTCAAGTTGAAGAGAAGATTGTTGAAGTTTATGGTTTCAAGCTTAAATTCAAGAACTAAGGCTCGAGTACTCAAGTTTAATTTTGAAGTTCAAATACTGTACGCTAAAGATTCAAGAACTCAAGAGTAACTCAAGCTCAAGTTCAAGAGATCGAACTCAAGCTTCACGTATCATAAGTAATCAAGATTCTGAAGCGAATGATGTTTTAATTGTTCCAACTCACAAATAAGATATGGACGACCCTAGATTGACCATAGGTTGTGTCATATTCATTGCATATTTTATGTGGGTCATTTCATAAGTTTATAGGTCATTTTCTCGACTTGTCTTAGTCATTGTTCGACTTGTCTAAGTACTGGATCGACCAGTCTAAGAGTTTTCTCTACTAGTCCAAGATTTGTTATAAATTTTCAAAATTTTTTGTTGGACTCTCGACCAGTCCTGGAGATTGCTCGACCAACCGAGAGATCAGTGCTCACCGGTCGTGCAGGCTTGACTCAAAGTCTAGCAAGCTTTTTTGGTCCCACTTGACCAGTCGAGTGCATTGCTCGACCAATCGAGCAGGCCACTCGACCAATCGAGTAACGACCTTATCTTATCGTGCTAGAAAATTTGAAATTTTGTTGGCCCTTCGATCCGTCGAATCGACCCTTAGACTAGTCGAGTGAATAATATTTTCACCTATAAATAGAGCATGAATTTCAGAGTTTATTCATTCATTCAAAACTAATTAAAGACACCACTCTAAGAGACAAGTTTGTGAATTTATTAAGCTATATTGTGCTCATTTTATATTCTCTTTAATTAGCTTTTGTACTTTGATTTTGTGATCTTTATTCCAATCTTACATTAAGAAGGGATTTGTGTTTTCCCATTTCTTGAGATCAAAATCAAATCAAGCTAGCCCAGGTTGATTTAATTAAAAATCATTTAAAACTAGAACCTTTTCATCTGTGAGACTGGACATTGAACATCTTCGTCTATATCGGATTGGTTCTATCGGGCTTCTTCAAAAGGAGAATTTCTAGATAAGTATCATTTACAATTCTGTGTATCTTTTTGTGGTTTTTGAGGTTGTGCCAGAAAAATCTCTTTTTGGTTTTGTCTGAGGTAATCTAGAAAATCTCAGAGTGTGGAGTTTTTGTAATTGTGTAAACCCAACTAAAGACACAATTGTGAAAGTTTTAAGGTGAACCTTGGAAAACCTTTTTCATAATGAACGCTAATATCTAGAGGGAGTAGATATTAGGAGTGGAGTAGTTGTGTGGCTGTTTTCTAACAGTTAGTGTACACACAAGTGAACCACTATAATTTCTGGAGTTGTGGTGGATGATTGAATGTGCTTACGTGTGTGAATGTTGTAATTTACTTTAAGCATTTGTGGTGAATGTTGTAATTAATTTTATGCACTTGTGGGAATGTTATAATAACTTAGTTTATTTCCTTTGCCTTTTTATTGGTTTGGATTTTTTATATTTACAAATGTTCTAGTAAGGTTGTCCTGCCATAAGCCTTTGGTTTTTGGTGTTAGGTTGTCCTTAGAACTAAGTTTGTATCAACCTCTCAAGACTAGTACATTTGAGGTTGCTATTTACTTGTGCTTCTTTATTATTTGATTGTGCTATCTTTCTTTCAATTCTGCATTTAATTTTAATTTGGCATAGTCCTATTCACCCCCCCTCTAGGACGTTTAGCTTGCTCTTTTCAAGTGGTATCAAAGCCTAATTAGCTCTTTTTTATTTGGATTTATTTCCTCAGCGAACCGATCTGAGCTTATAAGATGTCAAATTTTGATAGCCTCTCAATCACTAGGCCTCCACCTTTTGATGGCTCCAATTGTGCCTATTGGAAAGCCAGAATGAAGATCTTTTTAAGGTCCATAAATGAGAGCATGTGGCAAGCCACAGTGACTAGATGGACCCCTTCTACCATTGAAGTGACTGGCACTGATGGATCCAAAACTATAAAAGTTACACCATATTTTTCTTGGACCGCACTTCAGAAAAATGAGAGTAGTGCCAATGTAAAGGCTTTAAATGCAATTACTTATGCACTATCACCGGATGAATTCTAAAGAATTATATCTTGTGATACTGCAAAGCAAGCCTGGGACATTCTAGAAATGACACACGAGGGTACGACTATTGTCAAGAAATTTAAACTTCAAATCCTCACCACTCGATTTGAGGAGATACATATGGAAGAAAGTGAAACTTTCATGGACTTCTATACTAAGTTAAATGGCATAGTCAACTCTATGTGGGGTCTTGGTGATAGCATCCTAGAAAGTAAAGTCTCTGCAAAGATACTGTGCTCATTGCCTGATAGGTTCAATTATAAGGTGATCGCGATCCAGGAACTTCGTGATATGGATAATATGAGGTTGAAGAGCTGGTTGGTTCTTTATAAACCTATGAGTTAATCTTTTAGGCTCCTAAAGGTAAGTCCATAGCCCTTAAGTCTTCTAAAAATATTTCTCATGATAAGGTTAGTAATTCTGATTGTGAAAATTCTGAAGATGATATGACACTATTAGCCAAGAAGTTTTATAAAATTTTCAAAAGTAAAAAGAGGGTAGATTTTCAAAAACCTTCAGAAAAGAAAAGGACTAGATCTAAAACTTAGAAATCTATTAAAGACAACCAATGTTTCAACTGCCATGAATACGGGCATCTGGCAAATAAATGTCCTAAGAGGGATAAATCTGAAAAGAAATGCATGTTGACTACATAGGATGAATCGTCTTGCTTTGAAGCCTCTTCTGAGTTAGAAGATTCTGAACCCGAGTCTTCTCATGTGGTTAAAGCCTTAATGACTCTAGCCAAAGTCACTTACTCAGACAATTGTGATTCAACTAGTGATGAAAATCTGAGAAGTGATCTTGAAAATGATGAGGATTTACAAGATGCCTATGATGCCCTATACAGGGAATGTCACGCCCCAAACTCGAAAATCGGGCTCTCAAAATTCCCGATCATAGAATCTAGTGCCGACAGCCTCCATAGTACCTCATTCTCGGCTCCCAGTGCCTATACACCTGATTCCGATCCTGGGATCCTACAAGGAGGATTTTTCAATGTACATTTATCTTGTAAGAAGCATTACTACAAGTATACCCAAATCACAAAGACAACATCACCGTCACATATCTACTAATATAAATATTTGAATACAATGTCAAAAGGAAAATACATATATATCAAAAACCAAAGCTTCAGAAGTCAGCTGCACCCTCCAAGCTTGACGCTGCTACAACCTAATGCCACCTGCATGCATCTATCATGCATAAGCTTATAAAAAGCTTAGAGGGAGGTGTAAGTGTGTACACAAGGTAAGTGCCATGTATTCAATACAATGCCAAAATCATACAATATCAAAATTACTAGCAAGATCATGAATCATACTATATCAGAGTAAGCGAAAATACTGCAAGTCTACAAATCATTCAATATCAGAATATGCAATACAGATCAACTATGCAAATGCGGAATCATAGAGAGCTAAATATCAGATGCCGATGATGTAGTGTAATACGCAAATGTTACTAAGTCTGTCTAAGCCATATAAGTGCAGAAACATAGCAACCAAAAATGCCACATGCCCCGGATGTAATGCGATATGCGATGCGAATGAAATGACCAAGCTAAAGTGTGAAGTCGGGATGATAGTACGTAGTATCGCGGGCTACGGGGTCCACCACAAGGGACTTCTATCCAAACCAGTCCCACACCTAAATTTGGATAGTCAGACACAATGTGGTAAACTCCTGATCTCAGGTTGGTCGCACACCCCAACCGAAATCCTGGCCATTGTGAAGGTACACAACAAATTAGTTACGCACCACCAGCTCGAGTGGATAGTGAATGAATGAATGAATGAGTAAAATGCTGGGTATATAACTCTTGCTCAGTAAGTCCACATATCATACCATACATCTCTGAGATCATCATTGGGGTCTATTACACTCCAAACCAGATTGTCATCCCATTGCGGGCAACAAGGTGAGTGGAAGAGACCTTACTATCCGCCTACCAATATCGGGCCCGACTCGTTGATAGCGGACCCATTCCTCGAGTTGGTCAAACTCAACCTAGATTTGCCCCCTCCTCTGGGGCAGGTAAGGCCACACCCCCTTCTAACAGACCACGACATAGTAGAAGACATGGCCTAATGGTATACGACCCTCATGCGCTCATGCATCCACTTGGTCTAGATGTTGGAGTAACCTCTGGTACTAAAAGGGTTTAGAGAATTTCACCCAAAGATATCAATAACACCACATGTAGAACAGATTTCAGGTGTCCCATCTGGCCATCCACGATATGCCTGTGGAGGCTACGGCCCTGATGTCGCTAGGGCGTACTGTGGTCATATCACAAAATGCGAGATGCATGAGTCATACTATCCGGTCATGCATTAAACTTATGCGTACTACGCTCTCATGTGGACAACTCCTCCTATCAGGGAGTCCCATAATAATCTGCCCAATGGTATGTGTTATGATCAATCGTTCTTCATATCAGGCATACATATGATGCACATGGGCATGGGTCGTGAAGCTATACTAAGCATGTTATATGATGATGGTGTACTTTCCTCATATCAAGGATAGGCTTAGACAACCGACTCATAATAGGAATGGGCCTCACAATGGGCCCAAGGGAAGGTCATAATGTGGACATCTAACCATCATTGTCCATCAATGTGGACATTTAACTAACATTGCTCCCAAGCAGTGGCCCACATAAACATCATTACATACATTATAGTGAAATCACATATTACATTGGTCCACACATTCATCGCATTAGGCCTCACTCAAGGGCCACATATACACCACATCGGGCCTCGCCATACGGGCCACAAATGCATCACAATGGGCCTTATCAACTGGGCAACAAATACATCATAATGGGCCACATACTCAGGCCTAATACACATCACAATGGGCCGCATGACATGGGCCTAACATATATCACAATAGTTCGCTCACATGGGCCTAACACATCACCATGGGCCACTCACACGGGCCTAATACACATCACTATGGGTCACATCTCATGAGCCTAATTCACATCACTATGGGCCACATCACATGGGCCTAACACGCATCACTATGGGCCGCTCACATGGGCCTAACACACAACACTATGGGCCACATCACATGGGCCTAACACATCACTATGGGCCGCTCACACTGGCCTAACACACATCACTATGGGCCACATCACATGGGCCTCGAATACAACTCAATGGGCCACACTAAAAAGGGCCATGAATACACAACAGGTGGGCCTTGCACATGGGCCTCATACATGTCAAGTGGACTACATCAATGGGCCGCATCAATGGGCCTCAAATGGGCTTAGACCACACCAAAAATCATTTCACTAGTTTCAAGTGTAACATGTGTATCATTGCACATTATCACTCTATAGGGCACATGACCACTAATGATGATCAACACTATATATGAAAATCAGCACCTTCCAACCATTATCCATGTAAATCAGCACCGTTCAAACATTATCCATGTAAATTAGCACCGTCCAAACACTGTCTAGCATCGTCCAGCACCATCTAGATGGTATGGATGGAATAAATACATCAGGGTGGTCCACCAATGGACGGATGGTTTGGATTTAACACATATATCATAGGGGTGGGCCCCACCTGTCCACTGACGTTAGCAGCAGCAATTACTGTTGCTGTAAAGGGATGCACGACATGGATGAAGCCTACATCACAGTGGGCCACGTCCAGATGGAGTGATGGATAGATGAAACACACACTTCATGGTGGGGACCCACTGTCCCAACCAGGGATGGTGAGGATGAAACCATACATCACAGTGGGCTCCACCATGGATGGATGGTGTGGACGATACACATACATCACGACGGGTCTCACCGTCCAAGTTGCTGGACGGTGTGGATACACTACATACATCAAAGTGGGCTCAACCGTGATGGATGTCGTGGATATATCACGCGCATCAGGTGGGCCACATGGCATTAAAGAGAGAGAGAGAGAGAGAGAGAGAGAGAGAGAGAGAGAGAAGGGGAGGGACCCCGCCACTATGGGCCCTCCCTATACAATGCATACATTAAGATGGGTCCCACCAATGTGGGCCCTTAAATCACAAAAAGGTAAATACAAGATCACCCACCGTCGATCTCCTCTCCCTTCTTTCGCCAATGCGATCTAGAGCTCCAAGGGGTGCGATTCAACGGTCGAGATGGACTTTGGATGGTGAGATTGGGTGGTAGGAAGGTGGGCACACCTAACTCTCTCAATGAGCTTGGATGATTCTCATGGTTGCTTGGGAGATGGGTTTGAGAAATGAGAAAGAGAGGGTTGTAAGGAGAGAGAGGGATGGTTGATGGAGTGATGGGTGTACTTGATGGGTGGAGAGAGAGAGAGTTGACTTTAGGGGTTGCTTGGGGATAGGGTGGTGAGGTGATGTGTACTTTACATTTGATGGGATTAATTAGACATGATTTGAAATCTCTCTTGGGTTTTGCAAATGTGTGGCATTTTTCTCGAACTGAACGTGGACCCACATCTCCTGGCCCGGGTATCACCTCGGTGCGTGAGATGCGGCATCGGAACCTTGGCGACGGCGCGGTCGCTAGGGTACAAGTCTCGGATCAAGCCGACTCTGGAATACATAATATGACTTAGAATCATGCACAAATGCTGGTTACAGATCCTGGGTTGCCGGAATTCGACTAGGAGGACCGCGGAAGCCTACAGAACGATTCGGTCTAGGATACGGGTCTTACAGGGAAAGTTGCAAGATAGTTGTAAAAATTAAAACTTCAAAAGGAAAAGTTTTTAAAGTTAAAAGAAAATTTTGATAACTTAGTTTTAGAAAAATCACATTTTTCTTATTCTTTTGAAAAAGCTAAGTGTGATTTAGATTTCAAAACATCCCAAGTTGAAAACCTTAAATCAGAAAATGAAAAACTAAAACTAGAAGTCTCTTCTCTCTTGAGTATGAAGGATACTTGGAGGTATGCCTAAGGTGATCCTAAATTAGAAAGACTATTAACCGTATCAAGGAAATGTGGTGATAGATCTGGTCTGGGCTACGATAATAATACACCTCCTAAAAATAAGTCCACTCATCCTAAGTTTGTTAAAGGGGAGTCCTCTAACTTAAAAGGGAAAATTCTAAATCAAAATAGTTTCAAAAATCCTAAAACTTTCTAGGCTACAAAACTTAAAAGCAACCATTCAATTATAGAAATCAGAACACCTTAGCTGAGAAAATTATTAATTTACTCAAGAAGCTTCTAAATCTAACTCGAATGGTAGAATATACAACAACTATAAGCATAGAAAAACCAACTATGCTCCAAAACCCAAAACTGTAATGAAATAGGTCCCTAAGGTTGCTTGTCTGGTTTCCCACACCGCTTTCAAGGCTACGAGTCAATCAAAGTGGTACCTCGACAGTGGTTGCTCTAGACACATGACAGGTGATAAAGATTTATTCACCAATTTCAAAGATATGGCTGATGGTTCAGTCACATTCGGTGATGGTAGCAACTGCAGAATTGTTGGCCAAGGTATGGTTTAACTCTTTAATCTTCCTCCATTTGAGAATGTCTTGTTTGTAGAAGGCCTTAAGCATAATCTATTAAGCATTTCTCAAATTTGTGATAATAAGCATAGCGTAAAGTTCACCAACCAAGGGTGTGAAATTTCTATTGAGAATGGTTCTGTGATATTAACTGGTCGTTGAACATCTGAGAATTGCTATATAGTCAGTAATTCAAGCTCGTCTAAGTTATCATGTTATATGGTCCAAACTGATGAGACTGAATGATGACATAAACGCCTAGGACATGTACACAACCATAATCTTTATAGACTGAGCAAAGGTGAAGTAATAAGTGGTCTACCAAACTAAGAGTGATCTAAGAAAGTGAACTCTAATGCCACATCCAAATCCCTTGAACCCCTCCACATGGATCTCGTTGGACTGACTAGAATGGAGAGTCGAGGCGGTAAGAAATATAATCTGGTAATAGTAGATGATTTTACCAGGTATACATGGGTAGTTCTCATGAGAGCGAAATCTGAAGCTCTCGATGAAGTGAAAAGGGTACTCAAGTGTATCCAAACTGAGAAGGAATCACATATCTCTAAAATTTGTAGTGATCATGGTTTCGAATTTGATAATAGCAGTTTTGAGAAGTTCTGTAGTGATCACGAAATATCGCATGAGTATTCTGCACCCAAAATACTTCAACAGAATGGGGTAGTTGAATGAAAGAAATTGTGTGCTTCAAGAAATGGTTAATGTGATGTTAAATAGCATGAAACTTCCTAAAAATCTTTGGGCTGAAGCAGTGAACATGACTTGTTATATCATTAACCATGTTTATACTAGAAAATCTAATAATAAGACTGCATATGAACTATGGTTAAATAAGAAACCAATAGTCAAATACTTTTGAGTCTTTGGCAGTAAATGCTATATTCTATATGACCGGGAAAATCTGGGAAAATTCGACAGTAAAAGTGATGAGGGTATTTTCCTAGGATATATGCTAAATATTCGAGGGTATCGTGTTCTCAATAAGAGGACCAGTGTAATTTAGGAGTTGATTAATGTGGTTATAGATGATCACCTGAATACACCAGTCTCAAGTTCAGAAGATGATGAAGTCTCTTTATTTGATAAACCAGAGTCTTCATTTAGTCGAAATGACACTGAACTGTGTTCAGTTAAAGACCATCCAACTAATCAAATTCTTAGTAATCCTCTCATTGGTATGTGCACTCGTAGACAATTAGAACCTATTTGTAATTATCTGTGCTTCACATCCTAGATTGAGCCGGCCAATGTAAAAAAAGAGCTTGCTGATGAAAACTGGATAGTAGCTATGCAAGAAGAACTTAATCAATTTGTAAGGAATGATGTATGGTACTTAGTTCCTAGACCTGATGATAAACATATTATTGGAACTAAATGGATCTTTAAAAATAAGTCTGATGAACTTGGTAATATCATAAGAAACAAAGCTAGACTGGTTGTACAAGGGTACACTCAGATAAAAGGCATCGATTATGATGAAACCTTTGCCCCAGTAGCTTGTCTTGAATCTATTAGACTGTTTATATCCATTGCTTATTACAAAAAATTCAAAATTTATCAAATGGATGTTAAGAGTGCTTTCTTGAATGGTTATCTACATGATGAAGTATATGTAGAACAACCTACTGGTTTTGAAGACCCTAAACATACTGATCATGTTTATCGCCTGAAAATGACATTCTATAGATTAAAACAATCTCCCAGGGCATGGTACGAGAAATTGACTAAGTTTTTACTATGTCATAACATAATAATGGGGAGTGTTGATAAGACTGTTGGAGCATAAAAATTATTATCATGAGAGAGAAAGATTAACATTCATGGGACAACTGGTGGAGGAAGATAAGTTGCGCGGGTCGTGTAACCCAGTGATTCAGTTGCGTGGGTTGTACAACCAAGAGATTCAGTTGCACGGGTCACGCAACCAAGTGATTTAGTTGCGCGGGTCCCACAACTGAGACAACAGTTGCGCAGGTCACGCAACAAGGGCGACAGTTGCACGGATCGTGCAATCAAGAAGTTAGTTGCGCCAGTCGCGCAACGAGGAAGGCAGTTGCGCCGGTTGCGCAACGAGGAAGGCAGTTGCACAGGTCTCGCAATCAACGAAGACCACTAACACATGTGAGGGGCCTATAAATACCCCGCTCTTCCTCTCATTTAAGATATAGAGATATTTTGAAAACTAGAGCAAAACAACTGAAGGTAGAAGGGAGAGGCAATGATCAGTTGCGCGGACCGCGCAACCAGCTGTATCAGTTGCGCCAACTGCGCAACCAAGATGTCTGTTGCATGGACCAAGTAACCAATTTATTGGTTGCGCGAGTCGCGCAACAGATCAGCTAATCAGCTTTGTGCAGGAGCTGAAATGGTGCTGAGTCTTCAAACCTCCTTTGAAAGGAGAGATCAGTTGATTAATTCAACATTCCTCCTAAGTATTGGGAGATGACTGAAGAAGCTACCAGAGTGCTGCTGAAATTTCTATCTCCATTGAGATTGATTGATCAATTCAGCAATTCCTCCTAAGTGTTGGGAGATGACCGAAATAGCGTCGGAGTGCTGCCGAAATTTATATTGAACCATAACAATTGCACTTAGAATAATTCTTTAATTCTAAATGATTTACCTTAGAATCAAGGGATGTAGAAAGGATGTAAATGAACTCAATATCAATAAAAATATGATGATGATTGTTCTGAATACTCTTTCGTTATGTTTGAATAAGATCAGTTCCCAAAGTAGATACTTTTATTTTTTGTCGAAACAAAATGGCGACTCTGCTGGGAACTTGATCTTATTTTAGCATTAACAAAGAGATGATTAAGAACTTTCACCATAGTTTGGTGTCTTTCTGACTCCAAAATGGCGACTCTCAGCGGGAACATCCTCCCCTTCATCTCTAAGATAGATCATCTTATCTTATAAATACTAACTATAAATGTTTTCATGACAGAAGGTGTCCAAATTCAACTGTAAGTCAAAATCAATGGCAACTCCTGCAAGAGAAATAAGCTTTCATTTTACATCAACCGGATTCGTGATAAAATATATACTGGATCAAGTTCCTGCATACGTAATGCAGTTTCCCGCAAGCAAAAGCAACATGACTCAAGCAACAGCTGGGGTCGTATCTGTTTCACCCCAATCAGCGGATAGTGATAGAGGCTGGACCGTTGTAATGTCCCACAAAATAAGGGCACGAATGCGAGAAATGCTCGAACAAATCTGCCTTCGCCGAGAGTTAGAAGGCCTATAACACGTAATGTAGTCAAGAAGCATCCTGAACTCGCTCCACCTGCAATATACCCTGAGCGAGTAATTCCACAGGTGGCTTTCTGTGATTTTTTGGCTTTAGTCGCCCCAAGGGTAAGATGGGCGAAAGAGTAGAAAGGCAAAGCATTAATGGCAAGTCCACTAACATTTCTGTCTCCCCAGATAAGTTCGCCGATGTCCGTATCATCCCAACCGGTTGATAGCTCCAAGAGCGTGGAGAAGTCAAACGAGATCCCATCTTCTCCCTTCTTTCTCAGTCCTGTTATGTCTGCATATTCTCGCCCTACTCCCACTACAGCTTCATCAAAGAGTGGCGAATCCACGGTATATGTGACTGGGACAAACCAAAACAATATACCGACTGCAAAGGATCACATCAATGAGATGGCGGAAGCACAAAGGATGCTAACAGAAGAATGCAGACATCTCAGAGAGGCACTATCAACCCTGGCACATAACGTAGCTTAGATGGCGGCTCCACCAATGATGGGTACGGTGAATGGACAGGAAAATCGGCCCGAAGGCTATCATCCACAAAGGGAAGGATCACGAGGATCCGTTCTCGCTGCCAGAACTATAATGCAAGATGATATAAGACAAGTCGCTGAAGAAACTGTGAGAATAGAAAGGGAGCGTGAAAATACTGGCCGCTTTAGATATCGTACGCCATATCAAAGGGAGGCAGAGGATGTTCCATTCCAGGCCAACTTCAAGCATCCAGATTTTCAGAAGTTTAATGGGGAAGGCTCTCCAGAAGAGCATCTGATGCACTTCATTACAAGCATGGGGAATTTTTCTACAATACCGTAATATTGTTTAAGATTGTTTAGGTCATCGCTAACACACAAAGCATTTCGGTGGTATTCCAGCCTGGCACCAGGGTCGATGCGAACTTGGGAGCAAATGCAGGACGCCTTTATGTCAAATTTCTTCTCCTCAGAACATGATGTTAGCATTACAAAGTTGGCTTCCATACGGCAGAGAGAAAATGAGCTAGTAGAGAAGTTCATAGACAGGTGGAAAATATTGGGAGCCTCGTGCAGACAGTTGCTAGAAGAAAAAGAACAGGTTAAAATGTGCTTGAATTCTATGGAAACAGGAATTGCATTCGGACTCACCAGTGCCGATATCAGAACATTCCGTAATCTAGCCACCAAGGCTCATGCTTTGGAATTAATAACTCATAAAATGCCAGCATTCCACCATGAGATAGCTAGGAGGGTACCCAGTAGGATGAGTGTGAATACTGTCGATCGTGATAAGAAGAGCAAAGATGTAAGGGATTCAAGGGACAAAAGCCCGGAACGAAAAGAAGGATGGAACCAGTCGAGAAATAGATACAATGAAAAGAGACTCCGAATGCTTGATTTTCATGAAGGGTTCGATTTTGAATAAGAAGATGTAGTTCCTATGATGAAACAACTGCTAAAAGCTGGCACAATACAATTACCGGAACCCAAGTGCCCCGAAGATGTGACAAAAACCAAGGAAAGAGATTTATGCCGCTATCATCGTCTGGTGGGACATCCGACAAAGAATTGTTACACGTTAAAGTGCATAATACAGTGAATGATAGATAAGAACGAGATAATAATCGGTAAAGGAAAAGAGAAGAGTACGAGGGTAACAACAAACATGCTCACGATCCAGGAAAAGGCCCGAGCGGTAAAAGAGAAAGAAGACCAAAATCCCCAAAAAGTGACAAAGAAAGTAGCAGTTATCACGTTGCGATCAGGAGAGAAAATGAAAAGCCCTGTTAAGAAGAAACTAGGGATTATGAGAAAGGAGGTCGTTGAAAAGTAGAACAATGGTGATGAAAATAAAAAAGGGAGTGAAGTGGCAAGGGTGACTTATGATGTGGTTAGTCATTTGAAGGGCATACCAACGCGGTTGAGCATTTATGACACACTTAAGTTATCAAAGGAATTCTGACAGAGCTTAGTCCAAGCATTATCTGATCATAATGTTAGAGAAATTTTACTAACAGAGATAAGATGCGAAGAGCGTGAAGGACGAGCAAATTGCCTGCCAATCGTTTCATTCTCCGATGATGATTTGATCTGCGAGGCAGAACATAACAGACCATTAATGATAGAAGGTCATATCTGTGGAAAGAAAGTTAGACGAATTATGATAGATAATGGGTCTGCAGTAAACCTTTTGCTACTCGCTATGATAAGCAAGCTGGGATATCGTCGTTCTGATTTACGTCCTAGTGGAATGATGATATAGGGTTTCAACCAAGATGGGTAGCGCGCACTTGGTAAGATTACAGTGACATTAGAAATAGGAGAATTGATGACTGATGTTGTGTGCCACGTTATAAATGCCATGGATACATCAGTAGGGTATTATACCCTCTACACTGCACCAATGCTTCAAATACTGCAAAGACGGAGTACAATATAAGGTGATGATAGATGCAAAACTGTATACAGAGGCTGAGTCTTTCTTTGCAGATGTAAGCTACTACAAAGGGTTCGCTGAAGAAGTAAGAGATGATGAGGAAACCAGAATACTAAAAGATATTCAGGTAAACAATGTCAGAGAAGAAAGGGCAGAATCTTTTAGGACTGCAAAAGTAAAGAAGAAATTCTATTTTGTACCCGAGCGCTTGAGACAACCAGGGCAACCGTCACTAACCTTATTATCGCCGAACAACCCGGGAGGTACACTCCAGTGAATACGGAGCACAACAGGTTGGTCGAAACCTATTTCACAGAATACATCGAATGGGTTTTTATTGGCCCACCATGTTCAAAGACGCAATATACTGTGCAAAGCGGTGCTATGAATGTCAAATTCACGGAGACGTTATATACGATCCTCTAGAAGATCTGCATTAGTCTGTCACCTCTTGGCTCTTCTCCGCTTGGCGGCTCGACGTAATTGGTCCTATAAATCCATTTTCGTCCAAAGGAAAGTAGTATATTCTAGCAGCCACTGATTATGTAACAGCCCAAATTTTTGCCAACCTGAAATTAGACGTCCTTAGGCAATGGGCCGCTCCTAACACCTTATTAACTTGTCAGAACTGAACCCCACAGTCTAAAATCGCTTCTGAACCCATTTCCTTCACAAATCCAACCCTACACCACCTTGTTCTTTCAATTTTCCTAAGTACTTTCACCCTAGACCCTATTTTAAACTAGTTAAGTATTATAACCTGGGTCACCTTATATACAAACTACAAAGTCCTGAGTACCACCTCGACGAGAAATCACTTAGGATTAAATCCTTTAGAAATGAGACAAAGTAACTAAGTGCTAAACTAGATTAGCTACGAAATCCTTTTGAATCACTTTAAATACGATCTGCAAGACCCAAAACTTGTAGAATCATTGACGCTAGGTTACCCTAAAATCTAGGATCAATCTCATTACCCGACTGCTCTCGGGAGCACGTTGAAACTTCGTATCAGATTTGGACCGCACATCGAGAGTCCGAATAATACGAAGTTAAGGACTTAGGACCGCCTCGCTGGGCTTGACAACCATCTCGGAAATCAAATCCAGCTAGTGTCCCACGGCTGTTCGCTTGAGTCCGGAGTGAGAGAGTGAGAAAACACTTGTTTCTTTCTAAAATAAATATCTTGAATAGTAATCTGAGACTTGTCGCTTGCGGATCAGTTTTAAGTAACTAGACCATATGAATTAGACCAAATTACACCCTCGGATCAGGAGAAATTTCATACACATTTACATGTACTCGGAATCTCCGATCGAGATCAACTGACCGTCGAACTGAAACTGGTCTGCCACGCGTGATCTGGAAATCCGTCTGAAACGAAAACTTAACTAAATGTAGATCCAATGTCTGTGAGCTTAAGTCCGACCTTTGGCTCAAGGGGGCCGCCAGAAGTGCTCCGTTGAGCTGAAACTGGGTCACTTTGGTTATAACATAAGTATACCTTGACCTTAGGTCTATTTCAGTGAAGTTTTAGGCTATATAAGGACCTTAAACCCTCTCCCATTTCAAACACCCAAATTTGAGAAAAACCCTAGGGAAAGAGAGAGAAAGTGAGAGAGAAGTGGGAGATTCTTCCCTGCCGTTCTTCCCTGCCATATCCAAGCTCAACCGCTCCATTCTCATCGCTTTCCCGGCGATTCCGGCGTCATTTCTAGGTAAGAAACCTTAACCCTAATCTGATTTGGGGTGTGGATGGTTGTAAGTTATGAAATAACTAACCTATTTCGTTCTCTAAGTTGCCAAGCATCCGAATACGGAAGCTTAGCAAACCTACCGACTCCGTTACGATTCTACGACACAAGGTGCGGACTTTAGGTGTATAGGTTATGGTTTTCAATGCTTTCAATGTCAGATAATGATAGATTCATGATCTGCATGCAATTGCACATGTACAAAGTGCTTTCTGTTTTCTGTTTCGATTAAAGTTGTAGAATATGAAATTTTACATATTCTAGGTATTCGTGAAAAATACCGTATACGTATATTTTTTGGAAATGTGTTTGACATGATTATTTGTTGTATGAATGTACGATATATGGATAAAATACTTATTTGGCGAAAGGATTCGCCCTAATGCATGTTTTGTTAATATACACTAATACTGTATCGTAGAAAGTACCGTATACGTATATATTTTAGAGATGTGTTTGCCATGATTATTTGTTGTATAAATATAAATATATTATACATGCATAAAATACTTGCTTGGCAAAAGGACTCGCCCTAATACATGTTTGCTAACATACACTAAGTATGTTGAAATAGTGTATGATAAGTGTTTGTGAAAATGCTTGAGAGAGTAAGTGTTTGGATGATGATGCCTTAGGTAGGTGTTGAGATAGGATTCTCAACTACCTTAGAGATCGGTATGATTTTCCTCCGTGTGATTAATTACTTTAACCGCTTACTTATGAAATATATGTGTTTGTGTTTCCTTGTTTATATAGTGCTTTATAATATGCTTTATAACATGCTTTATATCATGCTTTATGACATGCTTGTTAACATGCCTGAATTACTTGTTTATCTAATTCTGCTTTGTTTACTTCACATATTTATGTTATATTCCATGAAATCCATGAAGGGTGATGGGGGAGTGGTGTAAAGATTCCGTGTAACAGCCCTGGCAGCCCTAAACGGATAATACCAGACTTTGATTGTATGATTTGAATCTTGATCCACTACTGCTTTATCTATCTGCAATTGATTGTGTTTGGGGCTATGATTATAGTCCAGACAATCGGTACCAGAATTGAATTCGTGGCTGTGATTCATTGCCACGTGAGATGTGTTCGATGAACTCGAGTCGTACTTCAGTTGGCGATAGTGGTTGGCCACGCGAAGTGCTTATGCACTTCATGTCGTTCAACTTGTTGTGCGTTCGAGCTAGCCGAGCTCGTCAAGTAACCGGATCTATCTAATATATGTTCACTATGTTTGGACGCTACTGCTTGAACCTAGGGTACCAAACTTACCAGTGAAATCCCTTTTAACCATGGTACCTCGATCCGCCAAGACTCATGAGCCGGGCATGGTGGTATGGTACACCGTGGTCGAGCTGTCAGCCTACGCTGGGGCCACGTGTCTCCCCGTAGTGACCAGTGAGCAACCAAACTCGTGAGGCGATTACGGTGGTATGGGACACTATATTCATACTGTCGGCCTACATTGATAAGGTGATTGGGGAGTGGTACAATGAATGCGAGCAATAGCCTTGGTAGCCCTTTGTAGTGACCTCGAGTATACTCTGAAATTGCGGTGAGCCTTTGAGTTTTACCGCGGTATATAGAATATGAACTAGGCCTGTTTCTGTATAGTGATGAATCGTTTAAGAGGTGATGGGGGAGTGGTGTAACCTTTGTGCGTAACAGCCTTGGCAGCCTTTGCAGTGACCTAGAAAACATACCATTGTCTGAGATTAACTAGGACTGACGACCCTAGAATGGATCATGTTTGAGAATGATACAAGGGAGGTACCTTTATTTCCCAATCTTGCTGTTTAAAATGGACTACTAAATACTAGGTAATCATGCTCATTATGCATTGCATGTGCCTGGAAGATGTGGAGCACTGAGGGATGAAAGCATGCCGCGAACGTAAGATGGTGCTGCACAAGGGAGGGTGTGGTGAGGGCATCCATCATGACTGCATGCATACTTGCATTAATAAGAGTAGTTAGGAGTGTTTAATTTTACTGCTTTATCATTACTGCTTGACTGAGTTGATAACATGTTAACCTATGCTTTACTGTTCCACTGAGTTGATCACTCACTCCCATGTTACGGGACGGTGTTGTACACACAAACCAGATTTGTTGAGTTTCAGGTGATGGCGATGCTTATGAAGCAGAGCCGGACTACTATTATGATGTTGAGGAGGAGTTCTCCTATCTGTAACTCTCTGGTAGGTCTATGAAGACCTGGTATTGTATTGACGGGGCTATGGTACTTGGGATAGAAGACATTACACTTCCTCACATTTGATATATTTTAGAACTGTACTTGTAATTAATTAACCTGGTAACTTTATCACACTCTGGAGACTCACCACTGTATTTATTTTATATATATCTATCACAGTCTTCCGCTGCAATTTAACTGTCTCTGCAGTATGATATGCTGTTTTGGCTTAATCTCACTCATGTTCAATGCACGAATACAGTCAACATTCAATCATCATTCATTTTGTTGCATAAGTGATGTTCTGGAACTCGGGAGTTGAGTTTATGCTCGACCCCCGATTTTTGGGATGTTATAGATGGTATAAGAGCATGATTTGGATTAAACCGGACCTGGGTTATGGTCACACGATGTACACTGATGCACTCTGACTTAGGAGGGAGTGACGGAATGTAGAAACAGTCTTAGGCATCCCTATTCCGTCCAACGGCTAGTTCACTGAAAACGAACGCCGAAATCAAGTCTGTATTCAACCATGGTCACACGGGTCGACCTTAAAACTCATAGGCCGTCTATTAATGAGTCTAGATCACAATCCACCTCATCCTAACCGTTGAAAATCGGTGGAATACATGATAGGCGTGATGAGGATAACTACTCCGAATCCTCGGAGCTTCTTTGGATTCCTCACAGAGACTTCTCGAATCCATGAGGAATGAAAGCAAAAAATAGAAGTAAATTCTAATAAGTTCAAAATTGATTAATGAATAATTAAAAATGAGTTCACAACCCTTTAAATAGGAATACCAAGTAATGAGAAAGAAATCAGAAATAAACTACAACTAAAACTCCTAGAATTCGCGACTTACTATAAAGTTGTGATGTCTACTAGTGTGCAAGGTTTTCGGCCAAAAATAATAAGTGTTCTATTTGGCTTCACCAAAACGTTCTCCTAATTATTCTAAACTCTTTTCACAATGAGTGTAACTCCTCAAGCCCAAAAGATGAAGAGTAATCAAACTAAAACTACTATTTTTAGTAAAACGAAATTGAAACAGGGAAATGACCGTCAATCAGAGGGTTTTTTTGCAATTCTGGGTGGTGCAACCCGGCATAGTAGGGTTGGTTGGCTTCATTAGCTCGTTTTACCCCAAATTCATATATTTTACAATAGATAACTCATTCCGGATTGCAAGATATGTCCGATTGTTTCGAAACTACCGGAAATTGAGCGAAATGGAGTCAGGGGGCCAAACGGAGCACTTTCCGGGGTACCCAGGGTGGGACCCAGTGTTTTTTGGGGCCTAGGGGACTGGAGGAACATGCCCATGGGGCCCCCCCTTTGAAAACCATGAGGTTGGTCGGCGAGGCCTCACCGATTTTTTGGCTGGGCTGGGCCGGCCGTCCGGGCCAATCGTGTTTAGGGGTTGTGGGACCCCCCTAATGTGTGTCCCTTCCATTTATACTCTCCCGAAACCTTACCTCCTTCATAAACCTCCCCTCCAAGCCATTTTCTCTCTCCAAACTTGCTGTTTCTCTTCAAAACCGCCCTTCCAATCGTTCTCCCTGCTGATTTCGACCACAACCTATCCATTCCCATCATCCACAGCAGTCCCTTCCTCCCTACCCTTTTCGTTTTCTCTCATTGGAGCTCCTACACCCCCCGTTTGAAGCTCAAATCGTGTAAGCTCTCTAACCGATCCATTTTCTTCCCTTTCCCTTCTACAAACCCTGGCTCTTGGGCCTGTACACCCTCTGTTGAGGCTTAAATCCGTGAGAGTTAGAGACTCCAGCCCTCTTTCCCCTTTTCCTTCACTTCCCATGGCCTTATTCGAGTTGAATACGACCTTTCTCTCCATTTCCACCGTCTTCTTCACAACCTCCGAATGTTGGAATATTTAGGGCCATTCGGCCAGCTGCATTAAGTGAGATTAGGTGAATGGAATTGTAAAAATAATAATAAATGTATGTGTAAGATATGGTCCCTAGATTGGGTGTATCCCATGTTTTCCGACTCCATGTTTTGAATGTATGCAATTAAAAGTAAATTTCGAAATTTCCTTTCCAAGTACACTTAGAAATTCATTATCCTGGGATTTGAAAATCCCATCTCATCCTTTTCCAACACAAGGCTCATTTTCCAAAGCCTATATCATTAATTTTAATCCCCACCCACCCTCCTACCAAACATGTCATTCCAAATCCTGAGGTAGGGTTAGTAATGCAGTCCCATTTAGTACGACTTAAGACCACTGGCCAAATAGACCCTTGGAGTTTTGGACCTAGAACGGTGCTCTTAAATTTCAACAGACCTGACCGTATAAGAAATCCAACGAGTTAATAATGTGAACCCTAGGACCCTCTTAGCTGGTGTGAGCATGTGTGAAATGCTCAAGCGTCAAGTACAGACAACTCAATTCCACTTAGACAACGTTTGACCCTACATGATAAATAATTTCTTGTATTAGAAATGATCTGAACTCAGCTAGTGTATAAGAATAGACTTTGGATTATACCTAGAGGAGACTTCTATATCCCTTGGATTTAATGATGGGTCAAATCAATACAACCCTTAGAATTGCCTTCTCAAGGACTTAATACAATCGAGAACACGGAGTAGAGAAACTACATATAAGCAAGGTATTCACGGTTTGAATCGAATTCTCAATCCTGGTAGTGACCAATGAACCCTATGCTCTGATCAAGCAGAAGGTCGGGATCAACTAGGATTAAGAACTGATACGACGATTTTCTGTCCTAGCAAGGCAGAAGGTCCATGTATCCGACTCAGACCCACTACACAACATTCCTTCTGTGTTGGCCCAACCACTTGCAACTAAAAGTTTATATCTTCATCTTTGAGAAGTGTAAGAACCTATAGCCAATAGGGATACTTTGTCTTTTAGGGCCTAAGAAATTTCTCAAATGGGCAATAGAGGGAGTTAGGGATTAGGTCTCGAACTACAGACCATTCTGGCATGTGTATTGTGCCTATGGATTTAGAAGGATAGGCTGTCCATTAACCTATTTGTCTAGATTATTTATGTACTAGGAGTGTGTAAATTATCTTACAGTATTTAACTAGATATGATTAAAGAAGTAAGTTGGGACTGTGGCAAAGGTCCTCCTTTGGTGGAATTAGGCATCTTAGCTCCTTTCTATAACCATAGGTACCAATGCCATAACACACATCATCGATGAGAGGGAGACCAATGTATTGATAGACCGCTACCCATTTCATACCAAAGATAGGTTTAATATTTCACCTCGTTCTGACATACAGAGCAGGACATAAATCTTGATCCTTGAGGGTGAAAATAAACTTTTAAGGGGGTAGAACATTATGAGCCCAATCTATTTAGGTCACCTAATACACTTCTTTGACCTGGGTGGCGCAATGGAAGCATGGTGGACCCTACCCCACTGGCCCAGGATTGAAACTGTGCTCGTTGAATACGAACATTATAGAAGCCCTAGCAAGTTCTACTATGAGAAACCGCTTTAGGATGATCTAGTAAGATTTGATTCACCATTTCCTTAGGCATAGATAATACCGAGGACTCTCTTAGACTAAGACCTAAAGGGCAACCTTAGAATAGACAATTTGAGCCTTTCAATGATGGACATTCCCTACGTTTATAGAGTGATCGGACTACGAAGTTACTGAAATATACAATTGTGAAACATTCGCGGCTTGACCCAATTCTCAATCCTAGGTGACTGCCAATGGACTCTCTGCTGACGAGCAGACGACCAGGATCCACCAGGATTCGGAAGGGATACGATGAGCTTTCTACCCTGGCCCGGTAGATGATCGATGTATCGGGATCAAGCCCACCATAAACGTCTCTCCGTGTTGGTCAAACAATGAAAATAACTATCTTACCCTAAATAATTGGGAATTATCGTCAAGACTCCAAGTAGGTAAAGAAATAAATTGTAGCAAACCATTAGGATATGATAAATGGATAAAGAAATAAGTTTTAAGGGAGGTAGACTAAAATGAACTAGACTAGTATATGCCCTTCCACGCGTAGAAACTCGAAATCAATAAAACTTAGGCGAAAGAAATAATTAAATCTTTCTTATTACCCTTAGCCAATTTCGGGGATGAAATTTTGTCTTAAGGGGGTAGATTGTAACAGCCCGGATTTTTGCCAATCTGGAATTAGACGTCCTTAGGCAATGGGCCGCTCCTAACACCTTATTAACTTGTCAGAACTGAACCCTACAGTCTAAAATCACTTCTGAACCCATTTCCTCACAAATCTAACCCTTCACCACCTTGTTCTTTCAATTTTCCTAAGTACTTTCACCCTAGACCCTATTTTAAACTAGTTAAGTATTATAACTTGGGTCACCTTATATACAAACTAGAAAGGCCTGAGTACCACCTCGACGAGAAATCACTTAGGATTAAATCCTTTAGAAATGAGACAAAGTAACTAAGTGCTAAACTAGATTAGCTATGAAATCCGTTTGAATCACTTTAAATACGATCTGCAAGACCCAAAACTTGTAGAATCATTGACGTTAGGTTACCCTAAAATCTAGGATCAATCTCATTACTCGACTGCTCTCGGGAGCACGTTGAAACTCCGTATCAGATCTGGACCGCACATCGGGAGTCCGAATAATACGAGGTTAAGGACTTAGGACCGTCTCGCTGGGCTTGACAACCATCTTAGAAATTAAATCCAGTCAGTGTCCCATGGCTGTTCGCTTGAGTCCGAAGCGAGAGAGTGTGAAAACACTTGTTTCTTTCCAAAATAAATATCTTGAATAGTAATCTGAGACTCGTCGTCACTTACGGATCAGTTTTAAGCAACCGGACCGTCAGAATCAGACTAAATTACACTCTCGGATCAGGAGAAATTTCATACACATTTACATGTACTTGGAATCTCCGATCGAGACCCACTAACCGTCGAACTGAAACTGGTCCGCCACGCGTGATCTGGAAATCTGACTGAAATGAAAACTTAACTAAACGTAGATCCAATGTCTGTGAGCTTAAGTCCAACCTTTGGCTCAAGGGAGGCCGCCAGAAGTCCTCTGTTGAGCTGAAACTGGGTCACTTTGGTTATAACATAAGTATACCTTGACCTTAGGTCTATTTCAGTGAAGTTTTAGGCTATATAAGGACCTTAAACCCTCTCCCATTTCAGCCATCCGAATTTGAGAAAAACCCTAGGGAAAGAGAGAGAAAGTGAGAGAGAAGTGGGAGATTCTTTCCTGTCGTTCTTCCCTGCCGTATCTAAGCTCAACCGCTCCATTCTCATCGCTTTCCCGATGATTTCGGCGTCATTTCTAGGTAAGAAACTCTAACCCTAATCTGATTTGGGGTGTGGATGGTTGTAGGTTATGAAATAGCTAACTAATTTCGTTCTCTAGGTTGCCAAACTGCCGAATACGGAAGCTTAGCAAACCTATCGACTCCGTTACGATTCTACGACACAAGGTGCAGACTTTAGGTGTATAGGTTATGGTTTTCAATGCTTTCAATGTCAGATAATGATAGATTCATGATCTGCATGCAATTGCATATGTACAAAGTGCTTTCTGTTTTCTGTTTCGACTAAAGTTGTAAAATATGGAATTTTACATATTCTAGGTATTCGTGGAAAATACCGTATACGTATATTTTTTGGAAATGTGTTTGACATGATTATTTGTTGTATGAATGTACGATATATGGATAAAATACTTATTTGGCGAAAGGATTCGCCCTAATGCATGTTTTGCTAATATACACTATGTATGTAGAAATACTGTATTGTAGAAAGTACCGTATAAATATATATTTTAAAAATGTGTTTGCCATGATTATTTGTTGTATAAATATATTATACATGCGTAAAATACTTGCTTGGCGAAAGGACTCGCCCTAATACATGTTTGCTAACATACACTAAGTATGTTGAAATAGTGTATGCTAAGTGTTTGTGAAAATGCTTGAGAGAGTAAGTGTTTGGATGATGATGCCTTAGGTAGGTGTTGAGATAGGATTCTCAACTACCTTAGAGACCGGTATGATTTTCCTCCGTGTGGTTAATTATTTTAACCGCTTACTTATGAAATATATGTGTTTGTGTTTCCTTGTTTATATAGTGCTTTATAATATGCTTTATAACATGCTTTATATCATGCTTTATGACATGCTTGTTAACATGCCTGAATTACTTGTTTATTTAATTCTGCTCTGTTTACTTCACATGTTTATGTTGTATTCCATGAAATCCGTGAAGGGTGATGGGGGAGTGGTGTAACGATTTCATGCAACAGCCCTGGTAACCCTAAACGATAATACCAGACTTTGATTGTATGATTTGAATCTTGATCCACTACTACTTTATCTATCTGCAATTGATTATGTTTAGGGCTATGATTATAGTCCAGACAATCGGTACCAGAATTGAATTCGTGGCTGTGATTCATTTGCCACGTGAGATGTGTTCGACGAACTCGAGTCGTACTTTGGTTGGCGATAGCGGTTGGCCACGCGAAGTACTTATGCACTTCATGTTGTTCAACTTGTTGTGCGTTCGAGCTAGCCGAGCTCGTCAAGTAACCCGATCTGTCTAATGTATGTTCACCATGTATCGACGCTACTGCTTGAACCTAGGGTACCAAACTTACCAGTGAAATCCCTTTTAACCATGGTACCTCGATCCGCCAAGACTCATGAGCCAG
Organism: Magnolia changhungtana; assembly: GCA_030180095.1. Taxonomy (NCBI): domain Eukaryota; kingdom Viridiplantae; phylum Streptophyta; class Magnoliopsida; order Magnoliales; family Magnoliaceae; genus Magnolia; species Magnolia changhungtana. Next base: position 3,092,926 of record JASAUF010000294.1, read on the forward strand.
GCATGGTGGTATGGGACACCGTGGTCGAGCTGTCGGCCTACGCTGGGGCCACGTGACTCTCCGTAGTGACCAGTGAGCAACCAAACTCGTGAGCTGATTATGGTAGTATGGGACACAATATTCATGTTGTCGACCTACATTGATAAGGTGAGGGGGGAGTGTTGCAACGAATGCGAGCAACAGCCCTGACAGCCCTTTGTAGTGACCTCGAGTATACTCTGAAATTGCGGTGAGCCTTAGAGTTTTGCCGTGGTATATAGAGTATGAACTAGGCCTGTTTCTGTATAGTGATGAATCGTTTAAGAGGTGATGGGGGAGTGGTGTAACCTTTGTGCGTAACAGCCTTGGCAGCCTTTGCAGTGACCTAGAAAACACACCATCGTCTGAGATTAAGTAGGACTGACGACCCTAAAATGGATCATGTTTGGGAATGATACAAGGGAGGTACCTTAGTTTCCCAATCCTGCTATTTGAAATGGACTAATAAATATTCGGTAATCATGCTCATCATGCATTGCATGTGCCTGGAAGATGTGGAGCACTGAGGGATGAAAGCATGTTGCGAATGTAAGATGGTGTCGCACGAGGGAGGGTGTGGTGAGGGCATCCATCATGACCGCATACATACTTGCATTAATAAGAGTAGTTAGGAGTGTTTGATTTTACTGCTTTATCATTACTGCTTGACTGAGTTGATAACATGTTAACCTATGCTTTACTGTTCCACTGAGTTGATCACTCACTCCCACGTTATGGGACGGTGTTGTACACACCAACCAGATTTGTTGAGTTTCAGGTGATGGCGATGCTTATGAAGCAGATCCAGACTACTACTATGATGTTGAGGAGGAGTTCTCCTATCTGTAACTCTCTGGCAGGTCTATGAAGACCTGGTATTGTATTGACGGGGCTATGATACTTGGGATAGAAGACATTACACTTCCTCACATTTGGTATATTTTAGAACTGTACTTATAATTAATTAACCTGGTAACTTTATCACACTCTGGAGACTCACCACTGTATTTATATTATATATATATATCTATCACAGTCTTCCCCTGCAATTTAACTGTTTATGGAGTATGACATGTTGTTTTGGCTTGATCTCACTCATGTTCAATGCACGAATACAGTCAACATTCAATCATCATTCATTTTGTTGCATAAGTGATGTTCTGGAACTCGGGAGTTGAGTTTATGCTCGACCCCCGATTTTCGGGATGTTACAGATTATTTCTCCAAGTGGACTGAGGCAATTGCCTTGTGTAATGTCAAAGAAAAAGATGTGATTAATTTCATCAAGCACACTATAATACACCGTCATGGTATTCCACAGAAAATCGTTACAGATAATGACACTCTAAAAAATAGAGGTATGGAAAAGTTGTGTCAGAAATTCAGTATTCGAAACTCGTTCTCAACGCCTTACTATCCACCGGCCAATGGATTAGCAGAAGCATTTAATAAAACAATAGTCAAAATACTGAAGAAGACAGTGACAGGGAATAAGCATGATTGGGATGAGAAATTGCAAGAAGCATTGTGGGCATACAGAACCACTCATCGTACGACAACAACAGCGACACCGTATTCACTGGTCTATAGTGTAGAGGCAGTTATCCCAATGGAAATACAAGTAGTTTCGCTCAGAGTGGCAGTACATCAGTCTATAACAGATGATGAAAATGCAAAATTAAGGATGAAAGAGCTGGATTTGCTCGATGAAAAACACTTAGCAACCCAGCAGCGATTGCAGTCATATCAAGCAAGAATATCGCCTGCTTTTGATAAGCGAGTTAAATACCATTCTTTCAAAAAGGGAGATATGGTGTTAATGTTGAAAAGACCTATAGTGGTCACTCGCCGAACAGGGGCCAAATTCGAGCCTAAATGGGACGGGCCATACATAATAAAGGAAGTGTACTCCAATGGGGCATATAAAGTTGTAAATCAATATGGACAAGGTATCAGTATACCAGTCATTGCTCGCTTCATTAAAAGATATCGTCCATGAAGAGGCTTCTAATTTTGATCCAGAATATTATCGGCATAATGATTCTACATCAAAAGGGGGTAAGAATATGTATCATTAAATGAATAAAGAAGCAATTCGCAAGCATATCAAGATTATGTGTCTATAATCGTTATCATCAATCAGACTCTGCGTAACTTTGCTGAAATTGATAACATCACCAAGCTGGTATATTACAAACAACACAGATGAATACCACCCTTGAGGATATTAGCAAAAGTGATGACGTATCAATCCCAGCTAGAAATATTATCATTCTCGCAACGACGATGATGATGTCTACTATTATCTGTTAAGACATTTCAAAGCAGCCTAGCCAAGCGCCAAGAGAGCCAAATCCGAAAAAGGGGTCAAATCCTAAAAAGGGTCAAATCCTAAAAAGTGTCAAATCCCAAAAGAGCCAAATCCTAAAAAGGATCAAGTTCTAAAGGACTAAAAGCTCTAAAAGGATTAAACTCTAAAGGGACTAAAAGCTCTAAAGTGGATCAAACTCTGAAAGGATCAAGCTCTAAGAAGGCCAGTTACACATAAGACCTATCATTTTCGCCATCCAGGCGGCGGCGAGAAGCCAGTGGCCCTAAAAGCCCGTGAAGGCCATCGTACGTACCCATGCGTGCAGCCGATGAAGCCAATTAAAATGGCTAGTCTTGCGTAACCCCCATGCAGTCTGTATAGGTTTTCGGCAGTGTCACCGGGAACGGAGGAAAAATGCCCTCCCGTGAATGGGCTTGACCTTGCAGACGAAGAAAATAAGGGCTGCAGTGTGAGCTGTACATCGGCCAACCGTGCGTGAGACCCTCCAGATCGACGATTTGATTTCAGTACTAACTCATGAGGAAGGGCTTAAACCTACTCATTGATAGACTGGCGACCCTAGGTTTAGTACCCCAAAGGTAGCCTTGCGAGCTCTGTGAACTTTAGAGAGTTACCGTGACCAACCCTGTGCGTAAAACCAACCGAGTTCATCACCCCGGTAGCTTCACTGGGTCCCTCTAATGGATCGCGGTTTGTGAACTCACAAGGCAGTAAGAAGTTCAGTGAACTCCTAAGAGTTACAGAGACCATCACGTGAGACCACGCTCCACTACTCAAGAGCTTAAACTGTGTGTGCTCCACTACTCATGAGCTTAAACTGTGTGTGACTAACTAAATTGAAACATAGTACTACCAATTAAGAATAAAGATCATCTAGGAAATCCCTACTAACAAGGCATAAAAGGATATAAATAAATACATAATATAATAACAAAATAAAATAAAAGGAGCATAACGCATCGTAAGCACATTAGTCAGAGCATCACATAAATTAGACAAAATATCATCATCAAAATGTCATAAGTTACTTATAATTTTGAAAGCATGAACAGTAGCAAAATATATATATTGAAGTTATACATTTTACAGCTCTCCTGTGATACCTAATATTGCTAAGTATTGTTGCAAATTATCGTGGAGAATAACTTGGGCAGCGGCATGCTCCAATCGAGCATTCGAAATCAGTTGGGCAGGATTCGGAACACCCGCTAGCTTTTCTTCTAAAGAGATGATCAGCTTTTCATTCTTCACTAATTCAAATCTTTCAGAATCCACGGAATGGCAGCTGCATTCTATCTTCTCCTGGACTCTTTCGATATTTAACTCTATCTCCGAACTCTGCCTCTATAATTGTGAAATTTCTTGCTTCAGGACTGTAATACGATCCAGAACAGATGTTTTCTCATTAACAAAAGTCTTCAGCTGATCTTGTAAAGATGATTGTTCTTGATCGTGACAAGAGACAAGAGGGGCAAGTTGGGAAGCTCTCTCTTTGAAATATGCAAGCTGCTTTCTGTACTCCAAGATCTCGGGAGGAACAGTCATAGTTGCAGTTGACGATATGGCAGTTATTGAATTGTGAAATCTTAAGAGAGCATCGCGCAAGGAGGAAATATCAACTTTGGCCATGCGAGAAGCGCTGCTTAAGACATCCAGAGAAACAGCTAAATCACACCATTGATCAGGATCTTTGAAGATTTCGACGATAGCCAATATCGAATTCCTGATCAAGGCTAATTTATGCGCAGAGATCTTTTCAAATGATGCCGCATTCAATGAAGTGCCTATAGAACCAGAGTTGGCTGCACCACTCTGAGGTAAATCCCCTATCAAGGAATGAAATGTAAAATTATAATGAAGGCTTTATGCACAGGTAATAAGAAAAATAGCAATAAGAAAAAGAATATACTTTCTACCGGTACCGAAGCAACAAGTGGTTGCGTTTCTCTGGCAAGAAGAGGATCAGGTGCTATCATATCTACAAAAGATGGGGCCTTGTTTTCAGCACTCGGGGCGGTAGTAACAGGGGTGAGCGAGTCAGTTGGCTCCTCTGGAAAATAGATCTCGCATGCCACTGATCGCGGGGGTATGGAGAATCTCGGCGAGACTGATGGTGCGACAGGGGCCAGGTTCAGAGGAGAAATGTTATGGGCTTCTGCATTGGTAGCATGATCACCTAAAATAAAATGAGTGAGATAAGACAGAAAGGAAGAACAAAAGTGAAAGGGTGATAGCAAAATTATCTTACGCGGTGAATATCCGTATTCTCCATAATCAAGGGGTTCTTCTTCTTCTCTCACTACCGGGGAAGTCTTTGTAGGAATGGCCTCAGAAGTTAAAGGGATATGTCCTTCGTTAGCGGGGATATTTTCTGCGATTGTCCCATCTTCATCGCTGATATTCACTTCTCCCTCCTTATAAGAGTCTTCTTAATTCTCCCCTTCTATTTCACTCTCATCAGCGGAAGTATCCCTAGACGAAGAAGTCGAAGGAGTCGAATCTTCACCAACAGTATCCTTTGTGCTTGAATCGTTGATAACAACTTGTTTGCCTTTAGAGGGAGGAAGTTGGGAATCTTCTAACTGAGTACCCACAATAGCTTGAGATGGAACAGTAACGGCAGTAGCCTCTCCCTGTGGAGAAGCTTGAGCACGCGTGCGGGATCTTGTCATTGGAGAAGAAGTTGGCCGCTGCGGAAGGCGAACAGTCTCGGATGCAGGAGAAGGAACTGGTTGTTGTTGAGGGAGGGTGGAAGAAGAAGGTTGATTGGGCAAACTAACATTAACCTCTGGTTGAATGGGAGACTCTGCTGTAACTTCTTCTCTGTGTGGCCGATAAAGGGGAATTTGTTCAAACTCACAAGTATCACCGTATGCTGTCCATCCTTCAAGAGTGTTATCGGGTTTTATCTCGCGAATGGGTTCATCTACCGCAAGCATGATACGGCGACTACCTGAAGGAGCATGACTAGTCTCTGTAATGAAACCGATACCTGTTTCAAAAGTGCGACCTTTGAGCTTGGGGGGAGGAAGTCAGATCGGTTGTGACATTGGAAGACTTTTTCGGACTAGGTACGATTGGTGCACCCACCATCTCATGTGATTGTATGATGCTCTTGGAGTACGATCACAACCTAGGATGATGAGGGAAGAATTAGCCCACCCTAATAACTACTTCCAGATCATTGCCCAATTAAATGGACCAGTCCTGAAACTACGCATCCTCTGAGTAACCAGTCCGCAGTCTTCCGGTACTGCCTGGTCAAAACCAAATTGACGCGTGAAGCGACTTGGATAATACGGTTCTCTCTAGAACTCGGTCCCTTCCCTCAAGGGCAGGCTGCATGATCTGATGGATATAAAAAATCCCCTCTCCGCTGGAGAGAGTGAGTCAGTGTCTGCCTTTTCAGTATCCACGATATAGCGGGGAAGGCTGAAGTGGAAGTAGTTTATCTTAGCATCGGAAGAAATAGCATCTTTGGCCTAGTCATAAGATCTTTTGGCCATGGACCTCTTCTGGAAAAAGTAGATAGGAACTTTGGAAGGGTGAACATAGGCTTTTTCTAGAACTTCGAAAGTCCAGGGAAAGTAGATGCCAAGCCAACCTAGAAAATAATGCCATGGCATGTAAGTTGAGGCAGAGTCGACAGAAGGACTTTTTATGTGTCACGCTATTTCTCCAAAACCTCTGTAGATTGAACAAAGGACAGGTGGAGCAAGAGAAAACCTCACTTCTTCAGCCATAGCACCTGCAACTATGAATATCGAAGGACGAGTAGTATCTGCTGATTTAGAACTGGGGAAGACTACCACGCTCAACCAGTATGCAATAAAGCCCGCGAGTTCCCCATGAATGGAATATTCAACATGACCTCTTATGCCCTTCCTAAGGTGTTCAAGCTCTCGCGAATGATTACTATTGAATCTGGAAAGGTAAACAAATGAGGTCAAAGTTATATATATACACATTAAATTGTAATAAAAAGGGATTGGAGAAGAAGGGAATTACTTCAGAGATCGGCTAAAATGCGCCAGCCATTGCATGGGGTGAATCTTATGGATGTTTAGAAATTTCGACATCTCTTTGAAGAGTTCGACGGTTGACTCTGAGATGAAAGGGATGCGATCAGGGGATGAGATGAAAGCGAATTCTTCGTTAGTGGGAACGAATTCATCAAAGAACTGGCCGGTGATTGGTAAACCTGTAATTCTATGGATATCCTATAGTGTGATGCTCATCTCACCTTGAGGGAGATGAAAAGAATTGGTGGAAGGGCACCAATAATTGAGGAATGCCTTTAAAATAGAAGATTCTTTGCAAAAAGGATATGATGTTGCTTCTATTGTCAGAAAGATGCCGATGTCCGACAAAATCTTATCATGTTTTGTTAAAACTGCCGTAGCCCATTCGGAATAATAATTTTGGGGAGTCAGAAGGCCTCTAGTTTTGAATTCTTCTGGACTCCAGAGTTGGGAATGGTAGCTAAAACGTTGCTTGAGTGTTTCATAGAAGTGAGACAGATATAGACTATGGACGTCGTAAGAAGGGACGAGAAAAACCATGGAGTGAATATCGCCTATTCGCTGTCTCGGTCTTAGTGGTTGCAGGATTCGTTCTAATAATTTGGATTCTTTAAAGGACTAAGACTTCGTATAAGACAACCTTTCTGCGGATAAGTAATCTCTAGGTTTACAGATCAGAATAGAGTGATGGCGGTGCATGCTGAGTGGAAGAGAGATAACACCTCGTCTATAGGGGTTGTCAAATTTGATGACACCTTGTACTTCGCGCACTAATTCCCAGGAGTTGTTGAGTTTTTTTCGATTATACACCTTGATCTTCTCTTGAAATTCTCGGGCCTTATTTCAGCGATGCTTCTTAGGCCTAGAAGGAGGAGGGGTATCTTCTCTAACAGGTGGTCTTTGACTACTCATCTGATGATGTGTTGTGGTCTTCAACCACTCATGCCAATCATATTCGCGACCATGCTTTGGAGGCATGGTCAGGTCACCCGTGGCGATGGCTCTGTAAATGGGGGATGATAACGATTTGATTCTTGAAGTGAAGTCGAAAGTGGGCAGTATGGGCTCTTTTATGTAGGCAGGATGCCTAACAGTTGTCTTGAAATGCTTAGATGAGGGTTGAGCAGGAGAAGATGGTGATTCTGCTGTTTGAGGAGTTGTGGTGTGATAAGCTTCAGTATTTGGTAGCTCTTGATTGGATGGTTGATTGGAAGGAGGGTTGATGGTGGTAAAAGTCCTCTTGGCGTGATCCATGATGAAGAAAACAAGCTAAGTTTCGAGATCTGCTGAGATGGCAGTTGCGCTGGTCGAGCAGATGGTTGGTAGTTGCGCGGATCGCGCAATGGAATCGGAGTTGTGGGGGCAACGTAATGGTTAAAAAGGCCTTGCGCTACGAAATGATGTTGCGCGGGTCGTGCAACAATGATTAGTTGCGCGGGGGTGAAAAAATTTTGCAAGGGCTTCAATACAGAAAACTTCAGACTAAGGAAAATGAGCAGATTTCATTATTTATAGGAAAAATACCGAGTACGGTCCTTGGGTGTCGATTGTGGGGGTCGCGCAACCAACTGAAGCAACAAGCAGGAGTTTCAGTATGAGTTGATCCTGATTCTTTGATTTAACAAAACAAAGAACGGATCAAGGGGGCATCTGTTGGAGCATAAAAATTATCATCATGAAAGGGAAAGATTGACATTCAGGGGACAACTGGTGGAGGAAGACAAGTTGCACGAGTCGCTCAACCCAGTGATTCAGTTGCGCGGGTCGCACAACCAAGAGATTCAGTTACACCGGTCGCGCAATCAAGTGATTTAGTTACACGGGTCCCACTGCCGAGACAACAGTCTCGCGGGTCGCACAATAAGGGCGACAGTTGCGCGGATCGCGCAATCAAGAAGTTAGTTGCACCGGTCGTGCAACGGGGAATGCAGTTGTGCCAGTCACGCAATCAACGAAGACCACTGACACGTGTGAGGAGCCTATAAATATCCTGCTCTTCCTCTCATTTGAGAGATAAAGATATTTCGAAAACTGGAGCAGAGCAACTGAAGGTAAAAGGGAGAGACAATGATCAGTTGCGCGGACCGCGCAACCAACTGTATCAGTTGTGCCGACCGCGCAACCAAGATGTCCATTGCACGGACCGCGTAACCAATTTATTGGCTGCGCGAGTCGTGCAATAGATCAGCTAATCAGCTTTGTGCAGGAGCTGAAATGGTGCTGAGTCTTCAAACCTCCTTTGAAAGGAGAGATCAGTTGATTAATTCAACATTCCTCCTAAGTATTGGGAGATGACTGAAGAATCTACTGGAGTGCTGCCGAAATTTCTATCTCCATTGAGATTGATTGATCAATTTAGCAATTCCTCCTAAGTGTTGGGAGATGACCGAAATAGCGCTAGAGTGCTGCTAAAATTTATATTGAACTATAATAATTGCACTTAGAATAATTCTTCAATTCTAAATGATCTACCTTAGAATCAAGGGATGCAGAAAGGATGTAAATGAACTCAATATCAATAAAAATATGATGATGATTGTTCTGAATACTCTTTCATTATGTTTGAATAAGATCAGTTCCCAAAGTAGATACTTTTGTTTTCTTGTCAAAATAAAGACACTTTTTGTAAAGAAACACAATGATCACATACTAATAGTACAAATATATGTTGATGGCATTATCTATGGATCTGCCTGTTCTAACATGACTGTTGAGTTTGTAAATTTAATGAAGTCCAAATTTGAAATGAGCATGGTTGAAGAGCTGAACTATTTCTTAGGTTTGCAAGTAAAACAGCTTGCTGATGAGTTCTTTATCTCTCAAACCAAATATACTCTAAATTTAGTTAAAAAGTTTGGTTTTGAGAGCAGTAAAAATTTTGATACTCCTATGAGTACGACACTTAAACTCTCTAAGGATTCAACAGGTAAAAGTGTAGATCCTAAGTTATATCGCCATATGATAGGTAGTTTATTATATTTAATTGTGAGCCAACCTGATATCGCATTTAGCGTTGGAATCTGTGCTAGATATCAATCGGACCCTAAAGAGTCCCTCCCGATTGCTGTAAAGCACATTTTGAGATATATCACAAGTACGGCCAAACTTGGCCTTTGGTCTCCTCATGATACTAATGTTCAATTAGCCGGTTATTCGGATGTTGATTGGGCTGGTAATATTGATGAGCGCAAGTCTACCAGTAGTGGATGCTTTTATGTAGGGAACTGTCTAGTTTCATGGCATAGTAAGAAACAGAATTTCATATTATAAGACCCGTATCCTAGCCCGTACCGTTCCATAGGCCTCCGCGGTCCTCCCAGTCGAATTCTGGAGACCCGCGATCTGTTATCAGCATTTGTGTCAATCTTAAGTCGTGTTCCATATTCTAGAGTCGGATCGACCCGAGACTCGTACCCTTGCAACTGCGCCTCGTTGCGGTTCCAACGCCGCATCTCGCACGCAGAGGTGATACCCGAGCCAGGAGATGTGGGCCCACGTTCAGTTCGAGGAAAACACTGCATTTTATAATCCCAAGAGAATCCATCACATCAATTACCTCACTTGTCAATAGTACACCCATCACTCAACCCATTACTCTATCCCATCCCCAAGTACAAAAGTAACCCCAAAAATTTAACTTTCCATCACTTCACCCATCCCTCTCCCCATCACTCCATCACTCACACCCATCCATCCTCTCTCTCTCTCTCTCACACACATTTTCTCCATTTTTTCAAGCAAGCAACCTATGTCCAAGCTCCAAGCTCCATGGATAGAGCTAGGTGTGGCCCACTTCCTACCACCCAATCCCACCCTCCATAATCAATCTCAACCGTTGAATCATGTCCCATTGGGGCAAAGATGAGGAGAAGTCTAAGAAGATCAAAGGTGGGTGATTTTTTTATGATTTTAATGATTATAGGGCCCACTTATGGTGGGACCCATCTTAATGTATGATTTGTATCAAGAGGGGCCCATAGTGGCGGGTCCCCTCCGCTACTCCGATCTCTCTCTCTCTCTCTCTCTCTCTTTTTGTGATGACGGTGGAGCCCACTTATTAATGTGTGCATCCAGCCGTCCATCTGTTGTACTAGTTGGACGGTGGGGTTCATCCCACATGTGGGCCCTTTAAAAAAAATGGAAGTGAACTGGGTGGAGCACCACACGCAACTCCCTGGGCCACCATGATGTATGGTTTCATCCAACCGTCCATTGGCCATGACGGTGGACTCCACCATGATGCATTATTTTATCCAAACCGTCCATCCCTCTGGAGGAGTGGCCCACCCCTGCATGTGCAGGTGGGACCCACCTTGATGAATGTATTCTATAACCCCACCATCCAGAGATCTTTGGACAGTGCTACGTGGTCCCAACCCTGATGTATTTATTGTATCCTCACCATCCATCAGGGACAATGGGATCCACCATGATTTTATGAATTAAATCAGCTTCGTCCATCTGCCTTGGACATGGAGCCTGCCCCACATGTGTGACACATGTGGGCAGGTGGGACCCACCTTGATGTAAATGTTTTCTACCCACACTGTCTGTAGCCCACCATAATATATGTATTTCATCCCTACCATGTAGGGGCTTCATAAGATGCCTGACCTTTATCCTCGCCGTCCGTTCCATACACCTGGACGCTGAATATTTATAAAATATTTTATTTTAATATAATATTACAGTGGGCCCTGATATACATGGGACCCACCTTGGGAAGTAGATTGGCAGGTGTATTTGACACAAGATATACAGCTGATGTGGGACATCAACAAGTCCTGTGGGCACCGCCATTATATATGTGATATTCCACACCATCCATTGTCTGGATGGTGGACACCTCACAGTGATGTATTTGTTTCATCCACACCATCCAGACTGTCTGGACGGTGCTGGATAATGTTTGGATGGTGCTGATTTACATGGGAAATGGTTGAACGGTGCTTATTTACATAGACAATGTTTGAATGGTGCTGATTTACATGAGAAATGTTTGGATGGTGCTGATTTACCTGGACAATGTTTGGACAATGCTGATCATCATTAATGGGCTATGTGCCCCATGGAATGATAGTGTATAGTGGTATACATGTTACACCTATAAATATTGAAATGATTTTTGGTGTAGTCCAAGCCACTTGAGGCCCATTAGTGCGGCACATCCATGAGGCCCATCATGATGTATATTTGAGGCCCATGTGATAGGGCCCATCTGCCTTGTATTTGAGGTCCATGTGATAGGGCCCACCTGCCTTATATTTAAGGCCCATATGATGGGGCTCACCTGCTTGAATCTGAGGCCCATGGGCACGACCCATTGTGATGTATTCGAGGCCCATGGGCAAGGCCCATTGTGATGTATTCCTGGCCCATTTGGTAAAACCCAATGAGATGTATTTTTGGCCCATATGGCGTGGCCATTGTGTTGTCTCTGTAGCACACTTAATAAGGCCCATTATGATATGCATTAGGCTCATGGGTGGTGGCCCATGTGATGTATCTGAGGCCCATGTACAGGGGCCACCTGTTGTGTATATGCGGCCCACGAGTGAGGCCTGATGTGATGTATTTATGGCCCATGTGCTGAGGCCCATTGTGATGTATATGCGGCCCATGAGTGAGGTCGATAGTGATGTGTATTAGGTCCTTGTGTGAGGCCATGGGCCCACGATACGTTTGGCTCTATGTGGGCGACTCCTTAGGAGCAATGTTAGTTAAATGTCCACATTGATGGGCAATGATGGTTGAATGTCCACATTGTGACCTTCCCTTAGGCCCTTTGTTAGGCCGATTCCGAGATTCGAGGCCTATTCTGATTGTTTAGGTCAATTGTCTAGGCCAATTCCGATTGTCGAGACCGATTCCGATTGTCGAGGCCTATTATGATTGTGAAGGCCGATTCTGATTATCGAGGTCGATTCCGATTGTCGAGGCCGATTCTGATTGTCAAGGCCAATTTTGATTATCGAAGCCGATTCTGATTGTCGAGGCCGATTCCAATTATCAAGACTGATTTTGATTGTCGAGGCCTATTCCGATTGTTGAGGCGATTTCGATTGTTAAGGCCGATTCTGATTGTCGAGGCCGATTTCAATTATCGAGGCCGATTCTGATTGTCGAGGTTGATTATCGAGGCCGAATGTCGAGGCTGAATATCGAGGCCGATTATCGAGGCCGCTTGTATAGGCCGATTATCGTTGCTGGTTGTTGATTATGAGTATGTGATAGTATAGCATCATGATACATACCCCTACGCATCATTTACATCTTTGTTATGAGATGTGGCTGACCATTGCATATGTCATTGGGCAGATTGTTATGAGACTCCCTGATAGACGGAGATCGTCTCACATAAGCGCACGGTATGCGCAGGATTGATGCATGATTGGATTGTATGGCTCTTGCATCTTGCATTGTGTGTTGTGATTACTGTACGCCCTAGCGACATCAGAGTTGTAGCCTCTACAGGCATGTCGTGGATGGCCAGATGGGACATCGCAAATCTGTTACTAGCATCAGGTAGCCATATATGGCCCTGGGTGAAAATCCCTAAACCCTCTTAGTACCAGAGGATGCTCCAATGTCTAGACCAAGTGGATTATGTGAGGGCCGTATACTAGTAGGCTGCGTCTCCCACTGTGTCGTGGTTGGTTGGAAGGAGGTGTGGCCTTACCCGCCTGAGGGAGTAGGCAATGCTAGGCTGAGTTTGACTAACTTGAGAAATGGGTCCACTATCGACGAGCCAGACCCGATATTGGCTGGTGGATAGTGAGGTCTCTTCCACTGACCCAGTTGTATGCTTGATGGGGCGGTAGGTGGCGTAGAGTGTAATAGACCCCAGTGATGATCCCAGAGATGTACAATACTGATTTATGGATCGATTGGGCAAGAGTTGTATACTCATTCCTTCATTCATTCACTATCCACTCGGGTTAGTGGTGCTCAACTGATTATTGTGTACCTTCGCAATGACCAGGATTTCAGTTGGGGCGTGCGACTAACCTGAATCAGAAGCTTACTACATTGAGTCTATCTATCCAAATTTAGGTATGGGATTGGTTTGGATAGAAGTCCATTGTGATAGGCCCCATAGCCTGCGATACCACATACTATCATCCTGACTTCACACTCTAACTTGGTCATTTCATTTGCATCGCATATTGCATTACATCTGCAGCATATGACATTTTGGGTTGTTATGTTCCAACAGTTATATGGTTTAGACGGACTTAGCAAGATTTGCATATTGATTTACATTCTCAATATATGATATTGGCTTATTACATTTTTGTATCGTATAGCCTTGATATGGCCGTTAGCATTCATGTCATGCATCACATAGGCTTAGTACGACTGATAGTATTCATGGATTCATGATCTTGCCAGTATTTTCGACATCGTATGATTTACGGACCTGTATTGTATACTTGACACTTATCTTGTGCCCACACTTTTACCACCCTCTAAGCTTTCTATAAGCTTATGCATGATAGATGCGTGTAGGTGGCGTTAGGTTGCAGCAGCGTTGAGCATGAAGCGTGCAGCGGTCTTCTGGAGCTTTAATTTCGATATGTGTATTTCCCTTTTAGTATTATATTTAAATGTTTATATTAGTGGATATGTGATGATGATGTTTTCTTTGTGATGTGGGTATACTCGTGGTTATGCTTCTTTCGGGATAAATGTATGTCAAAAAAAAATCCTCCTTGTAGGATCTTAAGATCGGAATTTGGTGTATAGGCGCTGGGAGCCAATAATGGGGTACTACGGAGGTTGTCGGCACCGGATTCGGCGATTGAAAATTTTGTGAGCTCAGTTTCTGAGTTTGGGGCATGATAGAAGATAGTATTAGAGCATAACTTGGGAATACCTAAAGATAACATCACATATCTATTGATAGCAACCCTACAATGTATGATTGTTGAGAACTTAGAATGATTAGGTCCCCGAGTTAGAATAACTTAGAGATTTTCTGATATAGCTCCATACCGTTGAGAATGTGAGGCTTCTTAGTGTTCCAGTGTTGATCATTTCTGACCGGGATTCGAGCTACAGTAGGATCACCATAGTGTTGATGATGCGTCTTGGGAGGGCGAGGTTGAGATTAGAAAGCGCTATCTTCATCCTTTTGTAGATTGATTGAGCCTTGACATATATACTTGATGATGTTTCCTCTTCCCTTGTTTGTTCTGTAAATTTCGAGGATGAAATTTTTATTTGGTATGGAGAGCTGTAAGGCCCGTATCCTAGCCTGCACCGTTCCATAGGCCTCTGTGGTCCTCCTGGTCCAATTTCGGTGACCCACAATCTGTTATCGACATTTGCGTGCGATCCTGAGTCGTGTCCCGTATTCCAGAGTCGGCTTGACCCGAGACTCGTACCCTTGCAACCACGTTGTTGCTGCGGTTCCAACGCTACGTCTCGCGCACCGAGGCGATACCCGAGACAGGAGATGTGGGCCCACGTTCAGTTAGAGGAAAGCACCGCATTTTGTAATCTCAAGAGAATCCATCACATCAGTCACCTCACTTGTCAAAAGTACACCCATCACTCAACCCATTACTCTATCCCATCCCCAAGTACAAAAGCAACCCTAAGAAGTCAACTTCCATCACTTCACCCATCCCTCTCCCCATCACTCCATCACTCACACCCATCCATCCTCTCTCTCTCTCTCTCTCTCATTTTCTCCATTTTTTCAAGCAACAAAACCCACGTCCAAGCTCCAAGCTCCATAGATAGAGCTAGGTGTGGCCCACTTCCTACCACCCAATCCCGCCCTCCATAATTAATCTCAATAGTTGAATCATGTCCCATTGGGGCTAAGATGAGGAGAAGTCCAAGAAGATCAAAGGTGGGTGATTTTTTATATGATTTTGATGGTTAGAGGGCCCACTTATGGTGGGACCCATCTTGATGTATGATTTGTATCAAGAGGGGCCCATAGTGGTGGGGCCCCTCCGCTACTCCGATCTCTCTCTCTCTCTCTCTTTGTGATGATGGTGGAGCCCACCTGATTTATTGTGCATCTAGCCGTCCATCTACTGGACTGGTTGGACGGTGGGGATTCATCCCACACGTGGGCCCTTTTTTTTTTTAAATGGAAGTGGACTGGAGGACGTAGCCCTCCCCTGCACGTGTGTGTGGGACCCACCTTGATGAATGTATTCTATAACCCCACCGTCCAGAGATCTCTGGACGGTGCTACATGGTCCCAACCCTAATGTATTTGTTATATCCTCACCGTCCATCAGGGACGGTGGGATCCACCATGATTTTATGTATTTAATTAGCTCCGTTCATCTGCCTTGGACGTGGGGCCTGTCCCACATGTGTGACACGTGTGGGCAGGTGGGACCCACCTTGATGCAAGTGTTTTCTACCCACACCGTCTGTTGCCCACCATGATATATGTATTTCATCCCTACCATCCAGGGGCTCCACATGATGCATGGCCTTTATCTTCATCGTCCGTTTCATGCACATGGACACTGGATATTTATAAAATATTTTATTTTAATATAATATTATAGTGGGCCCTGATGTACGTGGGACCCACCTTGGGAAGCAGATTGGCTGGTGTATTTCACACCAACTATACAGCTGATGTGGGACGTCAGTGAGTCCCGTGGACACCACCATTATATATGTGATATTCCACACTGTCCATTATCTGGACGGTGGACACGTCACAGTGATGTATTTGTTTCATCCACACCGTCCGGACTGTGTGGATGGTGCTGGACAATTTGGATGGTGCTGATTTACATGGGAAATGGTTGAACGGTGCTGATTTACATAAACAATGTCTGAATGGTACTGATTTACATGGGAAATGTTTGGATGGTGCTGATTTACCTGGACAATGTTTGAACAGTGCTAATCATCATTAGTTGGCCATGTGCCCCATGGAATGATAGTGTATAGTGATATACATGTTACACCTACAAATATTGAAATGATTTTTGGTGTGGTCTAAGCCACTTGAGGCCCATTAGTGCCGCCCATCCATGAGGCCCATCATGATGTATATTTGAGGCCCATGTGATACGGCCCATCTTGGTTGTAGTTGAGGCCCATGTGATAGGGCCCACCTGCCTTGTATTTAAGGCCCATATGATGCGGCCCACCTGCTTGAATCTGAGGCCCATCGGCAAGACCCATTGTGATGTATTCGAGGCCCATGGGTAAGGCCCATTGTGATGTATTCCCGGCCCATTTGGTAAAGCCCAATGAGATGTATTTTCGGCCCATATGGCCTGGCCATTGTGATGTTTTTATAGCCCACTTAATGAGGCCCATTATGATGTGCATTAGGCCAATGGGTTGTGGCCCATGTGATGTATCTGAGGCCCATGTGTAGGGTCCACCTGTTATGTATATGCAGCCCACAAGTGAGGCCTGATGTGATTTATTTATGGCCCATGTACCAAGGCCCATTGTGATGTATATGCAGCCCATGAGTGAGGCCCGTAGTGATGTGTATTAGGTCCTTGTGTGAGGTCATGGGCCCACGATACGTTTGGCTCTATGTGGGCGACTCCTTGGGAGCAATGTTGGTTAAATGTCCATATTGATGGGCAATGATGGTTGAATGTTCACATTGTGATCTTCCCATAGGCCCTTTGTTAGGCCAATTCTGATTATCGGGGCTGATTTCTATTGTCGAGACCAATTCCGATTGTCGAGGCCTATTCCGATTATCGAGGTCGATTCCGATTGTTGAGGCCGATTATCGAGGTCAAATGTCGAGGCCGATTGTCAAGGACGATTGTCGAGGCCGATTGTATAGGCCGATTATCGGTACCAATTATTGGTGTTGGTTGTCGATTATGAGTATGTGATAGCATAGCATCATGATACATACCCCTACGCATCATCTGCATGTTTGTTATGAGATGTGGTTGACCATTGCATATGTCATTGGGCAGATTATTATGAGACTCCCTGATAGGCGAAGATCGTCTCATGAGTGCACGGCATGCCCGGGATTGATGCATGACTAGATTGTATGACTCATGCATCTTGAATTGTGTGTTGTGATTACTATACGCCCTAGTGACATCAGGGCCGTAGCCTCCACAGGCATGTCGTGGATGGCTAGATGAGACACTGAAAATCTATTACTAGCATCAGGCCGCCATAGATGGCTCTGGGTGAAAATCCTTAAACCCTCTTGGTATCAGAGGACGCTCCAACGTCTATATCGAGTGGATTATATGAGCGCATAAGGCCGTATACCAGTAGGCCTCGTCTCCCACTGTGTCGTGGTTGGTTGGAAGGGGGTGTGGCCTTAGTCGCCTGAGGGAGTAGGCAATGTTAGGTTGAGTCTGACTAACTTGAGGAATGGGTCCGCTATTGACGTACGGGGCCCGATATTGGCAGGCGGATAGTGAGGTCTCTTCCACTTACCCAGTTGTGCACTTGATTGGGCGGCAGGTGGCGTAGAGTGTACAAGACCCCGGTGATAATCCCAGAGATGTACAATACTGATTTGTAGACTGATTGGGAAGGAGTTGTATATTCATTAATTCATTCATTCACTATCCACTTGGGCTCGTGGTGTGCAACTGATTGTTGTGTACCTTTGCAATGACCGGGATTTTGGTTGGGATGCGCGACTAACCTGAGATCAGAAGCTTACTACATTGAGTCTATCTATCCAAATTTACATATGAGACTAGTTTGGATAGAAGCCCATTGTGATAGGCCCCATAGCATGCGATACCACATGCTATCATCCCGACTTCACACTCCGGCTTGGTCATTTCATTTGCATCGCATATTGCATTACATCCACGGCATATGGCATTTTGGGTTGTTATGTTTCATCACTTATATAGTCTAAACGGACTTAGCAGGATTTGCATATTGCTTTACATTCTCAGTATATGATATTGGCTTATTACGTTTTTGTATCGCATAGCCTTGATATGGCCATTAGCATTCATGTCTTGCATCGCATAGCCTTGGTACGGCTGATAGTATTCATGGATTCATGATCTTACCAGTATTTTCGACATCATATGATTTATGGACCTGTATTGTATACTTGACACTTACCTTGTGCACACACTTTCACCACCCTCTAAGCTTTCTATAAGGTTATGCACGATAGATGCATGCAGGTGGCGTTAGGTTGCAGCAACGTTGAGCATGGAGCGTGCAGCGATCTTCTGGAGCTTTGATTTCGACATATGTATTTCCCTTTCAGCATTGTATTCAAATGTTAATATTAGTGGATATGTGTTGATGATGTTGTCTTTGTGATTTGGGTATACTTGTGGTTGTACTTCTTATGGGATAAATGTACGTCGAAAAAAAAAATCCTCCTTGTAGGATCCCAGGATCAGAATTTAGCGTATAGACACTAGGAGCCGAGAATGGGGTACTACGGAGGCTGTCGGCACCAGATTCGGCGATCAGAAATTTTGTGAGCCCAGTTTTCGAGTTTGGGGCGTGACACATATCACTTTCCATAGCTGAGGCTGACTATATTGCAGCCGGTAATGCATGCACCCATCTTGTGTGGATGAAGAGGATGTTAAGTGATTATGATTTTGTGCAAGATTCTATGGTGCTGTATTGCGACAATTCTAGTGCAATTAACATTTCTAAAAATCCAATTCAGCATTCACGAACTAAGCATATTGACATTAGATATCATTATATTTGTGAATTAGTAGAAGATAAGATATTTCTTTGGATTATATTTAGACTAAAAATCAACTTGCAGACATCTTTACAAAATTGCTTGACAGAAACATGTTTACTAAATTAAAATTAGATATGGGTATGTGCAATATGAACTGAATCGCTTGTGCTTATTTGTACTTATTGCATGTTTTTTGGTTTTGCCAATTTTTAATTTTTTTAAAAATATGAAAAATGCAAATTTTATGAGCTACATGACCATTCGAGTACACACTCGACCAGTCGTGGCACGACCGGTCGAGTATGTACTCGACCAGTCGAGCTGCTCGGGTTTGGGGCTTTTTATTGTGCAAAAAGCACTTTTTCTTTATTTTTTCATATTCCCCAATCAGCCCTACCATAATCGGTCGAACCCACCTTCGATTCATTCATGGTTAGTGCATCTTTTTCATTTTCCTTGTGGATTTAGGTTCTTTGCACTTCCATTTCCTTGATTTTGTAGTTTATTTCAAGGTTCTTGGTGGTTTATTGGGGTTTCTAGCATAAAATATAATTTCCTTGAAACCCATCTTTCCTTTATTACATTGTTTATATTTCTTATATTCCTTGTACTATGTAAGGTAAAAATAAGAAGAGAGCCTCTCGTGGTTCTTCTTCTCGTTCTGCTTCAATCATGGTGCGTAATCTTCGTTCACCCAAAGAAGATCCTGAATATGTGCAGGATATACGTCTCCACAACGTGATCGTTGAGCGGACTGTCAACTCAAATCATTTGGAACCATTCGGTATTGTTCACCTCCTTCAAACTGTAGGATGGGCTAACATATTAAATTGGGACGGTCCTGCATATCGTTCCATTGCGCAGGCTATGTTTGCTTGTATAAGTGACTTTTCTGCTGAGAATTTAACTTTTACTATTACAACAAGAGAAAGTCCTATTGATGTAGACCGTCACTTGATATCTGGACTAATGGATATTCTAGTAAATGATGACGGAATTCCTATTTCTACTTTAGTGGCAAGACCTTCTAAGTCTGAAAAAAGAATACTAACTATAGTATTATGCAACATAGATGCTGATTGGAACTTTGGTGTTGCGATCGGTTCCAAATATATGTTACCCAGATACAGGATTCTCCATCATATTTTCATTTCTAATGTGTATCCCAGGTTTGGTAACAAGACTGAGCTTATTTCTTTTATGGCTCACATCATTCACTCTATTATACTGGTGTTCCTGTATGTCTTCCATATCTTATTTGTTACATTATCATTCAATTTCATCTCCATCCTGGTCATAGTGATATTCGTGATATTCTCTTTGCTTTTCTGATGACCACACTTGCTACCCATAGTCCTGTGGTTATGCTTGTTGGAGAAGTTCCAATAAACCATCTTCCCTTCAACAAGTCAAACATTAATAAGATGAATCTGAGGTTGGCTCCTGGCCAAGTTGATGTAGGTGCTAGTGGAGCTGCTGAAGAAACTGGAGAGGAAGATACTTTACCTCCTGATGATGTTATTATGGATGACTTGTTTGATGAGATTGAGTCAGATTCTGTGGCTGATCTAGACTTTCAACCTTTTGACTTTGATGAGCGATTGCAATCCCTTGAGGAGAAGGTGGAGTGTCTGCATGTGTTCCAAGAAAATCAATTTAAATACATGTGCAAATATCTTAGGCGCATTAACAAGGAACTACATCAGATAGATCCTTCTATTCCTGCTCCATCATCTGGATCTGATTAGTTTTTTATTTTATTCTGGATATGTATTAACTCTTTCTACTCTTTGTGTGTTTGGATAATTCTTAGGCTTATACTCTTACTTCTAACTATGTGGACATGATATTATGCCTAAAGTTGATATTATGCTTATCATGGTGATGCTCTTTCCTATCTTATTTCATTTACTTCTCTTATCTTTATATGTCTTTCCTTTGTCATATTGTGACAAAAGGGGGGGGGGGGTTTGTTTACAGGTTCTACAAATCACCTCTCCTGGATTGAGGGGGAGTAATGGAATGAGGGGGAGATGTGACTATTGATGGAAGGAGGGGGAGACGTGACTATTGATCATTTGTGCTCATATGGTGTATGATTCATTATTGTGTGTATAATTGGTGCATGATTCTTTATTGTGCATGATTCGTTATTGTACGTGTAACTGGTGCATGATTCTTTATTTGGTTGTGTCACAAATTTGACAAAGGGGGAGATTGTAAGTGCTATAGTGTAAATCTAACACCCGAAGAGTTCTCAAATTTTGTTGTGCCAAACCATTTAGAATTTATATCATGCTTTGAGTTGAAGTGATCAAGTTCGTGCATTTTAAAGTTGTCTGCATCTTTGTCAAACTTGCCTACATATTCAAGTTAAAGAGAAGATTGTTGAAGTTTATGGTTTCAAGCACAAATTCAAGAACTAAGGCTCAAGAACTCAAGTTCAAGTTTGAAGTTCAAATATTGTACGCTAAATATTTAAGAACTTAAGCGTAACTCAAGCTCAAATTCAAGAGATCGAACTCAAGCTTCACGTATCACAAGTAATCAAGATTCTGAAGTGAATGATGTTTCAGTTGTTCCAACTCACAAATAAGTTATGGATGACCTTAGATTAACCATAGGTTGTGTCATATTCATTGCATACTTTATGTGGGTCATTTCATAAGTTTATAGGTCATTTTCTCGACTAGTCTTAGTCATTGTTTGACTAGTCCAAGTACTGGCTCGACCAATCTAAGAGTTTTCTCTACCAGTCCAAGATTTGTTGTAAATTTTTAGAATTTTCTGTTGGACTCTCGACCAGTCCTGGAGACTGCTCGACCAGTCGAGTGAACAGTGCTCGATCGGTCGTGGAGGCTCGACTCAAAGTCCAACAAGCTTTTTTGGTCCCACTCGACTAGTCTAGTGCATTGCTCGACTAGTTGAGCAGGCCACTTGAGCAATTGAGCAAGCCACTCGACCAGTCGAGTAACGACCTTATCTTTTCATGCTAGAAAATTTAAAATTTTGTTGGTCCTTCGACCAATCGAACCAACCCTTAGACCAGTCGAGTGAACAATATTTTCACCTATAAATAGAGCACGAATTTTAGAGTTTATTCATTCATTCAAAGCTAAATCAAGACACCACTCTGAGAGATAAGTTTGTGAATTTATTAAGCTATATTGTGCTCATTTTAGATTCTCTTTAATTAGCTTTTGTTATTTAATTTTGTGATTTTATTCCAATCTTACATTAAGTAGGGATTTGTGTTTTTCCCTTTCTTGAGATCAAAATCAAATCAAGCTAGCCCAGGTTGATTTAATTAAAAATCATTTAAAACTAGAACCTTTTCATCTGTGAGACTGGACATTGAACATCTTCGTCTACATCGGATTAGTTCTACCGGTCTTCTTCAAAAGGAGAATTTCCAAATAAGTATTATTTACAATTCTGTGTATCTTTTTGTGGTTTTTGAGGTTGTGTCAAAAAAATTTCTTTTTGGTTTTGTCTGATGGTTTTGTCTGAGGTAATCAAGAAAATCTCAGAGTGTGGGGTTTTTGTAATTGTGTAAGCCCAACTAAAGACACAATTGTGAAGGTTTTAAGGTGAACTTTGGAAAACCTTTTTCATAGTGAACGCTAACATCCCGAGGGAGTGGAGTAGTTGTGTGGTTGTTTTCTAACAATTGGTGTACACACAAGTGAACCACTATAATTCCTGGAGTTGTGGTGGATGATTGAATGTGCTTATGTGTGTGAATGTTGTAATCTACTTTAAGCATTTGTGGTGAATGGCGTAATTTATTTTATGCACTTGTGGGAATGTTGTAATAACTTAGTTTATTTCCTTTGCTATTTCCTTTGCCTCTTTATTGGTTTAGGTTTTTAATACTTACAAATGTTATAGTAAGGTTGTCCTACCATAAGCCTTTGGCATTAGGTTGTCCTTAGAACTAAGTTTGTATCAACCTCTTAGGATTAGTACATTTGAGGTTGCTATTTACTTGTGCTTCTTTATTATTTGATTGTGCTATCTTTCTTTCAATTCCCCATTTAATTTTTAATTTGGCATAGTCCTATTCACCCCCCCTAGGACGTTTAGCTCGGCCTTTTCAACAATTGGACAACAAATGCCAAATAGGCAAACCTTTTAGAAAGTCCAAATAACCCCAGTGTTATAACTACCATAAGTATGGTGGTTTATCCACTAAATGTCCAGCAAAGAAATCAAAAGAAAAGGTTATGACAACCACATGGGATGGCACTGATGGTTCCAATTCAGAAACTAACAATTCAGAAAGTTGTGAAGACCAAAAGTCTTTAAAAATACTTATGGCCTTCACCACCACAATCATTCCCAATCCAAAGGACAATGAGGTAATAGATGAGCAACAATCCAAAGAGGCACCCTCCTCGGATGATCAGAAAGAAGAAGAAAAAGAAAACATACATGATGCTTATGATCAACTTTACATCCATAGCATTATTGTCCTTGAAAAACTTGGCATTGCTAAAAATAAAAATAAACAATTGCAAAAAGATCTAGATGAAACACTAGAAATAAATACTCACTTGATAAATGATCTTCAACAATATTATACTGACAATGACAAGCTTGAAAGGACAACAACATTCCTCAATGCTGAGTTACAAAAATTAAACAAACAGATTGATCATTTAGAATTTGAAAATATACGTCTGAAGACTGAAAATAATAAACTAAGATTAAATGCAGAAAAATCAAAACAGTCAGTTGAACTTAGTAATCGGTTCTCCCAAAGTAATGAAAAACTAGAGAGAATTTTAAGAATGTGAATAAATTAGAAGGATAAGAGAGGCTTGGGGTATGAAATTTGCAAATCGAGCTCCTTTCCTGCACCACCTGTGACTAAGAAAATTGTTGCATCTGGAAGTAACACAGGAAACACTCTTACCTGTCATACATGTGGAGACTTGGGACACTACTAGTTTGAATGTCTTACATTTGGTAGGTCTCACTTCTCTTTCGAGTTGAACTTTTTAGGTAAATTTAAACCAACCGGAAGAACAATGCAAAAAACAAAGAGTCCTTTGAAGCACACCCTAAATGAAGGAATGAAATATCCTACTCCACCCAAGATGACTAAAAGGATGGAGGAGTTAATAAATCAGGTGGCTCAACTGAATAAAAAAAACTAAAGAATTGATGAGATAAGGGAATCTGGTTCAGTTGCCCAAGAAATCTAAACGGTCCCAAGGTGAAAACAAAGAATCATCTCCAAAGAAGATTGTCACCAAATGGGTAATAAAAAATAAGAACAACTGCCTTGTAATTCATATCACTCTTAAAGCAGGCAATAGTTCTAAGTGGTATCTTGATAGCGGTTGCTCAAGACACATGACAGGTGACCAGACCCATTTTTTATAATTATTCAGAATTTGATGGTGGGTCGGTTACATTTGGAGATGGGAGCTCCACCAAGGTAATTAGGCTAGGAACAATAGTAGGCCCTGGATTGCCCAAGATTGAAGATGTTCTTTGTGTAGAAGGATTAAAACATAATCTCCTTAGTATTTCCCAAATCCGCGATAAAGAACGCTTGGTCACATTCTCCAAACATGAGTGCAAGATCTCAGACCTTACAGGAAAATTCATTATGAAAGATCTTTGCACAAGTGATAACTGCTACGTAATTAAAAGTAATGCGGAGAATGTTCTATCTATAAGATGCCACATGGCTTTAAATAATGAGTCTAAGTTATGACACCAAAGACTTGGGCATGTGCACTACCGGAACTTAACTAAGCTAAGCTCACAAAAATTGGTGAGAGGACTCTCTAAGATAGGGAAAGAAGAAAATATTGTATGTGATGACTGTCTCAAAGGAAAACAGATAAAAGTGGGACATAAAAAGGCAACCACCATAGCAACTTCCAAACCACTTGATTTATTTCACATGGATCTAGTGGGTCCCACCAAAGTAGAGAGCCATAGTAGAAAGAGATACTTTCTGGTAGTGGTAGATGATTACTCCAGATTCACTTGGGTCACCTTTCTTTGGGAAAAATCCTATGCATTTGATGAATTCCAGAAGATGGCAAAACGACTCAAAAATGAGAAGGGATACTGTATAAAACGTATACAGAGTGATCATGGTGGGGAATTTGAGAATGATCGATTCCAAAAATACTGCGATGAAAATGGAATCCGACATGAATTCTTAGCCCCAAAAACACCACAACAAAATGGAGTTGTTGAAAGAAAAATACAGGTGTTGCAAGAAATGGGCTCAGTTATGCTTAACAATAAGAATATGGCTAAAAGCTTTTGGGCCGAAGCTGTCAACACTGCCTACTACATAATTAATAGAGTATACCGTAGGGAAGGATTAAACAAAACTTCGTATGAATTATGGTGTGGAAAACAACCTAGTGTAAAATACTTTCGTGTCCTTGGTACTAAATATTACATTCTTAGAGACAGAGAACAAATAGGTGACTTTGATCTAAAAGTGAGGGTGGCATATTTCTAGGATATTCCCTGAATAGTCATTCTTTTAGGGTATACGATTTAAGGACACTCACTATCCAAGAAACTGGTAGTGTGGTTGTTGATGACCAACCTCATAATGAAACTGTTCCTTTAATTGATGTAGAGGATGATGTGGATTCATGCATAATAGGTAAATCTGATAACAAATCCACCTCCTCTCTTAAACCTCAACCGCTGAGTAACATGCCATACATTAAGGATCATCCCCTCAATCAAATCATTGGAGATCCTAATGATGATGTGAAAACTCGACGTCAGCTTGAGGGCATTTACAGTCATCTCTGCTTCACCTAAAAACTTGAGCCAAAGAATGTTGTAGAAGCACTCCAAGATGAATATTGGATTGCGGCCATGCAAGAGGAGCTACAACTGTTTGAGAGAAATGAGGTGTGACAGCTAGTTCCCATGCCACTTGAGACAAATATCATCATAACCAAATGGATCTTCAAGAACAAGTCTGATGAATCCGGGAATGTAGTAAGGAATAAGGCAAGACTTGTGGTGCAAGGATATTCACAATTTGAGGGCATTGATTTTGATGAAATGTTTGCCCCTGTAGCGCGTCTTGAGTATATAAGAATTCTTATGTCCATTACATGTGCTCTAAAATTCAAGTTGTTCCAAATGGATGTAAAGAGCGCCTTTCTCAATGGTGTGCTTGAGGAAGAAGTATACGTAGAGTAACGAAAGGGATTTCTAGATCAAAAATATCCTCAACACGTATACAGATTGAGCAAAACACTTTATGGTCTTAAGTAAGCACCCCGAGCATGGTATGAGCGCTTGACTCAATTTTTACTAGACCACCATTTTTATAGGGGAAGTGTTGATAAAATACTATTTACGCAAAAGATCGGGAATGCCTTACTCATTGCTTAGATTTATGTGGATGACATAGTTTTTTGATCCACTTGTGAAGAGGTTGCTCATGATTTTGTTGAATTGATGAAATTTGAATTTGAAATGAGCATGGTTTGTGAGCTAAATTTCTTTTTGGGGCTACAAGTGAAACAAATACACAATGAGATATTTGTATGTCAATCCAAATACGCAAAAGAATTAGTAAAAATATTTGGACTTGAATCTGGCCATACTCATCGTACTCCCATGATCACCACCCTTAAACTTTCCAAAGATGCAATGGCAAGAGTGTGGATTAACACTTGTACTGCAGCATGATAGGAATCTTACTATACCCAACCGTGAGTCGGCTAGACATCACTTTTAGTGTTAGTGCATGCACTAGATTTTGGGCCGATCCTAAAGAATCACATTTATCTGTGGTTAAATGAACTCGTTTGACACATCTATTGTCATTGTCGGGTATTCAAATGCCAATTAGGCTGGAAATATAGACGATCGCAAATCAACTGGCGGTGGTTGTTTTTACATTGGCAATTATCTTGTATCATGGAAAAGTAAGAAATAAAATTCAATATCCTAGTCTATTGTTGAGGCCGAATACATAGTAGTCGGTAGTTGTTGCGCATAAATTCTTTAGATGAAGCAAATGTTACTGGAATATGGCATTGAACAATCCACAATGACACTTTTTTTGTGATAACACGAGTGCCATCAATATTTCCAAAAATCCATCCAACATTCAAGAACAAAGCACATTAACATCCGACACTATTTTATACGTGAACTTGTTGAAGACAAGATTATTGTATAGGATCATGTGCTACTGAGCGACAACTTACCGATATATTAACAAAACCCCTGGATGCCAATAGATTTGGAGATCTCCAAAAATCTATTGGAATATGTGCGATATGACATATTTTTTGGTCCATGAGTATCTAATGTTATATTTGAGGATTTTAAGCCTCTTAATTCTTTTTGAACATTAAGATAGAATATGTGTATTTATTATTATTTTTTAGTTCTCCTTTTTGTATAAATTTTGTTGAGTGTACAAAACTTGAAAAATAGGTATATACTTATATACATCTCATTGATCAAGTTGAAGCATTAGTAAACAAATCCTAAACTTTTTGTGCTTCGATGACTCGAATCACTCTTCGATGACATCAAAGTACTCACAAGAACTGAACCGTCGGATGATTTTTGGTGTCGAAAGTACTCATTGAAAACTAACTCGATGTCATCGAAACATGGATGTTCGATGTCATTGAACACCTTTGATGACATCGAAGAATCCCGACTTATAAAGTTTGGGGGTGAGCGGAAACCCTCATTTTCCATATTTTAGCGGCCACCTCCTCCTTCTCTCCTTGCTGTCTGGCAGTATATTAGTGCACGATTTGGGTTTAAAGCACTTCCCTCCTTCATTCATCTTGGTAAATCCTTCCCTTTTTATCTCTATTTTCATCTTCCTTGTCTTAGGTTTTGGATTTGGGGGTTTTTCCTAGGATATTTGCAATCTTCTTAGGAATCTTTTGGGTTCATCTTTAAACAATGCCTTGGGACAAAGGGAAGACCCCTGCATGAGGGGAGACCTCTCGACTAACTAGATAAGAGAAGTTGGCTCCTAGGGACCGGGCCAAGGCTCCTACGGCATCCTCGGGTACGGCCTCTCTAGCCTCACGGTAAGATACACCTACTCGACATGCTTCCCATGGCGTTGATCCTCTAGTTGCTCCATCTATTGCTCCTCATAGTGCAAATATGCTAGAGAAATATTCAAGGTGGTAGCTTGTACATGAACGATAAATTAACTTAGAATGCATCCAGTCTTTCGGGATTGAACTACTCCTCTCAGCCGTTGAATGAGGTCCACTTTTAAAGTTTGGTGGTGTCAGTCGTGTGAGGAAGTCTACAGGTTTCTAGTCTACTGTCACATTCTCGCTCTTGAACCACCTTCGATGTCCATTACTGTTGGTCAGTCTACCATGGTCATCACTCCTGAAGCAGTTGCTCATCTATTTGGTCTCACGACATCTCCGGTCGGACTTTCTGACCTAGACATCAATCACCTTGATGACCAAATACATGTGTGGTGGATGAGATGTTCCTTGGAATCAAGGGAATGCTCTTAAAACCAAATTCATGCTTCCCAAGTATCATTTCTTCCATTGTATTTTCTCCACAAAAGTACATCCTCGTGGTACTAATCGTGTGGATCTTACCCCTTTTATGCTCATGGTCCTTCCTTCCTTGATTGTACATCAACTAGCAGTTGTTGTTCATAGCACTAGGCCGACTCACCTTCCTTTTCTGCATCTTATTTGTGTGTTGAGTCAAGAGTGTGGCTTACCTGCCACCAATGACCCGAAATGTCCCATGTAAACTTTCACTAAGTTAAATATCAAGCACATGGATTTTAAATTTCACCCACTCCCCTCATCGGAACCGGGAAATCAGGATGGCCATGATACTCAAGCAGAAATAGAGATCGGAGAGACGAAGGCTCCCACGGATGATGAGGCTCACCCTCCGCCAGTCCTTCTAACCACTCCTGATTCTACGCCCACTCGACGTCATAAGTGTAATCAGGATCGGATTGGATCGATTCCTCGCAGACAAGCTCGTAGTGAGGAGCGCTTTGATCGGTAGGATGAACACTTGACAAGAACTGAGAAGAGGCTCACCGACATTGAGCAGATGGTTGCAACCTTGCAGCACACCTCACAACACATTGTCGAGTTGCTGACTTACCGCCGTGATAACTCGGTTCCTCATGACGACGTACATGCACAGTGAATGTCACATTCATCGCGTACCTATGTCGATATGATATCTAGGGCATATGTATCTTTTTGAATGCCCAAGTTTGTGTGTATGTATGCGGTGATAGATAGTTTTTTTTTTTTTTGGGAATTATGCTACATTTCTTTTGGCTGATATTGCCCATGGTTGGGCCACCTTCTTTTTGGATGATTTTTTGTTTATGCCATGCTTGGGCATTTTTGGATGATATATATATATATATATATATATATATTTGATGGTGGCATTGATATTAATTTTTTTCCCTATATTACTTCTTATAGATTTACATACTTCAAAATATAGGTTTTCACATGCTCAAATTCTCCAACTTCAGTTATGCAGCGTAATCTTGCTTTTTTACTTACTGACCCTTTGATAATGACTGACAAAAAGGGGGAGAACAATCCCATTATTCTGTTCCTATGTTTGTATATTTAAGACTAATGGTGATGCAGGATGATAGGGGGAGCAGCAACTCAAGCATCACAGTTGTGTCCTTTTAATTTGCAAAATGCAAGTTTGTAAAATTGTGTAATGTTGATGTACACACAATTTAGTTTGTTTTTTTTAGGTGTTCTAGGTGTTTTGTCATGTAATTGATAAAGGGGGAGATTGAAAGTGCCCTTGTTTGTCAATTAATGTGACAGTTGAGTCATTTAGTCCAGTGAGCCCCACATGAAAGAACTACAAGATGCAGACTCAACAAAGTGGATGAATCAAGATCTTCAAAGGTAAATTAAACCTCACATCCCATGACCAAAACACCTCAGGTATATAATCCCCATTAAAATCTATTCCAAAAATAACAAGGAAATCATGTTTCATAGATTAGATAATAGATAACTAAGTTAGAAAATCATGTGAAAAATCTTGTAAGTTTTCTGCATACTTCGAGTCTTCGAACATGTCTCGATGACATCGAACATACATGTTTGATGACATCGTACCTCGATGACATCTAATAAGAGTACTTAGATGTCCAACAACCAAATAGATTCTAGACCGAAATCTCGAGTCATCGAACAGGTTTCGATGACATCGAACATACATGTTCGATGACATCAAACCTATTGTTGAGGGTCAAATACTGCATATTATCCCCCATTTATATCTTGGTTTTATGAACATGATAATGCTTAATGTTTTATTTTACTCATGTTTATGTTACAAAGTGAATTTAAGAGCTTGGATTGAAAATGGTGCTAAAAGCATGGATTTAATGCTCAAGAATCACCAAGGTAAGGGATGGATCTTAGGAGACCAAGATTGAAGAATTCACATGTCAAAGATCTAAGAAAACTAAAGTGAGGAATGAAGAGAATCAAAGATTTGAAGTGAAGAAAAGGAATCCTGAAATCGTCCTGAAAAAGCATATTTTGAACTCTTCATCATTTTGTGAAATTGCGCAGAGTGAAGTCTATTTTGGAAAACTGAGTAGAGTGAAGTCTATTTTAGAAAACTACGTAAATTTGAGGCAATTTCTAGAGTTTTCCAACTAGGTGTGAAAGTTGGAGTTCCACAACTCTAAATAGGACTCCCTAGGATGTTCTTATGCATCTTCTAGGGTATAAAGAGTGGAGAAAAAGGGTGGAGAAGTTGTCGCCAAGAGTTTCTTTTCTTCTTCCTTAGTTATTTTCATGCTTTCTTATAGGGTTTTAGATCCATTCATGTCTATGGTTGGCTAAACCTCTTAGCTAGGCCTAAGAGGTGAAGCTTGTAGCATGATAGGATGTTTCTATCGCTTTGATTCATGTTTATGTTGAACTCAATGGATTCTAATTTGATATTTAAGGAATTCTTTCAGTTTTTAATAGTTTATTGTGACTCAAATTACAGTAAATCTGCAATAGCTTTGAGTACTAATTTGAGATTGTGAAATTAGTAAGTTCTATTGTTCACCATCGTACCTTGGACATGGTAGGGTGATGGAATCCTTTCTAATCTTCACAATTCTCCTGCTTGGAGATTATGATATTGGTAAATCCCGTTGTTTACCATTGTCTCTTGGGCATGGTTTGGTGATGGAATCTCTGCCAATTATCATAGTTCTCCTTCATTAAGAATTAGGTTAATGGAAGTTCAAATTTGGTTTTATTGATATATCTTCCAATTGGATAGGATAGGACTTCAATTTCAATTGTGTTACTTGAATCAAGTAAGAGGGCTCCCTGATCACTACAAGTGGATCTTGACACCCTAGTTCCCACCTTTAAATTCTTAGTTTTAATTACTCTATTCACAATTACTATCTCGAATGCTATAGAATTAGTTTCACATCTTCTTTTAGTTCTACTTCTAGTTAATTTCAAAAACGTATAAGTTTCAGTCTCTATGGATTCAACCTTGGTCTTACCGAGATTATTATTACATCGCGACCCTACACTTAGGGTTGTGAACACCTATCTCGATGACATCGAAGAAAGACTCTTAAACGTCTAACAACTAAAATGAAACAACTCTCATGTCATCGAACAAGCCTTGATGATAGCGAACGTTTATGTTCAATGTTATCGAAGCTGTCTCGATGACATAGAAAAATGAGATACTTATTTTGTCACGCCCTAAACTCGAAAACTGGGCTCACAAAATTACCGATCGCCAAATCTAGTGCCGACAGCATCCGTAGTACCCCATTCTCAGCTCCCACCATCCATACGGCAGATTCTGATCCTGGGATCCTACTAGGAGGATTTTTCAACGTATATTTAACTCGTAATAAGCATAACCACAAGTTTACCCAAATCACAAAGGCAACATCATCATCATATATCCACTAATATAATCATTTGAGTACAATGCTGAAAGGGAAATACATATATCAAAAATTAAAGCTCTAGAGGTCCGCTGCATGCTCTAAGCTCAACGCTGCTGTAACCTAATGCCACCTGCATGCATCTATCGTGCATAAGCTTATAGAAAGCTTAGTGGGTGGTGGAAGTGTGTGCACAAGGTAAGTGCTAAGTATACAATAAAAAGCCATAATCAAACAATATCGATATCAGAGTAAGCGGAAATACTGACAAGTCCGCAAATATAATCAGCCGTACTAAGGCTATATAATGTAAGAATGTAAGAAGTCAAATATCAAATGCCGAGGGTACAATGCAATATGTAAATCCTACTGAGTCCGTCTAGGCCATATAAGTGCAGGTACATAACAACCCAAAATGGCATATGCCTGCGGATGTAATGCAATATGCGATGCGAATGAAATGACCAAGCTGGAGTGTGAAGTCTGGATGATAGTGCATAGTATCGCAGGCTACGGGGTCCACCATAAGGGACTTCTATCCAAACTAGTCTCATACCTAAATTTGGATAGTCAAACTCAATGTGGTAAACTCTTGATCTCAGGTTAGTCGCGCGCCCCAACCAAAATCCTGGCCATTACGAAGGTACACATAACAAATAGTTACGCACCACCATCCCGAGTGAATAGTGAATGAATGAATGAGTATGCAACTCCTGCTCAATAAGTCCACATATCAGTACAATTCCTCTCTAAGATTATCACAGGGGTCTATTACACTCTACGCCAGCTTGCCGCCCATATCTAACTGTACAACTGGGTAAGTAGAAAAGACTTGATTATCTGCTTGCCAATATTGAGCCCGAGTCGTCGATAGCGGACCCATTCCTCAAGCTGGTCAAACTCAACCTAGATATTGCCCCCTTACTCAGGTGGTTAAGGTCACACCCCCTCCCAAACCACTATGACACAGTAGGAGATGCAGCCTACTGGTATACAGCTCTCAGACACTCATATATATCCACTCGGTCTCGACGTTGGGGTGTCTCCTAGCCTCAGAGGTTTAGGGATTTCACCCAAGGCCATCTATGACAGCCCTATGGTAGAACAGATTTCTGGTGTCCCATCTAACCATCCACGACATGCCTATGGAGGCTATGGCCCTGATGTCGCTAGGGCGTATAGTAATCACAATATACAATGCAAGATGCATGAGTCATACAATCCAGTCATACATCAATCCTACGCATACCATGCGCTCATGTGAGATAACCTCCACCTATCAGGGAGTCTCATAATAACCTACCCAATGACATATGAAATGGTCAACCACATCTCATAACAAACATGCAGATGATGCATATGGGCATGAATCATGATGTTATACTCATAATCGGTATCGACAACCAGCACTGATAATTAGCATCGATAATCAGCCCTGATAATCGGCCTATACAATCAGCCTCGACAATCGGAGTCGACCTCGATAATCAGAATCAGCCTCGACAATCGGAATCGGCCTCGGCAATCAGAATCGGCCTCGGCAATCGGAATTGGCCTTGACAATCGGAATCAGCCTTGTCAATCCGAATCGACCTCGATAATCGAAATCGACCTCGATAATCAGAATCGGCCTTGTTAATCAAAATTGGCCTCGATAATTGGCCTCGGCAATCGGAATCGGCCTCGACAATCAGAATCAGCCTCGTCAGCCTCGACAATCGGAATCGGCCTCGACAATTAGAATTAGCCTTGTAATCGGCCTCAACAATCAGAATTGGCCTCAATAATCAGCCTTGACAATCAGAATCGGCCTCAACAATCAGCCGATCAAGGCTTAAAGGAAGGTCACAATGTGGACATCCAACCATCATTACCCATCAATGTGGATATTCAACCAACATTACTCCCAAGGAGTGGCCCATACAAAGGATACATTGTATTGGGCCTCAACCATGGGCCTCGAATACATCACAATGGGCCTTGCCCATAGGCCACGAATACGTTACAATGGACCCCGCCCATGGGCCTTATATACATCAAGTGGGCTACATCAATGGGCCGCACTAATGGGACTTATACACATTAAGTGGGCTACATCAATAGGCCGCGCTAATGGGCCTCATATATGGGCTACAAATATATCAAGGTTGGCCTCACAAATGGATTTTTTTATGGATCATAAGTATATCAAAGCGGGCCTCTCGAATGGGCCACAAAATAGATCAAAGTGGGTCTGACGAATGGGTCATAAAATACATCAAGGTAGGCCTCACAGATGGGCCACAAGTATATAAAAGTGAGCCTCTTAAATGGGCCACAGAATACATCAAAGTGGGCCTCACAAGATAATGAGGTCTACGGCCCAAAAATAAATGGACAGTGTGTGTGATACACATACATCATGGTGGGGTCCACGTCCTAGCTGGACTGGATCGCGTGGCTAAAACACATGCATTAAGGTGGGCCATATGCCCATCAAAATGGACAGACGACGTGGCTATAGAATATGTAAAATCAAGGTGAACCAGTCCTTAAAATGATCTGGAAAACTGAATGGACGGCATAGATATACAATGCATACATCACGACAGATCTCGTAGATGGCCGGTCATGGATGCAAAATAGATGGACTGAGCTGATAAAATAGATAAATTATGGTGGATCCCACCATCCCTGATGGACGGTAAGGATACAACAAATACATCAGGGTTGGGTCCCACTACACGTGGCCCACCAACTGTACAGCTAATACTGTATTGCTGCTACCGTCCAGGTGATGGACGGTAGGATGAAACATACATCCTGGTGGGTCCACACATCCCACGTGGACGGAAGGTGTGGAGATAACACATACCACATGGGTCCCACACCTGCTGGACGTTAGTCCAGCAGCCTCCACATATGGACGGTGAATGAAACACATACCTTAAAGGGGTCCCACCGTCTAGATGAATGGACGGTGGATAATACACCCACGTCAGTGGGTCCCACTGTCATTGATGGATAGTTTAGATATAACACATACCTCATGGTGGTTCCCACGTGTGGGGACCATAGCTGCTAGGCAACATGGATAAAACACTTACATCAGGGTAGATCCCACCATCCTTGTTGGACGGTGAGGATGTCGCACGTGTGGTTAGGCTCCACCATCTAAAAAGTACTGGACGGTGTGGATATAAGCTACATACATCGTGTGTGGGCCCTACCGAATTTACTAACGTCATGGGACCCACAACACTGTTGCCGTCAGGATAGCAGCCACATGTTGTTGGATGGACGGTCTGGTTCAACACATAAATAATGTGGGCCCCACGACTGATGATCAACATGGATAAAATGCATACATCACATGGCCTCAAGGCATGAACGGTGTGGATTTCAAACGTACATTGTGTGGGGTCCATAAATCAAAGCTGATGTTTGTGATTCCCTTCATCTAGGGCCTGCCGAAATCCAGCAGCAAGTGGGCCTCATGATCGAATGGTCTAGTCTAGGTGCGCCACACTCCATCACAAAAAGGGAGAGAGAGAGAGAATAATGGAGATGGGATGGACCCCGCCACTATGGATCCCTCTTTGATATAAGGCATACATCAAGATGGGTCCCACCATATGTGGGCCCTTAAATTATAAAAATCACACAAATCAAATCATAAAATACACCCACCGATCGGCCTCCTTAGCTTAAACGACTTCTTTTGCTCCTTGGCTTCCTTTTGATTGTTGAAGATAAAAATTAAGTGGCTAGGATGAGAGGGATAGGAAGTGGGCCACACATAGCCTCCTCTCTCCCTTAGGAGGCCATGGATGTTGGCTCTCCCTTGGGGTTGCTCAGGAGTAATGAGAGAGAGATAAGAGAGAGTGATGTAAGAGAAGTGAGGGATGGGTGTGATTGGTGAAAGGGTGAGTCATGTGTACTTGACATGCAAGGGTGAGAGTTGATTTTAGGTAAGGTTGTGTAAGAGAGGGATGGGTTTGGTTGCTTGTACTTGATTGATAGATTGATGTGACGTGTCGTAGAGATTCCCTCAGGATTGTAAATGTGCAGCATTTCCCTCGAACTTAACGAGGGCCCACATCTCCTAGCCCGAGTATCGCCTCGACGCGTAATACGCTGCGTCGGAACCGCGGTGATAGTGCGGTCGTACTGGTACAAGTATCAGGTCGATCCGACTCAGGAATAAGGGATACGACTTAAGGTCGCGCGTAACTGCTGATTACAGGTCGCGGGTCTCTGAAATTTGACTAGGAGGATTGCGGAAGCCTACAGAATGATACGGGCTAGGATACGGGTCTCACATATGTCTAGCAAGCTCAGGTTGAAAAATCACTTAAAAGCTTTGATGACATTGAAAGTCAACATTCGATGACATCGAATCTATGATCAATTTCATCGAATAGAAACCTGACTTGACCAGAGAGTTCTATTCGAAATATCATGAACTCTTCGATGCAATCGAACTCCATTCGATGACA
Organism: Magnolia changhungtana; assembly: GCA_030180095.1. NCBI lineage: Eukaryota > Viridiplantae > Streptophyta > Magnoliopsida > Magnoliales > Magnoliaceae > Magnolia > Magnolia changhungtana. Next base: position 3,129,380 of record JASAUF010000294.1, read on the forward strand.
TCGAAGGTGTGATCGTTTACATTAAATATGTACTATGCTTGTTCAGAATGCTTTAAAGAAAATCGACTAGACTCCTCGATTTCATCAAACCATCTTCGATGACATCGAAATTCTGTTAGTGCACTTATTTACACCCATGTTTGTCAATTATGTGACTAGTTGTGTCTTCTAGTTGGATGAGTTCTTAGTAAGTGAAGACCGGTGATGCAACTGGATCAGAAGCATCAAAGCAACATTAAAGACAAAGAACTGCTTCTGCGATCTTAACCTTGCAAATAGATAATCCCAACCCAAGGAGGAATACCTACTTAGGTCATTTATTTTATGAAAGTGCCCTGGTTTGTTAATTAGCGTGAGTGTTGAATCAGCAAGACAAGTGAGACTCAGAGGAAGATTGTTTAAGCGTCTGCCTCAACTGGATGTGGCTTCAAATCTCTACAAAGGTAACCTTAGTCTTACATCTCATGTCCCAAAACACCAGGTAGATAAAACCCTTAAAAATGGTTAGAACAACATAAGGTTTAAGGTGTGAAAACTATTTTATAAAATCAGGAAAATCTATAAGTTTTCACCCTTTGTCGACTTATCGATAGTGCTTTGATGAAATTAGACTCTGTTATTGATGTCCTCGAAACTCACTCGATGTTATCAAAATGAGAACTTCAGATGTCCAGCAACCAAAATGAATCTTGGACTAAATTCTTGATGAATCGATGACAGTATCGATATCATTGACTTTCGAATCTCAAGTTCATTGAAACGGCTCGATAAAATCGACATCTGGTCAGTTTGTGTCCAGTAAGCAGTTAAGGAGAATCATGTGATTTTTGATGACTTAAAGAGAACCTCGATATCCTCGAAATTCAAATCTCGATGATATCGATGGACCTTCGATGATATTGGATTGGGACACAAATCTGTCTAGCAAGCCTTCAGGTAAATTCTTTTAAATATTTGAGGTATCGAGAATCACTCGATGATATCGATATTCAAAGATGAATCATATCGAGACCAGGTCAATGTCATCGAATTGGGACACAAAACTATCCAACGAGTTTATAGGAAAATTCCTTGAAAAGATCAATGAATCGAAACTGGTATCGATATCATCAATATTCAAATCTAGATGATATCGAGGAATGCTCGATCATATCGATGCCTGTTCTGTTCCAAAGGCAAGTCTGTTCTCAGGTTTTTAAATGTTGAGGAATCGAACCATAGGTCGATGAAATCGGAGTTCAAAATCCGATGACATCGAAGCATGTTCGATATCATCGATCAGTTGGCAAAAAGGTTCTGAAGCATTTGCCAGATAGATTTGTGTTATCGAGCGGCCATTCAACGTTATTAAGAGTATATGCTCGATGATATCGAAGCCTGCTCATTGATATCGAACTCTGTAAAAAAATATGACTGTTTTATTTCCATTGGAACTTTTTACCTATGTAATGAGAGCTTGTTTGAAGTTGTGAAAAGAGAAAATAAATAGAGCTTTTGAGTGCTTAATTCAGATCACCTACCCTAAGCCCTTTTCTCTCACGAGAGTTCATTCCTCAATCCACCCTCATCATTGATATTCAATAGAGTGGATTGGTAAATGAACTTCCACATTCAAGGATCTTTCATCTACCACCTTAATGGCAAATCATTGAGCTGAGATTCCTTGAATGCATAGATCGTGGTATTACTCTGTCACTCTAATGATTAATAATTTAATAGAGTAATTACCAACATAACCTCGACCCAACCTGTCGCCTTACATTGGAGCATCATAAGTGTTGCAGATCAAGGGAGCTGAAGATTCTTCATCAACAAAGGAGGAGATCTTCATCAACGTACTTAGTGGGGCTCATCTACTTATCTATAAGTCATTAGAGTCCACAGACCCTGCTGATCATTCCTTTGTGTAGGATTGGGTCACAGGTGATTCTCACCCCTTTCAAGTCCTCATAGGAGGCCTCCAATGAGAGAATACGTGTGGGTGCTGTGTGTTGACCCTTGCTCTTAGTGAGCATAAACTTAGCTCCTCAGTATAGGTCCTTGGCCTGTGTGGCCTAAAACCTTAGGTGATGTGTGTTGACCTTTGCTCTTGTGTAGGGCATAAACTTTAGGTTCCTTGTGTGGATCCTTAGCCTGTGTGGCCTAAAACCGGGGTGCTATGTGTTGACCTCTACTCCTGTGTGGGGCATAAACTTATGTCTCATGGAGACATGTCTAGGTTCCTTGTGTAGGTCCTAGAGTCGACCTTGTGTAGGTTGTGAAGGTTAGAGGTGAACTTGATTTAAAACCTCCGTTAGTGAGATCTGGTACACTCAAGGGTTGAGTGCGTCCCTCGTAAGTGGAGTAGGCATATAGCCGAATCACTATAAAATGACTGTGTTTAAGATTGTTATTTGCATATTCTTTTATTGTGTATACTTTGAATGATCACATGATGCATGATTATTTAGAACTAATAAGTATCACTTCCCACACACAGTCACTCTTTCCATCCTTCATAGACTAAATTTATGTATTGCCTAGATATTGAATAGTCTTTTGATTGGAACCTCTGTCTAGCTTGGAAGCCATTAGAGTTGAGATAAAGATATCTTGATAAATCGTCATATTAGATCAAGATAATGATGATAGGATTTTAAACTGTTATAAAATTTTGTAAAGTCCTATTCACCCCCCTCTAGGACACTTTGACCTATTCCTACTTCTATTAAAGTGGTCTTTACTGCAATTTCATTCTAAGCCAATCCCAAGTTCATATTTTATATCCTATAATCTTGGCTTTTGCATATCCCAAGTTGTTGAATGATTTATTGGACAAAACAGGAAAATTTGTCCATTGTTGGTAGGACGAAGGTACCACCGAATAGTACCTTTGGTGTTATCGAAGGGGCTCAAAACAGTCTAACAAGTTTAAAATGTTAATTCAGTGACACTGAATAGATATTTCGGTGACGCCGACTGCCACCGACGAACAAAGTTCGGTGCCACCGAAAGAGACTGTTTTCAACCAGCAACTTGGGAATTTAATTCGGTACTATTGACAGACAATTCAGTACCAGCGAAACAAGTTCATTGATACCGAAGGTCACTTTAGTAGTACCATAAACTAGCCATTTTATAGCCAGTTTCTATCCGTTGGAAGCTTTTGTCTATAAAAGCGGCTTGTAGAAACTTGCAAATCAGTGGAAATAGGCACTATAGAGTCTTTAGTATATCCCAAGCTTATCTTAGCCCATTTAAACTCTATCCATATGAGTTCATGTTCTCTTCATTGTGATCCTTCAGTCCTATGAGCATTTAAAGCTCTTATTTAATGAAGAACATGAACTCATGCCTTCTCTAGAGTACAAAGACCAAACCAATAGGAATATCCATGGTTCTTTGATACTCTAGAGTGTCTATAGGTTGAATCCCTTAGGAAATTGACTCATTATCCTAGATAGGAGATTTAACTAACTCCCATTATCTTGGTCACCTTTTAGGTACATCTTATGCAAGGTTTTTTTATTGTGAAGCTAAGCTAATAGGTAAATCCAAGCTACGCGATCGAGAGAGCACCAAGAAGCTGATTCAAGCTCGAAGCATGAAGATCTAGCAACCCGAAACAAGCTACAAGAGAGAACTCAATTCGATAAGTAAATGACATTTTAAGAGTTCAAAAGTTTCGTCTCTTTCCTCATGTAGGATTGAAGCTAAGAGTTTGCTATCGACAAACTCGATTAAGTTCCTAGTGTGGGACCTTGGCCGGTGAGCCTAAAAGTAGGTGCCTTATGTGGGACCTTGGTCGGTGGGCCTAAACGTAGGTGCCTTGTGTGGGACCTTGGCCAGTGAGCCTAAACGGTAGGTGCCTTGTGCGGGACCTTGGCCGGTGGGTCTAAATGTTAGTTCTAAGTGTAGGACCTTTGCTCTTGTAGAGAGCATAAATTGTGTCCTTAGTGTAAGACTATAATGGTTATTGGATAACTTGTTTAAAACATTGATAGTGAAATCCAGTGCACTCTGGGATTGAGTGTGGATGTCGAGAGTGGAGTAGGCACGTAGCCGAACTACTATAAATGCTTGTGTTTGGAATTATCATTTGCACATCTGTTTAATCATGCTTATATATGCTTGAATGTTTTAACTTATCATACATGATTGAATGAATGCTATGGATTGATAGGAAACACATTCGACACCCAAGCTCACAACACTAGGCTTGTCATTATATTCTACATATCCCTTATAGCCTTTTTCATTGGATCCTCTAACTGGCTTGGAAGCCATTAGAGTTATTTTGCCTAACTTGGTTAAAATTGAATGATTATTTAAGTTAGGCAATCAGGACTTTAAATAGGTAAAAATAATTGAAAAAGTCCTATTCACCCCCTCTAGGACATTGCATCATATTCATTCTTCAGTATCAGCGGTGTGAACCACAATTTCAAATTCAAATTTTGATGACATCGAATAATGATATGAGAGTGTCCATCAAGCTCCAAACATTGCATCGAACTATTACTCGATGACATCGAAGGTGACCTTCTATGACATTGAACACACTTCGATGACATCGAACGCAGATAGAATTTGCCCATTTTTTTTATTGTTGGGATTTTTGCCTTTATATCCAGAGGCTTGGTTTATAGGTTTGTATTGGGAAAAAAAGTGAGTTCTGAGAGAGTAATTGTTACCTACCATCATAAATCTTTTTTCTCATGGAAGTGCATCCTTCAACCCCTTCTTAAATGCAATCGTTGAAGAATCAATAGATTGGATTGGAGAATGAACTTCACCATTCAAGGATCCTCTAATAACTCGCTTAATGATAAATCATTATGCTGGAATCTCTTGAATGCATAAAACCCTGGAATCTCTTTATCACTTAAAGACCAACATTCATTAGAGTAGATTCCTTTAAATACCTTGACCCAACTCTGACGACTTGCATTGGGAGCATCTACAATTGTTGCGGATCAAGGGAGATGAAGATTCTTCATCAACAAGGGAGAGTATCTTCATCATGTGCTAGAAACGGGGCTCACCTACTTACAAGTAAGTCATTAAAGTCCATAGAATATGAAGACCTTTCTTTGTGTAGGATTGAGTTTCAGGTTGTATCTTACAAACTTACTAAGACCTTTTTACAGGCCTTCGACGAGAGAATACATATAGAGTCCTTGTGTAGGATCTATAGTGCCTTCTGTAGGCACGATTGATTGCCTTAGGTAGGCAATTCCTTATGTAGGATATATCTGTCTTGTGTAGGTTGTGAAGTTTATGGTTAACCTGATTTAAAATCATTGGATATTATAATTCATCACACTATTGGGTGGAGTGCGTCAGCTGGGATTGGAGTAGGCACATAGTCGAACCACTATATATCACTATATTTGCGATGATTCTTGCCTATTTGGATTGATTGTTGAAATACTCAATTATGCATCATTTATATTTGATAAAGTGCCACACTTAGTCTCTTAATGCTTTAGAATATGAATGTGAATGATTCTTTGATAATCTTAATCAACTAATCTTAAATTGGTAGATATTATAGCATAGTAAGATTAGAGAATTTAAAAAGTCATATTCACTCCCATCTAGAACCTTGGTCATACATTCCTACTTCAATAGTAGTGATCTAACTGTAATTTCACTTCTTCATGTACTTCATTATAGACTTTTGGGTTTGGGCCAATGAAACCTGCGATACATGCAAAGATTCCACTTTCTCCTCCAGAGAAGTAAGTCTCTCATCAAACTTAAAGGGATGGTAGTCAGAATCATCTGGATCATCTGAATCGTCCAACTCATTAAAAATATCTTCCATTGTGGTTTCTGCAGCATTCTGCGCTTCCTCTTCTTCATTTTGTATAGGAAGAGAAATGAGGTTCATCATATTCAGATTAGAGTTATTAAATGGGAGTTCGGATTTCGGTGCCTCATATGTTGGAATTTGAACATTATAGTGAAATGCAATGCAAGTCATGAGATGAGTAAAGGGAATTGAACAGTGCTTAGGATGCAAGTGAAACTGAATGATGATGTAATGGATTAAGGAAGGCTGACAGACGAATACTTAAGACAACGAAGTGAAATACTCTAAGCATGAAGGGAGTAAGATCAGTCTTATTCCTGACTTGAGGATATACGTTAGACGTAAAAATTCGATGTAATACACGGTATTTTTGGAGCATTTAGTTAGCGGTAAGGGCAATACCCGATCACAATTTAACATTAAAGCAACATAATTTACGAGTGATGTTTTTTTTTTTTTTTTTTCAGAGTTTGACATCTTCTTTGACAATGTGGTGATTGTTATTCTATCATCCGTAACAACTATGTCCATCAATACAGAAATAACGTGCAGTGTTATTGTTAATGTTTGTTCAACAAATTTAACTGAGAATGTCAAATTCTCAAGTGAAACATCACAAACAGATGCATACATGCCCTGCACTATGGAGCGGTAAGCCGTTCCACCCAAACTCAAGATGCGTTCCCATCCAACCTCAGAGAGAATAAGAACAAGACCAAACCTAGCAATCTTGTTTAAGTTGACAGATTTTATATGATTATGTCTCTAGTGCGAAAGTCTAGAACATAATCCAGATCATCCTCCTACGACCGTATAATCCATACACCAAGAGGAGTTGATTTAGAAGATGAGCCGACACGATTCTTGCGAGCCGTTTTCTTAGTTCTATGCTCGATATTAGATTGCATAAGAAAAATATCAAAGAAAAAGAGAAAAAAAAAAGAGTATGTCAAATTTTAATCAAAAGGGTTTTAAATGATGAAAAATCCACTCAAATATGATTATCTAGCATGAGACCACTAAAAACTAGAAGGAATTTAAAAATAAATCACTTACAAGTGAGTTTGGAAGATGGGTTGGTCGAATGGGGTATCGGCTAACAGAGGAAGAAGATGTAGAATGAAATGAATTTGGAGATTTTTCCCCTTTTAAAGTCAACTCTATGTGATCTTCGGCTAGCTCGAGCAAGTGCTTGACTGGCTGAAGAATTCGGCTAGCACGAGGCCGTGGTCGGCTGGTCGAAAAATTCCAAAATTTTAAAATTTTTATTTTTATTTTTTTATTAAAATTTTTATTTCAATTCATACATTTTATTGCTAAAAATAAACATAAACATAACTGCATAAAAAGAAATAAAATAATTATTTAATAATACATAATCCAATATCATGCTTCAAGTTTGAAATTTTAACTTTATCAAGCGGCTTAGTCAGTATATCTGCAAGCTACTTCTTAGTTTGAATGTATTCCAACATGATAGATTTGTCTTCAACTAATTCTTGAATATAATGGTATCATATGTCGATATGCTTCGTACGAGAATGTTGAATTGAATTTTTAGAGATATTAAGTGCGCTTTCATTATCGCAATATCAAGTGATCATATCTTGCGTAATTCCATAGTCAACTACCATTCTTTTCATCCATATTAACTAAGTGTAAGCATTTCCTTCTGCAATATATTCAGCCTCAGCAGTAAAGAGAGATACAGAATTTGGTTCTTGTTGAGCCAAGATACTAAGTAGTTTCCAACATAGAAACATCCACTGCTGGTAGATTTTCTATCATCAATATTTCCTGCCCAGTCTGCATCTGTATAACCAATAATTTGTACATACGTATCATGTGGATACCATAGGCCTAAGTTCGCAGAACTTGCGACATATTATCCGTTTAACAATAGTTAAGTGCAATTCCTTATCATTAGATTGATATCTAGCACATACTAGTAGTTAAGTACAGAATATTACCAATCATATATACTTCGGTATAGTCAAGAGTCTACACTTTTACCTGATTCATCTTTTAAGAGTTTAAGAGTAGTACTCATTGGAGTATCAAAATTTTTACCATTCTTAAAGCCAAACCTTTTTACAATGTTCAATGCATATTTGGTCTATGAGATGAACATTTCATCTTCAAGTTGTTTAACTTGTAATCCAAGGAAATAGTTTAGATCGCTGACCATACTCATTTCAAACTTGGATTTCATTATATCTGTAAACTAAGTAGATATGTTAGTCACACATAGATCCATAAATAATATTGTTAAGATAGATTTGAACTATTAGGATATGATCATTATATTTCTTGAGAAATAAAGTTTTATTAACACTACCCATAACAAAATTATGACTTAGTAAGAATTTAGTCAATTTCTCATACCATGCTCTAGGAGCTCATTTTAAACTGTAAAGAGCCTTTTTAAGATGGTAAATATGATTTGGAATTTTAGAATCTTCAATACCTTTTGGTTGTTCAACATATACTTCCTCATTCAAATCACTATTTAAAAATGCACTTTTTACATCTATTTGATAAATTTTGAATTTTTTATGGCATGCCATCGAAATAAATAATCTGATTGATTCAAGGCACGTAACTGGTGCAAAGTTTTCATCGTAATTAATACCTTCTATTTGAGTATACCCTTGTACAACAAGTCATGCCTTATTTCTAATAATGTTTCCCATTTTATCAGTTTTATTCTTAAAAATTCACTTGGTTCCAATCACATGTTTATTAGTGGGTCTGGAAACCAAATACCATACATCATTTCTAATGAATTGATTTAACTCTTCTTGCATGTCATTAATTTAACTTTAATTAGCGACTGCTTCATTTACATTACCTAGTTTAATTTGGAAAGTAAAGCAGACATGATTACATATATTTTCTAGTTGTCTTTTTGTCTGAACACCAGTGCGAGGGTTACCAAGTATTTGGTTAGTCGGATGGTCTTTGACTAACCTTACCTCAGTATTGTTTGATTTAGATGAAGAGTCAGCTATATTAATCAAATTGACATCATCATCATCATCTTGATTAAGATTGGGTGTGATCTATTGATCATCTATCAGAACATTTATAGATTCTTGTATCACCCCATTTCTTTTGTTAAGAACATGGTATACTCGACTATTTAGAGCATAACCTAGAAATATTCCCTTATTGCTCTTGGCTTCAAAATTTCTTAAATTTTCTCGGTCACATAAAATAAATCATTTGCTTCCAAAAATTTGAAAATATTTAACTATGGGCTTTTTATTAAACCATAATTCATAAGCTGTTTTGTTTTTAGCTTTCTTAATATAAACACGATTTATTATATAGCAAGTAGTACTAGTAGCTTCAGGCCATAAATGTTTTGGTAGGTTCATGCTATTTAACATTATGCTAGCCATCTCTTGAAGAATTCTATTTTTTCTTTGAACAATTCCATTTTGTTGAGGTGTTTTTGGAGCAAAAAATTCATGTAATATACCTTGATCATTACAGTATTTCTCAAAATTGCTATTTTCAAATTCAATATTATGATCACTTATAATTTTGACCACAAATAACTCTTTTTCAGTTTGGATACATTTTTAAAATTTATTTGACTTCATCAAAAGTATCTGATTTTTTTCTTAGAAAGGCTACCCAAGTATATCTAGTGTAATCATCAACGATAACCGAAAAATATTTCTTTCCGCCTCTACTATCTGTCCTAGTTGGATCGACTAAATCCATATGGAGAAGTTTAAGAGGTCTAGTTGTGGCTAATGAGTTCACTTTCTTGTGACTACTCCTAATTTGCTTGCCTATTTGACATACACTACAAACTTTTTCTATCTTTTTCACTTTGGGTAGGCCACATAAATGATCGATTTTGCTCAATTTATATAAATATCTATAATTTACATGTCCAAGATGTTTATGTCATAGTTCAGTCTCGTCTGTTTGGACCATGTAACATGAATGGTTTATCGATAAAGAGTTATCAATTATATAGCAATTTTTAGACGTTCTGTGACCATTTAATATTACACTTCCTTTCTCATTTATAATCTCACATTCGTGATCTGAAAATTTTATACTATGCTTATTATCACAAATCTGAGATATGTTCAAAAGATTATGTTTTAACCTTCAACATATAACACGTTTTCGAAGAGAGGTAAGTTAGGAAGTTGTACATTACCTTGGTCAATTATCTTGCAATTACTTCCATCTCCGAATGTAACCGAGCCGCCCTTTACTTCGTTAATGTTTAAGAATATATCCTTATCACCTGTCATGTGTCTCGAGCATCCACTATACAGGAACCATCTTAAATGGATAATAGCTTTGAAAGTTGTGTGGGCAACAAGACACTTAACCTTTAGAACCCATTTCATTACAGTTCTAGGTTTAGGATGATCTCTTGTTTTTCGCTGTGTTTGGGAGTTATAATTTCTCCTTTTTCTATATACTCCCATCTTATCTAAGTTAGATTTCAATATCTCTTTAAGCAAGTCCACAGTTTTTTCAGCTGTGTAAGACCCATACCCAAATTAACCCTCTGTATGTTTCATTTTCAATGCCAACATATTTCCGGCAGACCAAATCTATGAGTTTTGATCATTACTCTATTTTTGTACCATGATACCCCGGCACTTGTACCGTAGCGACCGCTCGGGCGTTACGATTCCAATGCCGCGCGACACACCGTATTTCGACCCTTAGATTATAAGTTACAATTTTGGCATAATCTGAGGTGGGTTGTGCAATGCATGTGGGCCCCGCTTACACAAATCCCCATGTTATCAAATCAATTAGTCCATCAATCAATCAATCCATCAATCTATCAACCCATCCATCACTCATGTCACTCTCTCCTCATTAGTCAAACAAACCCATGCCATTCTCATGCAACCCATACCCCTACTTATACTAGCCATAATTCTTTTATTCTTTTTCTCCCCATTTTACCCTTCCATCTTTCCCTTATCCCCTTCTTATCCTAAAATTTCTACCACAAAAACTCCCTAACTCCCTTTCATTTCTACCATTTTTTAGTAAGAGTAGAGAGGGATTAAGAGTGAGAGAAAAATATTAGAAAGATTAGGGAGAAATTAAGAGAGAAAAGGGAAAAGAAAGAAAGATTAAGGAGAGATTAAGAGAAAAGAAAGAGAGCTTGTGAGAGTATTAGGAAAGATCAAGAGAGTAAGAGTAAGAGAATAGAGAAAAGAGTGATTAGAGGAGGTTATGGGTGGAGAGGAGTTTAGTAAATCGTCTGATCGACGATCCGAGGCGATCCAACTGTCCACTTCGAGGTGAGTGCATAGGAGGGTTAAAACCCTCCTCTTCTTCGTAATTTCTCTATTTTGGTGGGCCCATAAGGGTGGGACCCACCTTGATCATTTATTGAGTATGTGGTGGACCCCATAGTGGTGGGGGCCACCCCGATGGCCGGATCTATTTCCCTTCCTTTCCATTTCTTTTCTTATTCCCATGGTGTTGTGGGACCCACAAGTGGGCCATGCTATTGGAGAGCATGTCTTGCACGCTATCATAGCATGGACCACCTTGTGTCGCCCACCATGATGTTTAATTTCTATTTAAGCTAGTTAATTGTGTAAGCACACTTGGATGGTGAAAATACACCAAAAATGGATGCGATCAAAAGCTTCTTGGCCCGACAATGAGTTGGACATTCAAATGGATGGAGTGGATTTCCAAGGTGGGCCGTACCTCACCCTTAAAACACAAGAGAGGGAGAGAGGTAGTGGCACCGTTGTCGCTGGACGCAACAATGTCTAGATACATGTCTCTAGGGGTGAACATCGGGCCGAACCGAGTCGAACTGGGCTCAACCTGGCCCGACCTGGCCTGGTCACCAACCAAACCAGCCCGAACCTGGCCCGGCTCGATCACCGAGTGAACATGTCCAGCCCGAACTTGGCCTGGTCAGCAATCGGCGAGTTCGGGCCAGTTTCGGACCCACAATTTGGATGACCTTGATTTTTTGACTCTACTCCATCTACTCCATAGGAAGGGCTTTGGCAGGTACCTTGAACGGCCTTGATTTTTGTGAAGGGCTTTTGTCATAGATTTTTAAGACTTTACTCCATCTACAAAAGGACCCATGATTTGGTAAGCATGGATTGCTGTAAATAGTTAGGGTAGGAATTTAGGAAAAATTATATATATATATATATAAACGGCCGAGTCGGGTCAGGTCGAGTCGAGTTTCGGGCCAAGTCAGGCCGGACTGGAACTTATCTGAACTCGGCCCGAACTCAGTTTTGGGCTAAAGAAAATGGCCCGTCCTGACCCGACCTTAGTTCCGGGTTGGGCTGAGTCAAGCTTTTTTGGGCTGAGTCGAGCGAGTTAATTGGGCTAGCCCGATTCGTGTACTGACCTACATGTCTCTGTCACCATTTAACTTCTAAAGCCACCATGTGGGCTTCTCTCGTGGCCCCCATCATGATAATGATGTGTGTGTGTGTGTGTATATATCATCCACACCGTCCATCCTATTTCCCTTATCATTTTAGGCGTTGAGCTAAAAAAAGAAGCTAATGTGAAAAACAGGTGGGCCATACCACAAATACTAAGGGGTTGGGTTACCCACCATCATTTCTTACTTTGCAGAGGAGGTTTGGAGTGAGTTTTCACTCGTAGGACCTATATTGATGTATTTCTTAGATCCATACCATCCATCTATTTGCTGGCTCATTGTAGCCATTAAACCCAAAACTCTAGTCGATCCAACCATCAGGTGGACCACACCACAACTGACGGTGGGGCTGGGAGCACCCCTCACGTCAGCCATGCAGATGTGAGGTGGGGCGTCCTAGTTGTGGACCCCACCTTGATGTATATGTTTAATCCACACCTTCCACCAGTTTCTACAGATTATTTTAGGGCATGGGCCAAAAAAATGAGGCAAATTTGAGTTCCTAGTGGACCGCGCCGAGGGAAATAAAGTCCCACTGTCAGAACTTTCTAAGGCTGACTGTTGAGTGTGTAGATGGTGGACCTACCCATTAGTGGACTCGTTTGGTCCATAGAGAGCTGGCTGATATAATGGACGAAATGGATTATCCACTAGCCGACCCCACATAGCATAAAATAAAAAAATAAAATAAAGGAAGAGAGAAAAATAAAAGAAGTGTCACTGGGCATTATTGCCTAGTGAAGTGAGGGCGGAAGCCTATTTGGGCTACCCCCACACGTGGACCCCACCATGATGAATTTGTTTAATCCACACCGTCCACCATCTACTTCAGATAATTTCAGACCATGGGCCAAAATTTGAGGTAGACCCGAGTCTCGAGTGGGCCGTACTAAGGAGAACAATGCCCATCTGTTGAAACATTCTAGGGCCCGCTGTGGAGTCCCTGGTCATCCAAACCAGTCCTAGTCAGAGTCTATTTGACCTCATTTGAGGTGGTAAAGATGATGAAGGGATTAGATTATCCACTTGGGGCCACCTTTATAGTGTATGTAAAACATACAACGAATATAATAATAATATAAAAATATATATATATATATATATGAATACCATGCACGCGGGTGGTAAACCATTCTTTGCCAATTTTAGGTCTCACAAGTGGGATCCTATTCTGATGTTTATATTGAATCCACACCATCCACCGACTTCTCAAGGTCATTTTAGGATGTAGGCCGAACGATGAGACAAATTCGGATCTCAAGGGGCCGCAATGAAGGAAATGAAACATTGTTGTTGAAATCTTCCAAGGCCCACTATGGAGTCCCTGTTTGTCCAAATCAACCCAAATCAAAGCCCATTAGACCCACTCGAGATGGACTACGCGATGAACAAAATAGAAGATCCACGTGCGGCCTGCACTGATAGTGTATAAAAAAAGAAAAAGAATGAAAAAGAAAGACGTCACTAAGGCGTTATTGCCCAGTGACGTGAGGGAGGAAGGCTCCTTAGGCTGCCCCCACACATAGGACCCTACATGATTATGTATCATATCTACTTCGTTCATCCGTCTTATCAAATCATGTTAGGCCATTGCTCAAAACTCAGGCTGATCCCGATCAAAGGCGGGCTGCACCATAGGGTAATGTAGGGGTGGAAACCTCTTGGACTAAGGATTTCTTGGTTTTGGTAACCCTTGAACTTGGGAATCCCTAGTTTTGGGATCCCTCGGGTATTTGGTTATGTTTGGCATCTTGGATTCAAATCCTTAAATTAGTTGGTGTGTGAATATTAAAACTATGGTTTTATTAAATCCATTTAAGCATATACTTTTCCTTAACCGATGAAATCCTAAGACTCAGATGGGCCATGAGTATAGGATCACATCCTAGTGACTAACCACTGATCTGTAACCATTGATTTACGTTAGCATTGATTAAATGGTGTAGATCATTCTACTAAAGTAATTATAGTGATGTCATTGAAAATCTGATTATTTCGGGACATCATTAGTGGGACATGTGCCCAAATGGATTGGTAGCCTAGTGACACGTGTTGTACATGTGGGTGTCCATCCAGGTCACTCCCAGTGGACCCCACCTTGTTATATATATATATATATATATATATATATATATATATATATTATTCATGCGTTGCAGGCTTCATGAGTTGATGTTAGTCTAACGTGGGCCACACCACATAGACTTCTATATTTCTAGTGGGGCATGTCGTTCAGTTCCCACTCTTTGTACATGATGTGCCGATTAAGGCTGATTATTACCTGATATATCTGATAACATGCTAATGTACTTGGCCTCGTAGGACACATTAAGAACATGCTTAGTATAATGACATCATGCCCAGACATATGTCCATACGCATCATTTGTATGCATGTTGTGGGGCGATGATTGATCATAGCATATGCCTTTGGGCTGAGATACTTAAGGGACCCATCATGATTGTCGGTGAACCCCATGTGTTACGCCTTTCTAGGCTGTTATGAGCATGCTTGGGTTGTAATTAGAGGCTACTACTGGCACCCATCTTGGACTCTTTATGTGCCCACATGGCTCGCTATGAGTGGGCCTTTCGACTATAGGGCCACCTATGTAGGAGCATGCGGAGCCCATTAGGGGTAGATTTGAGTGGATCCCACCTAGTCATATCCATGTTAGAATTGTGGAGCCCATAGTGATTTTATTTACAATTCAACTTAATTGTGGATCCTCTTTAGTGAATAAATGATGCCCACACCTTGGGTTGCCTTGTTGTTTATGTTGTGGCTGCCCATTAGGCCTGCTTATATTTATATGTAGTGGCCATACCATGGCCAACCCTGTGGTTTATATTGTGTTTCCACCATTGAACTACCGTTTAGGTTCCACACGTTGCATGTATTGAGCCCATCGTAGGCCTGTGTTTGGTTGGTTGTGAGCTGCCCTCTTAGGCCTTGCTTAGGGATAGTTGTAGGGCCCACTTTGATGACCATTTTGGGCCCACTATGATTTTTTGTGGATTCTATAATTTGTTATCTCATTTGGATGCCGATAGTTGTATGTTCTGGCCACTTAGGTGCGAGCTTGCTGAGTGGGCCCATTAGCTTGAAAGACCACTTACATATAGCCCTATTGACCTCGACAAACTTGGGTTTTAAATAGGTTCTACCCGTTATGAATGATGAATTTCCATGTGGTGTGATATTTTACATGTGTGTTGGTACAATACTTCCTTGATAATTTATGTAGTATTTACCTTAGTGATTTATGTGATGTTTGCGTTCATGATTTCTATAACACTTTA
Organism: Magnolia changhungtana; assembly: GCA_030180095.1. Taxonomy (NCBI): domain Eukaryota; kingdom Viridiplantae; phylum Streptophyta; class Magnoliopsida; order Magnoliales; family Magnoliaceae; genus Magnolia; species Magnolia changhungtana. The sequence goes on from JASAUF010000294.1 coordinate 3,144,903, forward strand.
TGTTAACATGGTGTTTTCTATTGATGTGACACTATTTTATGTTAGATGTAGTATTGCCTTTACATTTGAGTTAACATTGCTTTATATTGATTTTGCCTTGCTTTATGCTTAATATGGTATTACACACCTCATGCATAGTGGTTATGATTGTATGTTATCATATCTCATTCGTATCATGTGTGCATGACTTAGATGATGGCTAATTCAAGATTTTTGGCACTGCCTATACGTGGCAAGGCCAAATTGACCACTTTACAACTTTAGGCATTTCCAGGGGACCCATAAGAGATGAGGCCGCCTTGCATGTATGCACAACTTGCATGACATGGTTGCATGACTCAAATGTTGGACTCGTGCATTCACACATTGTATGATGCATTTGCATTACACCATAGTGACATCAGGGTTGTGGCCTCCACAGGCATATCGTGGATGGCCAAATTGGACATCGAAAATATCTATTCTAGCATTAGGGCGCTAATAATGTCCTTAGGTGAAAGTCTTTAAACCCTGTGGGCCAACAGGATGCTTCAACGTCGAGACTGAGTGGATAACATGAGAGCTCGAGTGTCGAATACCAGTAGGCCGCGTCTCCCACTATGTCATGGTCGGTTGAAAAGGGGTGTAACCTTATCCGCCCGAGGGTAGGGGGTTGTAAGCTAGGATGAGTTTGACCAGCTTGTAAATGAGTCCGCTATTGAAGAGCCGAGTAGGCATTGACATACCACTGGCAAGGCGGATAGTGAGGTCTCTTCCACCCACTTGGGCATGTGCGCGATGAGGCGATAGCCAGTGTGGAGTGTACTAGACCCCGGTGATGATTCCAGTGATGATAACTGTATTGAAATGTTGACTTACTGAGTAAGAGTTGCATATTCAACATTTGACTCATTCATTCATTCACTATCCACCCGGGCTGGTAGTGCACAACTAAATTCTTATGTGCACATTCGCAATGGCCACGATTTCAGTTAGGTACGTGACCAACCTGAGATCAAGAGTTTATCACATTAAGTCTAGCTATCCAAATCAGGTATGTGACTAGTTTGGATAGAAGTCCCTTGTGATGAACCCCACAACTTGAGATGCCACGTACTATCATCCCAACTACACATACCAGCTTTGTCATTCCTTTTGCATCACATAGCCTGGAAAGGGCTAATGATATATATGGACTTGTCAAGATTTACATATTACGTTGCATCATCAACATATGACATTTGGCCCAGTATGTCTTTGCATCGCATAGCCTGGATAGTATTATGGACTTGCTAGTTTATCCTTCCATCATTTCTGCTTACTCTGACATCTGTATGCTTAACACATGCATTGCACACACACGCACACACTCTCTAAGCTTCTTAGTAAGCTTATGTATGTTCATTACATGAAGGTTATGCTAGATCGCAGCAGCATTGAGACAAGAGCATGTGCTCGATCTTTTGGAATTATTTTTTATATGATGTATTTTGCTTTTAGCATTGTACTCAAATATTATATTAGTAGATATTTGATGATGATGTCTTGGTGACTTGGGTACACTTGTGATTATGCTCCTTTACAAAAGAAAAAAAAATCACCCTAAAAATCTTCCTTGTAGGATCCCAGGATCGGAACCTGGTGCATGGGAGCTAGGAGTCAAGAATGGGGTACTACGGAGGCTATCAGCATCGTTTTTGGCGACCAGAAATTTTGGGAGTCTGGTTCCCGAGTTTGGGGTGTGACATAAAGGAGGTTTATTATTCCTTAGATGTCTATAGCTAATGGCATTATTATTTATTTTAGAGACTTGAAAAGATTTTGAGTTTTTGGAGTCATTCTTATTATCGTTAGAATCTCTTAGAGTCTTACCTTTAGAGTTTGAGGATTCTCCTTTTATGAAGGTAGGAGCAGAATCCTTAGGTTTTAAATAGTTATTTTTAATATAACCTAGACCAGACTTGTCATCACATCGCCTCGATGAAATTAACAATTTTTCAAGTTTTTTTTGTCACCAAGGGCATATTTCCAAGTGTCCTTTGAATTTTGAAGGGAAGAAACTTCAAGTTTTAGTTTCTCAATTTCGGTTTTAAGTTTTTACAATTAAGAAGATTTAAAACTCAAATCTATTTTTTTTTTTCAAAACAATTGGAAAACTGAGATTTTTCTAAAACAATTTTTGTAAGTTCTAATTTTAGTTTAACTTTTCTTTTTGAAATTTCAATTTGGCAGCAACTTTACAACTCTCTCTGTATATGGCATTATAAGCATCTTGAAGATCATCTTCATTTTCAGGGTCACTTCTTTGAGTTTCATAGTCAGACATATCACCACTATCTGAAGAAGAGACTCTGGCTATCGTCATAAAGGCTTTCAAATCATTTGCATTTTCCTGGTATGATTCATCAGATTCAGAATTAGTTTTAGACTCTAATGATTCATCCCAAGTAGCTATCATGCCATTTGTAAGTGCTTATACTTAAGCACAATTTAGTTGTCAAATTTCGTAGTCCTTAAAGGATTGCATGCTCTCATGAATATTCTCTTCGACAACTCATGAAGATATATCATCTACTTGATCAAGCGTCTCAGGGAAGACTCAACATCTCAAGTCATGAAAGTACATGGTTTGAAGATCGGAACACTCCGTACGAGTCAACCATCAGGTGGTATAACCTTAGATTGACTATATGATAGGTGTATTTCACATAGCATTATAATGATAATATTTTATGTTAAAATATACTCAAATTAGGCCAACCCGACATCTGGTTCGGCCAGCCCAACTGTCTTCGGCTAACCCTACATGTTTCGAGCAAGTTTACAGATTGAACAAGATTTTTCGTGGCATGTTCGGCCAGCTCAACCTTAAGTTCGGTCAGCCCAGACTTGTTTAGTCAAGTGTCCAGTAATGGCATATTTTTAGATTTCAGGCATATTGGGTCAGCCGAACCATTTGATTGGCCAACCGAACTGGAGGTTCGGCCAACCAAACTTAGGCTTGGGCTAGCCGAATTTTTGAAAGATCGTATCCCACGAAATCTGAGTGCTGTTGGAATAAAATCGTTGGAATCTGGCTAGCCGAACCGACACTCGGGCCAGCCGAATTTCCAAATTCTTTGGCTATAAATAGAGGGCTTCTCTCATTCATTTACACAACGAAAGTTAATGAGAAAATTCATCTTTTCAAGTGAGAAAGCCAGGCTCCTCTTAAGCTTTTTTATCATAATTCTAATCTTCTATTTTAACTTATTTGTAATTCTCTTTCTCAAGATGCTTTAATTATTTTTAATAGAGTAATCTAAACTCTACTTGAGATCTAGAGAATTGAATTTACATCACCTAGGGTATTTGTTTTATATTGAATACTTTATATATCGCTATATTCTTTTGGGTTGAACTCATACACGACTTCATCAATATCCCAAGAAGAAGATTACTACATTCAAGCTACAACTACAACTTCAACTCGCCAATCAAAGATAAGTACTGATTTACTTTTATTTCAGTTTAGGTATTTCCTAGATAGCCCAAAAATCTCAGCGGGTTTGTTTGTGGTGATCCCATGAAAACACAAAGTGAGTTTGTTGTACAGCCCGTGAAAATCGCAATAACTGTATCATGTTGTTAAGGTGACCCTCAGAAAACCTTGAGATAGTGAAAGCCAAAATTGTGAGTGTAGTAATTTTGGGAGTGGAGTAGGTTTGTGTTTATGCACCGAATCACTATAATTTATTTGTGCATTGTGGTGATTGCTTTTATTACTTGTATGTCTATCTTGTGTTTCATTTTCTCTTGTTAAAGTTTGATATTTTGATTTCAAAGATGTTGTGAAATAAGGTTATCCTACCTAAATCTTTTAGGCGAAGGTTGTCCTATGACCTGTTTGATATCAAGAATTCAATACTTTAAGCAATTGAGTTTATTTGCTTTGTTATTCTGCATTGTATCAAAATATTTGACATAGTTCTATTCTCCCCCCTCTAGGACATCTATAGCTCGTCCTTTCACCTTTTCTTGTAGATTTATCCTTTTTAGGACATTTGGAAGCCAAATGCCCATATTCGTAATAGTTGAAACATTGACTGTCTTTTGCTTTAAATTTTCAAAATTTTGATTTTCTTTTCTTTTATCAGATGTTTTTGAAAATCCATTCTTTTCTTATTTTTGAAAATTCTATAAAATTTCTTTGATAACATTACCATATCATCTTCATTTTCTTCAAAATCAAAATTTATATTAGTTTCTTTTAAATTAGATTTAGAAAATTTAAGAGCAATGGACTTGACTTTAGGAGCTTTGAAATTCAACTCATAAGTTTGAAGAGAACCAGCTAACTCCTTAACTTTCATAACATTTATATCCCTTAATTCCTGTATAGCAGTAACCTTCGAATTAAACCTCTAAGGTAGTGATCGCAGCATTTTTGCGTAAAACTTGCTTTCAGAGATTCTATCTCCAAGACCCCACATGAAATTTACTATGTCATTTAATTTCGTATAGAAGTTCATAAAAGACTCATTTTCTTCCATGCAAATCTCCTCAAAATTGGTTGTGAGGATTTGAATTTTAGATTCTTTGACTATAGTAGTTCCTTTATGTGTCATTTCGAGAATATCCCATACTTGTTTAGTTGATTGCAAGAAGAAATTCTTTTGAATTCATCAGGCGATATAGCACAAGTTATAACATTTAAGGCTTTTGCATTTGCACCTGCTTTCACTTTTCTGAACCGTAGTCCAAAAAGTAAATGCGGTTTCTTTCATTGATATGGTTTCATCCAATGCTATTGGAATGTCAAATTTCGATAGTCTATCCATTTTTAGGCCACCTCCCTTTGATGGATCAAATTATTCTTATTGAAAGCAAGGATGAGGATCTTCCTCAAGTCTATTGATGAAAGTGTGTGGCAAGCCACCGTGACCCAATGGATCCCACCAATGATGGAAGTAGTTACTGAAAATGGAACCACGTCCATGAAGGAAATCACTTATACTTTTTGGATGACAATTCAGAAAAGTGAAAGTAGTGCTAATGCAAAATCCCTTAATGCCATTACTTGTGCTCTATTACCGGATGAATTCAAAAGAATCATTTCTTGTGATACAACATGGGATATTCTCGAAATGACACATGAAGGGACTAACATTGTCAAAAAGTCTAAGATTCGAGGAAATCTGTATGGAAAAAAATGAATCATTCTTGGACTTCAATACTAAACTAAATGACATTGTTAACTCTATGTGGGGTCTTGGAGAAAAAGTCCCTGAAAGTAAAGTGTGTGCAAAAATATTACCATCACTTCTTGAAAGGTTCAATTCTAAAGTCACGACGATTCAAGAATTGAGAGATACCGATGCAATGAGGTAGAGGAATTAGTTGGATCTCTACAAACCTATGAGCTGAATTTCAAAGATCTTAAGAACAAGTCCATAGACCTTAAATCTTCTAAATCTAAATCTAAATCTAAAGACCCAGATTCTGAAAATGATGAGAATGAAGATGATATGGCTATGTTGGATAAAAAGTTTTATAAAATTTTTAAGAATAAAAATAGATTATATTTTTAAAAACCTTTTGACAAAAGAAAAGGAAACTCAAATGTTTGGAAATCAAAATCTAAAGACACCCAATGCTTCAACTATTCTAAATATGGGCTTGTAGCTTCAAAGTGTCCTAAGAAGGATAAATCCAGAAGAAGAGGTATGATTGCCACTAGGGATGAATCATCAGAATCTGAATCCAATTCAAAAACTGACGAATCATACCAAGAATCTGAGAAAGAATAAAAGGCATTCATGACTATAGTTAGAATTGCTTCCTCAGATGATTGTGAAATTTCTGACTATGAAACTCCCGAAAGTGATTCTGAAAATGTAGATCTTCAAATTGCTTATGATTCCCCATACAAAGTGAGTTGTAAGATTGAGGTAAAATTAAAAAATCAAAAAGAAAAATTTGCTGATTTGAAATTAGAACTTGAAATTTCTGTTTTGGAAAAATCCCATTTTTCTGATTGTTTTAAGAAAACCAAACTAGATTTAAATTGAAAAATTTCTAAAATTTAAAATCTCAAAACTAAAATTGAGAATTTAAAATTAGAAGTTGCTTCTCTTAAAAATTTAAAAGATACTTGGATATACACTTAAGGTGACCAAATACTTGAAAAGTTATTAACTGCATCTCGATGAAGTAATGACAAATCTGGCTTGATATATATCAAGAATCACACAGAAAAATCTAAAACTTTTGCTCCTACATTTGTATAAGGTGAATCTTCAAAATCTAAAGTAGAAATTGTAAAGAAAATAAAGAAGAATGAAAAACCCTTTCAAAAAAACCTCTAATACAAAAAATAAGGTCAAGCATCGCAAATATCAAAGGAAAAATAATAACTCTTCTCTAACTGATAAGATAATGGACTTACTTAAAGAGCTCTTGAAATCCAACTCTAGAAATAATAGAGTAATTGGAAACAAGAACAAGTCTTACTCTCAAACACATCGAATAGTAATAGATCCTCTAAAAAGGAGAGCTTAAGATGTCGGGGGGGGGGGGGGGGGGGGAATAGGACAATACCAAATAATTGAAATAAGTGTTAAATATGTAAATAAAATAAAGATTTCAATTGCTAGAGTATTGAAACCTTGATTCTAAATAATTTGTAGGACAACCTTCACCTAAAGTTTTAGGCAGGATAACTTTATTTCATGAATTTCTTTAAAATCAAAACCTCAAACTTGCAAGAGTAAATTAAAGTATTACAACATTCACCACTCAACTAAAATTAAATACATTCAATCCACCATAAATAAAATAAAGCATTCACCACATGGCACAAAGAATTATAGTAGTTCAGTGCTTTAAAAACAATTACACCTACCCTAGTCTCAAAATTACTTCCCTCGTAATTTTGGCTTTCACTATGAAAAGGTTTTCTCAGGGTCACCTTAATAACCTTATACAATTCTTGTGATTTTCACGGGCTATCACAATAAAAACTCAATCTGAGATTTTAACAAGCTATCTCAGACAAAACCTTAAAACTGAGATTTTAACAGGCTATCTCAAATAAAACCTTAACTGAGATTTTAACAGGCTATTTCAGAAAAACCTTAAAGAGTTTAGAAGGTATACCTATCTTTACCGTAGAAGACGTATCAGAAGCTTATAGCAGAATGACCTCTTTCTTGAATGTAGACGATTCCGTGTTCAGTCAGATAGAAAGGGTCTAGGGTTCTATTGATTTTAATTATGTTAAACCCAAAAGCTACTTAAATCAATTCTCTTAGATCTCAAAAGTGGAGTATAGTTTACTCTCTTTAGATTAAACTTGAAGATCTGAGATAAAAGGGAATTGAAAAAGCTATTTAAATTAAATTATAAATACTGTCCAATAGCTTGCTAATAACTTGAGCTTCTTTATCTCTTGTAGAAGGATTCAGATAATTAACTTGTGTAATTCGGAATGAGAGAAGAACTCAATTTATAGGCAAAGAAGTTAGAACTTTGGCTAGCCTGAGTCAGGCTTTGACTAGCCTAAGTTGAGCGGATTTGATTCAATGGATTTCGGATTGCATGGGATAAGAATTATCCAAAATTCGGCTGGCCTGAGGTAAACTTCGGCTCGCCGAACATCACAATTTGCCTAACTGAATTCCTCCGAATTCCAAAAGAAGATGTTGCTGGAATTTGACCCGAACTTTCTCTGCCTAGCCGAATTTCAAGCTCGAGCTAGCCGAATTTGCAACAAAAAATTGTTATTGCTTCGGGCTTGAATGCTAACAGCCATACCAAGGCTATGCGATGCAAGCCATGAATGCTATCGGCCATACCAAGGCTATGCGATACAAGGCCTATAGGGCCAATGTCATATGCGAGGTGTAACTCAAGCGTACCAAATCTTTAGAATATATATCACCGAGGTCTAGTACACTATACACCAGATTGCCACCCAGTGGACGCGCAACCATGCAAGTGCAAAAGACCTCACTATCCTCCTACCAATATCAGCCCAACACGTTGATAGCGGACCCATTTATGAGCTAGTCAAACTCAGCCTAGTTATGCCCCCTACCCTCGGGTGGATAAGGTCACACCCCCTTCCAACCGACCAAGAAACAGTGGGAGATGCGGCCTACTGGTATACGGCCCTCGTGTGCTCATGTATCCACTCAGTGTCGACGTTGGAGTCATCCTCTGGTACCATCAGGTTTAGGAATTTTCACTCAGGTACATCTATGACTCCTCGATGCTAGTGACGATATTTCCAGTGTCTAATCTTACCATCCGCGATATGCCTTCGGAGGCTATGGCCCTGATGTTGTTAGGGCGTACATAAATCATATCACACAAATGTGAGATGCATGAATCACACTATCCAGTCATGCAGCAATCTTGCATGTACCGCACACTCATGTGGGGCAACTCCGCCTATCAGGGAGTCTCATAAATAATCCACCCAGTGATATATACTATGATCAATCACTCCTCATATCAAGCATACATATGATGCATATGGGCATGAATCATGGAGATTCAAAATTTTATTTCTTACTGAGCTAAGATACTAAGCAGTTTCCAACGTAGAAACATCCACCATTGTTAGATTTTCTATCATCAATATTTACTGCCCAGTCTGCTGTTGAGGGTCAAATATTGCATATTATCACCCATTTATATCTTAGTTTTATGGACATGATAATGCTTAATGTTCTATTTTACTCATGTTTGTGTTGCAAGGTGAATTTAAGAGCTTGGTTGAAAAGGGTGTTAAAAGCAAGAATTCACATGCCAAAGATCCAAGAAAACAAAGTGAGAAATGAAGAGAATCAAAGATTTGAAGTGAAAGAAAGGAATCCTGAAATCATCCTGAAAAAGCATATTCTGAAACTCTGGGTCATTTTGTGAAATTGTGCAGAGTGAAGTCTATTTTGGGAAACTACGTAGAGTGAAGTCTATTTTAGCAAACTACGTAAATTTAAGGGGGTTTCTAGAGTTTTCCTACTAGGTGCGAAAGTTGGAGTTCCGCAACTATAAATAAGAATCCCTATGATGCTTATAGGCATCTTCTAGGGTTTAAGGAGTGGAGCAAAAGGGTGGAGAAGCCATCGCCAAGAGTTTTTCTTCTTCTTCCTTATTTGTTTTCATGCTTTCTTCAAAGGTTTTAGATCCAATCATGTCTATGGTTGGCTAAACCTCTTATCTAGGGCTAAGATGTGAAGCTTATAGCATGATGAGATGTTTCTATTGCTTTGATTCATATTTATGTTGAACTACATGGATTCCAATTTGATATTTAAGGAATACTTTCAGTTTTTAATGGTTTATTATGACTCAAATTACAGTAGATCTGCAATAGCTTTGAGTATCTTCTTTTCCTAATTTGGGATTGTGAAATTAGTAAGTCTTATTGTTCTCCATCGTCCCTTGGGCATAGTAGGGTGATGGAATCCTTCCTAATCTTCACAATTCTCCTTCTTTGAGATTATGAGATTGGTAAATCTTGTTGTTTGACATTATCTCCTGGGCGTGGTTTTGTGATGGAATCCCTGCCAATTATCATAGTTCTCCTTCATTGAGAATTAGGTCAATGGAAGTTCAGATTTAGTTTTATTGATGTATTTTTTAATTGGATAGGATAAGACTCCAATTCTAATTATGTTACTTGAATAAGGAAAGAGGGCTCCCTGATCACTACAAGTGGATCCTTGGCACCCAAGTTCCCACCTGTCAGGCCTGTGTCTTAGTATCATTCCATTCCTCAGGATCCCGCGATCCACCCCATCGAATTTCAGTGACCCATGACCTGTAGATAACGTTTGCGAGCGACCCTGAGTTACGTCCTGTGAACCCAAGCCGACTTAACCCTAGACCTATGCCATTGCGACCGCGTCATCGCCGCGGTTCCAACTCCACATCTCATGTGCCAAAGCGATGCTTAGGTTGAGAGATATGGCCTGTGCATTATCCCAGCCATCGATAGCATGTTTCGGGACCCAAGGTGTTCGGGTAGAGAAATATCTCTACAATTAATCATGATGATGACATCACCCCTACCCCTAGCCCCCCCATGCTTCTTACAAGCTATGATTGCTAGCCCCATGCCTCTTACATGTAACCTTCTTACACTCTCAAGATTACATCTCTACATCCCTCTCTCTCCGTCTCTTTCTCCCTCATTTCTCATCCATAGCAAGAGAGAGAGAGAGATCCCAATGTCCATGAGAGAAGTTCCAAATCCAGCCCTCTTCTAAGCTTATTCCTCCTAATCCAACCATCCTAAGCCCATCACAACCATTAAATCCTCTCTTTTGATGCACTATAACGTTTGAGGTGGTTGCCATGTTTAGGAGTAGATCTTTGGTTTTCTTACATGGGGGCATGTAAGACCCACTAATCAATGGTGCAAATCCTACTTGACCCCTTGGATGTGGCCAATGGCCCACCCTTGTTGCATGCATGAGTCATGATGAGGCCATTCACCATGGACCCCATCATGATGTTTCATTTAAATCCATGTCTTTGATGTGCCATATAAACCCTGATTTCATGGTGTGGATGGCATCCCCGCCTCAGATTTGTAGATGTAGGGTCCGTGCATGCATGAAGCCCATGATGTAAGATTTGGATTTATTTGGAGGGGCTCATAATGGCGTAGTCGCCTCCCTTTGGCCGATCACACACACACACACACACACACTCTCTCTCTCTCTCTCTCTCTCTCTCTCTCTCTCTCTCTCTCTCCCACAGTGCACCCCTGTCCGAGACTAGTGCAGCCCCTACCGTGTCAGTTAATGCCGATTAGTTTTAACAGATGTTCCAAGCTGTGACAACCGCCCTCCATGGGTAGGGCAGGCGCTCCGCTGAGACACCAGAGCAGGTAGAGCAGAAGCACGCGAGTGCCCTATTACGAGATTTTCTTCGGCTCGATCTCCCACTATTCCACGGAGAGCCCTGGCTGAGTCGCCTCCCTTTGGCCGATCTCTCTCTCTCTCTCTCTCTCTCTCTCTCTCTCTCTCTCTCCCACAGTACACTCCTGTCTGAGACCAGCGCAACCCCTACCGTGTCAGTTAATGCTAATTAGTTTTAGCAGATGTTCCAAGCTGTGACAACCGCCCTCCATGGGTAGGGCAGGCGCTCCGCTGAGACACCGGAGCAGGCAGAGCAGGAGCAGTGAGTGCCCTATTGTGAGATTTTCTTCGGCTCGATCTCCCACGTTCCAGGGAGAACCCGATCTGACTATGGCCGAGAGATGGCGCTCCCAGGTGGAGAAGATATTTGAGACCATGAAATGTACAACCCAGCAATGGGTCCCATTGGTAGTATATTTGCTTGAGGGTGAGGCCGAGCATTGGTGGGCCTCCGTCACCCATGCTGTAGGGCCTGATTTTGTTTGGACTTGGGAGGACTTCGTGGACCAATTCGACCAAAAGTTATCACTTTATGATCCGATGGTTGAAATCCTATGCATTACACGTCGTGGGTCAGTGCCTTAGTGGCATCAACGTATGATCGAAATTCGTCCTTAGCATGTGTGTTTGTTGTGTCAAGTTTCCTTTTTCATAGTTTAATTTAGCGTTCAGGTTTATAATCATGTTAATTCAGGTTTTAATGGTAACACCTCCATACAAGAGGTGCGGGGCGTTACACTTGATTCATAGACTCAACTCTCACGCTAATTGACAAACCAGGGCACTTTCAAGGTCAACATGATATTCAAACTTCCTCTTAGTCAATTAAATGAAAGAACTTAAGTGATAGCCTACTTAGTTGATCAAACTCCAACAATTAAAAATTCAATCTCCATCTTATCAACATGCTCAAAGCATTCTTTATTGCACAAACTATCATATTCTAAGCAGATTTTTAATTTGGGAAATTGAAATTTTTCAAAATTTTTGCTCAAAGACTAAGAAAATACTGATTAGTTTACCTAATCCACACCCCTAACCTAAAATCTACATTATCATCGATGTAAAAGATATAAGCATGCAATGCACATGAGACAATGAAAAGAAATGTATAGTGATGGAAAGGTAGTACCTAAAGAAGGAGAATTGAAGCTTTTCCAAAGTTCTCAACATGTAAATGGGTTAGCACAAAGACTAAACTTATTGAAAAACAAACTATCCTAATCTTATGAAAGCAGTAAACCTGATTACACCTCCATCAGACTAGGAGGTCAATCTTGGTACACAGGATCAATCAGAGGCACGGACATGTCCTCTAAATAAAACTTCTCCCCCTTTTTATCAGTAATTGGCAAAGGGTAATAAATGTAAGAGATAGGCCAATATATCTGAAGTATGAAATTTAGCAATTATATGCAAAGTTAGAGGGAGAAGGATCACATAAGAGAGTAAGAGAATAAATATATTTTAAGAACTTTGATGTGAACTAGGCATGCCATAGAGATATATACCAACATAAAGCACAAATAACATTAACAGCTAGTAGTAACATATAAGAACGAAATATCATCATTCATTTACCAAAAGAACTACCCCAAGCTTGGGTAGTATCATAATCCAAAAAGCCCTTAAGGGCATAATCATCCAAAAAAATGTATCATCATGTAGCATTCAAAAAACAACAGCCCAAGTTGGGCACCAATATCCAAACACATAGTTAAAAAGAAACATTTCAACCTATCAAGGGTCTTGCATTCTCTAATCTGATCATAAATATGGAAATGAAGATTGATTAGACCGACTAGGCATCCAAAAAGAAAAAAATGTACAAGCCTATAACCCTTGAATTTTCTAAGAAAAGCATAATTGGACTAAGTAGACAGGCCACCCTCTGGTGGAGTGATATCATCTCACCAAAAAGTCATCAAGTCCATAATTTGTTGTGTTGTGTGTTGTAGACATTCCAACAATTGTTCTATTGCCGAGAGCCTAGTTTCACACTGACCAAGCCTTGCCTCCATATTTTCTTGACCGCTAAGAATGGTGTCAATCCAATCATTATGGTGATGATACTTTTGTGTGTGTGTGTTGAGTTCGGAGAGTGAGTGCGAGTGACATATGGCTGTGTATCCTTATTGGTTCCCTCTGTCTCTCCTTGGTTTTTCACCTCTTCTTACTGACATGTAGCGTAGCAGTTGACGGATCCTTAGTTAGTTTCATTTAATGAATGTTGATTTTTGTGAATCTGGGTGACAACCGAGGATGATCTCTGGTGGGTAGTAGTTCACATTCCTGAGAGAGTGTGCATAGTAGATGGACAAAGAAAATATTTGTGGACTGGGTGCTAGAGACAAGAATTGTGATATGATGCAATATAATTGATGGAAGACATAGATGCTGACCTGTAGCAACAGAATAAACAATCCCTACCATGAACGGTGTTAGGTCTCTATGATTTGTGCCTCTCGAGTACATATTTGTTGTGAAGATAACGTGGAGAACTTTACATTTGACCTCCAAATCCTTGGAGCGTAAAGCATTTCCATGACGCCAAGGAACTTCTATTTCGTTGGATAGAGTTTTAGTCATGGTCATCTATACATTAGGAGAATCAGTATTAAGGTCCCCCAGGCTAGTAGGACAACCTGGTATTCCGAGGGTCGTGTAATGATTTCTGTAGTGATGACTCTAGTGGTTGGTCCAATAGTGACGAAGATTGATGGGGGATCCAACGCGGGCGTGTGGCAATATGCTAAAATTTAAAGAATCTGTTCGTCACGAATTGTTCCATGAAACGAAAGGAGTTTGGTCTAGCCCATGGCTTCGAGTAGCGGTTGGATCCCAAATGCCTCAATGCATTCCAAATTTAGCTCTCTTGAACAATTGGTCACCCCCAGTATTTTTGCAATAATGTTTCACTTAGGGATGGAATCATTGGGATGTGTATCTCATCTTGTGAATTTTCTTGAGTACGTCTTTCCCATTGTGAAACAGGAGACGAAGGTGTTGATGAGATTGTTGGAGCTTTAGCCCTTGACCATGGAGCACACGTTTTGTACCACAAGGGTCGTGGTTTTTCATTTTGGATAGGAGTTTTTCCTTTTTTCCTCAGGCATGATGGAATACATTCAATTTTTCAGCAAGGTCGATTGAGAAGCAAAATACTCCAGACAATGAAACCCTTACTCGACCTTACTCAACTCAATCGACTGAAGCTGTGGAGAGTGGATTCAAATACTATTCTTTGCCAACACACGAGTATTGACCAAAGAAATTTGCACAAAATAGAGTGATTATATACTAAGAGCACAAAAACTGAACCTCAACTTCAGCAATCCTAGGAAGATGATTTGATTAGAGTGAGTTGGGAGGTCTTACTAGATTTGAAGCACGATAGTGATGAGAGAAGGAGTGCAAAGTGGCCACCGTAGCTTCAAGGAAAATCGGGAGATGAACAACGACAGGAAGAAGATGAAAAAAAAATCATGCCTATGCAGTTTATATAAATCTTGATGTTTCAATGCTATCGAAGAAAGGACTTCGATACCATCGAAACATGTTCGATGTAATCGATAAATTGTCCAGATATGTCAATTAGATTCACGAGATTTTTGATACAATCGAGTAGATTTGATACTATCGAAGTCTTTTCGATGTCATCGAATATCCCTCGATTGCCTCGAAATAGCCCAGAGACAGTCTATACCAATTCAGCATGCACCAACCTATTTTTGGAGATGTACTCATATATTTATCAATAAACATACATTTCGTACATCCAAAAAATATATAATATAATATACATATATTCAAAAAGAATAATGAGGCTACAGATCCTCAAATGTTCTAGTTAGCACAAATGGACCATAGATTAGATTGCATGTATTTCATCCGATGATCAGCAAACTCTTGGTTTGAAGATCAACCTTTTCTGGTCCTATTGACACATTAAAACATTTAAAATGATTTTCGATGTTGATCCCAAAATATGTATGATACCTTAATCATATGGAGTATTTATCAAAATTTCCTGAGCTGCATGATTTTCATCGAACTTCATATTTTTAAAGAGACTATTAGTCAAGTGGTTGGTTATTAATTGAATCCTATAAAAAGACTTATATTCATTTACCTATGCTTTCCAATATCCTCACGCAAAAAATTCTTCTTTTGCTCACTTCTTCTTGTTATAACTCCCTTATGAAGTACCTGACCCATTATATAAAAAATATCAAAATGATGGGTCTTGGTCACTCGTTGGTTTACATGGAGTAATCATTATAAGAGCCCGAGTTCATTTTTATATTATTTGAAGGGCAATTGTATTTGTTTTGTGTTACCCACTTGGTAACCACTTTCTTTGAGTAGGAGGTTTCCAATTCTTTCTTACAGTGACTTCCAGTTGATTTGGATTTATATTTATAGTTCGACCTAGAAGTGAGGTGATGTTGTCTAAGCGTAGGACATTCACCTTTGTAATGTCCCATTTTTCCACAATGATGGCAAGATGAATCAACCAAATTTTTCTTATTTGAGATAGTTGAATTTATCATCACAGATGAAGTAGAGGAAGAGTCAGATTTATCTGTTTCATATCCTAGGCCTTTCATGTTTTTGGAGTTCTTACTTGTGTCTAGAAGTCTTTCAATTTTTTCATTGCTTTAAGCGAATTTACGAGTTAGTTCTGCTATATGATTAGAGTTTTCCACTTCTAGTTTCAGACTTTTGTTTTCCTTTTTCAGTTTCTCAATTTCTAATTCTAAAAGCTCAATATTCTTGATTAGTTTTTCAAAAGTGATACTTTTGACAGCAGTTCCTCTTACATATTTGATTCTCTCAAGATTAAGCTCATCTTCTTCTTCAAATTCTTGGGAATGACTGTGGTGGTGGAGGCCATGAGTATTTTCAATGACTTTTGGTCTCCATCACTTTTTGACTCACTTGTTTCTGAGTTAGAATCATCAGTGTCATCCCAAGTGGCTGCCATACCTTTTCCCTTAGATTTCTTTGTGGGGCATTCTGTAAAGATGTGACCATACTTTCTACAGTTGTAACATTGGAGTTCTTTGGACTAGTTGAAGGATTTGCCTATTGGGCGCTTGCGGTCCAAATGTATCCCTTTGTGATTGTATGGTTTTCTGTGATTCTTGATAAAGAATCTTTTGAATCTTCTAGCTAGGAGGGCAACCTCTTCATCCCCATATTCGTTCTCACTTTCTTCTTCCTCTATTGTAGTTATGGTTTTAAAGGCTTTGAGAACATTGTTTTGGGACTTTGTGGGTGTTTTAAGATGTAGTTCAAAAGTTTGTAGAGAACCAACCTGTTCTTCTACTTTCATTTCATCGATATTCCTACATTCTTTAATGGTGGTGACTTTGGAGTTAAAACGTTCCGGTGGCGATTTCAATATTTTCCTACATAATTTAGGTACCGAAATTTTCTCTCCAAGTCCTCCCATGGAATTACATATGATGTTTAATTTTGTGAAAAACTCCATAAAGGTCTCATCCTCCTCCACTTTCAACCTTGACCTCTTTACTGTGCTGGTTCCTTTCGAGGTTCTACTCATACTGATTTATTTAAATACCTCTTCTAAAACTGCACAGTAAATAGCATTCATGGCATTTGCTTAACTTGTTTTATTTTATTTATCAAAAGCTATCCATTTTTCTTTTGGTTTGGGTTTGGTGATGGTTGTGCCATTTTCTAGTTCCACTTGTTCAGTTAGTGGCACATATCTATTCTCAACAATTTCCCAAACATCATGGTCCAAGGATTGTAGAAAATAGTTCATTCTTGCTTTCCAGTGTGCATAATTTGAACCATTGAAAATAGGAGGTCGAAAGACTAATGTTCCCTCTCCTTTAGCCATAATTCCTACTTTAGTTAGGATCTCTCTCTAGGTCATTAAAACCTTTAAGAGGAACCCTATCTGATACCAATTAAAATTGCAATGAACCGCTATTACTAAAATATGGAAGTATCCAAGTGTCCTAGAGGGGGGGTGAATAGGACTTTCAAATATTATTTTCTTATAACAACAAACAATGCCTAACTTTAATAAAGATGAGTAAGGCAAAGTAACTCCGTGGCATCCAGGCCAATAGAGGGTCCAAAACACTTAGGTATATACAAGATTTACATCTAAAGAAATTAGCTATAAATACAGTGGATGTGATAGTGTGTGGGATGTCTATCAATACTTATACATTTACCAAATCATGCATCATAATAATCATTTGATAGACATAAGCATAATTAGATTAACGCACAAAAAGCAATCCTAAACACAATCATATATTGTGGTTCGGCTACTTGCCTACTCCACTCTCTACGGACGCACTCTCTCCTAAAATGTACTGGATTTCACTATCTAATGGTTTTAAATCAGGTTAACCATGAACCTTTATAACCTACACAAGGTTAACTAAGGAACCTACTTTAAAGCCCAGGATTTCGAGGGTCGAGCAAATCTCAACTCCCGAGATCTAACGCATCACTTATGCAACATAGGTAATGATGTTTAAATGTTGTTCATATTAGTGCATTAAACATGAGAGGGATTATACTAAATCAGCATATCATACTCCAGGTGCAATTAAATTAAGCAAGCGGAAGACTTAAGTACGTGTATTAATACATGAAAGTGTTTCATAAATCGGAGTATGAATATGTACCAGGCTGAGTATATACAAGTGTTGTTTCAAAATATACAAAATGTCAAAATGTAAATGTCCGACTAATCCATATAACCCTGTAATCCGATCGAATCAGAACAAGGTCTACGAAGACCCACCTGATAGCTGAACGTAGGAGAATTCCTCCTCCTCATCCATGAAGTCCATTTCGGCTGCATAGGCTCCATCATCACCTACATCTACAATAGAGTCTAGTTGGTGTTTTAAAACACCATCCCAAAGTGGGAGTGAGTGATTAACTCAGTGGTACTATAAGGCAAAGGTTAACATATCATTAATTCAATCAAGCAGTAATGATAAAGCAATACAACAATCACTTCTTAAATACTCTGGTTAATGCAAGAATGAAGTGCAGTAATCATGCATGAACTTGCACAAAGCTCCCTTACAAGCGACAACATCAACCATTCACGCTTATCCAACTCCCTAATCGTGCCCTTCATCTACAAAGGCACATGCAATGCGGTGCATGGTCATGTTAGTCGGGTCTTTAATTAGGCTTATTCATACAACAGATTTGGGAAGCTAAGGTACCTCCCTTTAAATCATTTACCCAAGCAAGGGATCCATCTAGGTTCGTCAATCCTAGTTAACCACATACGATAGGCAAGTTGTAAGGCATCACCCTAATGAAAATAGTGGATGGGCAAATTCAAGAGTTTATACTCGAGGTCACTATGAGGAGGCTCGTCACCGCAGCGTAAGACGACAGCTCGAACATAGTGTCCCATACCACCATGCATGGCTCACAAGTTTGGGTTGCTCACTGGTTACTACGGGGAGGCTCGTCACCCTAGCATAGGCCGACAGCTCGACGATGGTGTCCCATACCACCATGCCCGGCTCATGAGTCTTAACGAATAAGGTACCATGGTTGAAACGGGCATTTGCATTGGTAAGTAATACCTTAGATTCAAGCAGGGATGTCCATATATGGTAAACACACAATAGGCCAATCGACTTTGTTGGATAAGTTCGATTGGTACGAGTGCACGCTGAATTAATTGACATGGAGCGCATACGCACTCTACGTGGATTCACCGAACGTATTAAATGTGGCGAGACTAATTCCACCCTCAAATGGGAAATCTTACCGATTGCCTGGGCCAAGGTATGGCCCCAATCTTACTCAGATGCAGTAGGTAAATACATGTGATAATCATATCAACATTTAGCAAACAATCCAAGTAAATACTTCATTTGAGTATTTTATCAAACACATTTACCATGATACCAAGTATTTGCATTTTGTCCATATATTTGCGTAGAGGCAAATAAGGTTGCACGAAAGAACTATACGTATGTATAAGGCAATACAAAAATCCTAAGTTAATACTTGCAATAAGTACAAATCATCGACAGTTTCTCAATCAGACAATTTAACAAACACTTAGGCTACAGTACACCAAACACATAGACTAGGTTAGTTACAACATATATTTCAGCAAATCCTTATACAAAGAGGTCAACATGCATATAATAGCGTTAAATCCTAGATCAGTAGGCATGGCAAACACAAATCATATTTTCATGTTCATTCAAACATTTCAACAAACATATGAGATGCATCATATATTCAACATAATTCGCACATGTATAATTTGTCGAAAACATCGTGACTAAGATCATATGGCAGCAATCAAGTCAGACATAAATCATTGCTGACATTGAAAGCCTTAAAAACCATTACCTAAATGTTTATAGTCCTCACCTTTCGTTGGAATGCTCGATTCGGACGTGGTTCGAATCCTACATTCCCAAATAGAGAACAACGGGTACCTAAATCATGAAATAGGTTATCTATTTCGTCGATTACTCAATCCGTCTTTCTAAATCAAGATTAGGGTTAGGATTTCTTACATAAATCGTAGTTGAAATGAATTGGTTAGCTGGATGTAAAGGCAATCCAGTGCGTGGAGTAGTAGGAAAGAATCACTACAACAAACTCCAAGGATTTCCCCTCACCCCCTACTCTTTTCTTTTCCTTTCTCTCTTCTCACTCTTAAGGTTAGAGAAAATTTGTATGGGATAGGTATGAGGTGGTTTAACGACTTTATATAGGCTCAGAAGTGATGTCAATGGCCTTAGGGCCATGGTATACTTAGGTCATAACCAAAGGGTGCCTTTTTCTGACAAACAGGACCCTTAGGAAGGTCCATTTCTCACCTACATCATAGGGCAAGTTCCCTGACCATGGATTTAAGCCAGGTTATGATTTCGGTTTGATCGGATTAGTGGATCAACCACAGAGGACCAGTATCAGATCAACGGTCGTTGTCGCTTGATCAAGGCCACAAGTATACAGATATGTGCAGGGAAATTTTCCTGACCCATGGGTACAGTTCGGTTAGAAACTGATGGTTTGAAATCTTCAATTTTACCCGCAAGCGAAAGACCCAATTTACTTAAGTTTCATTACGTTTTCTAAACATATTCATGTTTCTCATACACTTCGCTCAGGGATCAAGTTGTGCGCTTCAGGATACTATTTGGGCTCTATTCCCGCGAGGGTTGTCAAGCCTAATAAGACGGTCATAATCCTATAGTTTCGGGGTCATCAGACTTTCGACGTGTGGTCTAAGTCTGATACGGAGTTTCAATGTGCTATCGAGAGCAACAGGCTTTTGGGATTTCTCCTAGGTTTTTAAGTAGCGTTGAGTTAGCGATTTCGATGGTTATGGGTCTTGCCATTTGTATAAATAGTGGTTGGAGTTAAATCCACCAATTATTTAGTTCAGTACTTAACTAAATTTTTGTCTAATTTTTATAGGGTACGGTTCTTAGGGATTTCTACCTGAGGTGGTACTCAGGTCTTTGTACGGATTTTTTCGAGACGTTACACCTGCACAAGGCAACGTTAGATGAGTACACAAGGTGACGAGTTGTTCACAACCCCAAGTGTAGGGTCGCGATGCAGTAATAATCTCGGTCAGATCGAAGTCGAATCCACAGGGACTAAACTTATGTGTCTTCTGAAAGCACTAGAACTAGAACTAGAAGAAGATGAAAATCTAAATTTGGAAGTATATAGAGTAATTGTGAGAGATTTAATGAAAAACTTAAGAAATTCAAAGGTGGGAAACTAGGGTTTCCAAGGATCCACTTGTAGGTTCTCAGGATGCTATCTTACTTGATTCAATGACGAAGAGATTTGTCAGATCTCTGAACTTCTCATGGATCTAATCATCAATGGATGAGAGTTGTGAGGATTTGGAAGTGATTCCATCACCTAACTATGCCTAGGAGACAAGGCAAACAACAGGATCTATCAATCACACAACCAATCATAAGAGAATTGTGAAGGTTAGGAAGGATTCCATCATCCTACCATGCCCAAGGGATAATGGTGAACAACAGGATCTCCTAATTTCACAATTTCAATTCTAGAAAAAGAAGATATCTCAAGCTATCGCAGATCAATTGTAGTTTGTAACAACAAACCATTAAAAACTAAAAATATTCTTTATAATCAAACTAGAATCTAAGAGAGTTCAATAAAACATGAATCATAGCAAAGAAAACATCCCAATCACACTACAAGCTTCACCTCTTAGCCCTGGCTAAGAGGTTTAGCCAACCATAGACATGATTGAACTAGAATCTCTTAAGAAAAGCATAAAAACAACTAAGGGAAGAAAAACTCTTGGCGACGGCTTCTCCACACTTTTGCTCCACTCCTCAAACCCTGTAAGATGCCTAGGGATGCCTTGGGGACCCCTATTGATTGTTTTGCAACTCAAACTTTCGCACCGAGTTGGAAAAATTAGGAAACTGCTTCAAATTTCCACAATTCGTGTGTTGTCTGCGTAAACTTAGACTGGTCAAGGACAACCCTCGACTGGTCGAGGCTCACCTTCGACTGGTCGAGGGTTTCCTTTGACGGGTCGAGGATGACCTAATTTTCAATGATTTTGTCACTGGAGTTCGAGTCGAGGGATCCTCGACTGGTCGAGCTGGGCCAAGACTGAAATTATGGTAATGACTGCTCTAGTAGAAGCAAGAATAGGTCAAAGTGTCCTAGAGGGGGGCGATTAGGACTTTATAAAATTTTATACCGATTTAAAATCCTATTAACCTAATCTTGATATAAAATGGAACTTATCAAGATATCTTCAACTTAACTCTAATGGCTTCCACTCCAAGTAGAGGATCTAATCACAGGATTATTTAATATTTAACAAATATATATACTTAGTCTATGATGGCCGAACAGTGTGATTGTGTGTGGGATATGATTCTTATCAGTTCTAAATAATCATGTTAATATGCTTCATGAGAACATTCAAAGAAAGCACAATAGAGCAATTTGCAAACAACAATCCCAAACACAGTCATTTATAGTGGTTCGGCTACGTGCCTACTCCACTCCCGACAGACACACTCAACCCTTGAGTGTACTGGATTTCACTAACGAAGGTTTCAAAATAGGTTCACCTTAAACCGTTACAACCTACACAAGGTTGACTCTAGGACCTACACAAGGTACATAAGACGTGCTTACACAAGACACAAGTTTATACCCTACACAAGAGCAAAGGTCAACATGAAGCACTTAAGTTTTATGCCCTACATAAGAGCAAAGGTCAACACGAAGCACCTAAGTTTTATCTCCTACACAAGAGCAAAGGAAACACACAAGGAACCTCCGTTTTAGGCTACACAGTCCAAGGACCCACACAAGGAACCTCCTTTTTAGGCCACGAGGCCAAGAATCCATACAAGGAACTTAGAGTTTATGCCCTACACAAAAGCAAGGGTCAACACATAGCACCCACACATACTCTCTCGTTAGAGGCCTCATATGAGGACTTGAAAGGGGTGAGAAGCACCTGTGACTCAAATCTACACAAGGAATGATCAACAGGGTCTCTGGACTCTAATGACTTACAGATAAGTAGGTGAGCCCCATTAAGTACATTGATGAAGATCTCCTTGACGATGAAGATTCTTCAGCTCCTTTGATCCGCAACACTTGATAATGTTTCATTAAAGGCAACAGGTTGGGTCAAGGTTATGTTGGAATCCTACTCTATTAAATGTTTTTCTATTTTAGAGAAGGAGTGATTTCAAGCATTCAAGCATTCAAGGTATCCCAACTCAATGGTTTTCCATTAAGATAGTAGTTGGATGATCCTTGAATGGGGAAGTTCATTCCTCAATCCACTCTATTAAATATCAAAGATGAGGGTGGATTGAAGGATGAACTTCCATGAGAAAAAGCGCTTAGGGTAAGTAGTATACAAAACTCTCTCAAGGCTCTCTCTATTTTTCTCACTTAGCAACCAAGAGCAAACTTCCTATATATAGGTAAAAAGTCCTAATGGTAATAAATATGTCAAGTCTGACTAAATTTGATCTCATCGATCTTGACTCGATGTCATCGAACATATACTTTCGATTCTATCGAGTCAGGGTTCGATGATACGAACTTAGCCGAAGCACGTACCCGGAACTTTATGATTGAAGATCAATGACATCGAACATACGTCGATGTTATCGAATTTTAAATTCCGATATCATCGACAGTGGTTTCGATCCATTGATCTTATCAATGAATATTTTAAGAAAGCTTGCTGGACACTTTTTGACCCAATTCGATGATATCTATCCCATATCGATTTCATCAATTTTTGAATTACGATCATATCGAGACAATATCGATTCCTCGATCATTCAGATAAGATTTACCTTTTCAAGTTTGCTGGAACAGTTTTATCCTGATTCAAGTGTATCGAGTCTATATTGATATTATCGTGATTTGAATTTCAATGAAATCGATGTGGGTCTCGATTCCTGAACATTTAGATGTTTTTCTTTCAAAAACTCGCTGGAATCAACTTTTCCCATTTTAATGTCATCGATATTGTGTCGATATTATTGAGATTTAAAATTTGATGATATCAATTGTCCTTAAATTCCTCAAGCAATATCAAGAATATTTTTCAAGCCTTTGCTGGATAGAGCTCTGAGACTTTCGATATCATCGATTGTCCTTCGATATCATCGATATTTGAAATTCGATGTTATCGAAGGTACTTTCGATTTATCGAATATTTTGTCCAATGTACTTTGTAGTTGCTGGACATAAAGAGGAATCAATTTGATATTATCGAGACCAGTTCGATATCATCGAGACTACATGTTCGATTGTATTGACTAAGAATCGATGATATCGAACTTAGCTGAAAACTTAGAGAATTTTCCATTTTGAAACCAGGTTTTCAGACTTTCAACACCTATGTTGTTATAAGTTTTTCTAAAGGCTTTTGTTTACCTGAGTGTTTTGGGATTTGGGATGTGAGGCTAAGTTTACCTGTGATGAGCTCTAAACACACCCGATTAAGGCAATGTCTTGAACAATTTTCATATGGGGCCCACTTGACTCATCAACTCAACACTCACGCTAATTGACAAACTAGGACACTTTCAAGGACTAGTCGAGCAGGAGCCAAGACTAGTCGAGGATCACAGAAATTTTCTTTAAAACTTCAATTCTCTTCTCTCTTAACTTAGTTTTCTTAGATCTTTGGCAAGTGAATTCTTCATTCTTAGTCTTCTAAGATCCAATCGTTGGCTTGGTGATTCTTAAGCATTAGATCCATGCTTTTAGCATCCTTTTCAATCCAAGCTCTTAAATTCACCTTGCAACAAAAACATGATTAAAATAGAACATTAAACATTATCATGTTCATAAAACTAAGTAATAAATGGGGTCTAATATGTAATATTTGACCATCAACACAATCCCCAACCAGCATTTTGCTAGTCCCGAGCAAAGTATGCGAAAAACATTTTGAGAACCACAGGACAATCTCTATAAACTCAAGTGATTTTTTTTTTAAATTTAAATTATCCGAATAATAAAATTCTAAGATACATCAATGTTGAGCATTATTTTCTCCTAAACTGTAGCAATCGGTAAATTTCATAGTCAAGTTCAAAGTATTAATCATCTAATTAGAACAATTGTAAACATTGAGTTCCATGAGTGTATAATGAAGCTTTAGACTTATCACAATCAAAGGTACAATTCTCCATTTTCATGATAACATTGATAATCAAAAGAGTATTCAGGACAACCAAAACATAAACCAAAACTTACCTTACAGTTCATCGTTTCATTCTTCCAGCTTTTAATTTTTCCATTGATGGCTTCACGCTATGTCAACCTTTTAAAAAAATCTTTAATAGGTAGCCATTTTCGACGACAACTATTTTTTAGTTGGATATTTTTTTATTTTTCTTTCTTTTCAATTCTTCTTATTGAACATGATGGACAAATTCCACAGGTTGGTTCCTTCCATGCTTAATAATCATCAAGTTAACAATTTAATATCAAACTGACACTTTAATGTGTAAACTAAATGTGACATGTGAAATCATGACTCAATCAATATTTAAAACTTCTAATCAAGGATCAATGACTTAATTTTGAGATCTCCCAAATGACTAAAATCCAAGAGACATAAAGCATCAACATTAAGTATCATATACTTCTAAATCATGGATGAACTTTAAAATCACTCGAATTTACAAAATTTTCAGAAAAAATTTCACAATTTTTTGCTCAAAGACTAAGAAAACACTGATTAGCTTGCCTAATCCACACCTCCAACCTAAAATCTATATTATCCTCAATGTAAAAGATATAAGCATGCAATGCACATGAGACAACAAAAATAAAGGAGAAGCGATGGAAAGGTAGTACCTGAAGAAGGAATTTAGAGGCTTTTCTAAGGGTCTTAAAGTGCAGATGGGTTAGCCAACGACTAAACCAGACAATAAGCAAACTATCCTAAAATAAGCAGAAGCAAACTACCTTAGTCCTATGAAAGCAATAAACTAATCTTAAATTAGGAAAGCAAGGGAAAAGCTACTCAATCATGCCATATGGTTCCTCCTCCGACCATTATCTTGATAAATTTCTTAGTAGGGTTCTCAACAAGATCATCCAAAAGCCATTTTTGCAATAAGCTTGGATGCCCTGGAGCATAAATGTCTAGAGAAACTTATATACCTCAGCATAAGGTTTCCTTTTAATCTCCTGAGGTGTCCAAAGTATATATGATTCACCTGTGATAGAGAAAGTTTCAGAGTTAGTATCCCATGGTGAATCAGAGACTACAAGTAGATAAAATTCAAAAAAATTCTGAGCAGATGATGTAGCCTTAACACATTCCAAAGTTTTAAATTTCGGTTAAATTTCTAGCTCCTCCTCCTTTAATGGTAAATATTATAGGTCTGGGGAAGGAGGGGCCTCAGAATAAGGGTTCTCTCGATCTATGACAACCATCGAGGTATTGTCTTGCGAGGCATCCATTATTTCTTTTATCATAGGATCGTTTGAATCTGCAAAGTGTACCAAGCAATCGTCCAAAGAGTTGGAAAATTCAGCTGAGAGTGACTCATTTTACACATTGAAGTTTGTGATGATCTGCCCAAGGATCCCATCATCCGTGGAAGTGGATGGACGCATGCTCTCTTGCTCTTGCCCTACACAAACAGATTGAAAATCAACATGCGAAGAATTGATGTGAAGATTGTTTATTGGTACTACTTAGTAAAGGCATTGTATTGTTAAGGGTTAACAACTTAGATGGTGGCCTTAACTAGATGGTTTCAAATTCCAGAGTCATATCGAGCAACTCGTCAATCTCCCGATTCATATTATCATTCAATTCAGGGGAGTGGTCTAAACATATCTCATAAGAGTTAGAAGGGTCGGTTGAAAGGGACTCATCCTCTATATTTAAATCAGACATGTCAGATGAGTGGAGTAGATCATTATGACCGATCACTTAGTGTACTTCTTGATCACTGACCTGAACCAAACCTGAAATTGATTCCAGGGGAATTTAGGTTGCACATTCATGATCGTCATCCCAATACTCATCATTTTCCAATTAATTGCAGTACACACATGGGATGGGATCACTTTCCTCACATTCTATTCTTAGATTGGGTTGAGATTCGAATAAACTAACCTCCTTCACCATTAAGCTAAGTGTGTTGGTATCATTATATTTGAAAGACACCCATGTCTTTTGATCCTTCCTTTGGACCGTCATCGAGATCGACTCTTCTGGAAATTGAACCATATTCTCATTAACACAATCCAACTCTTCATTCTCAATTTCAGTATTCTCCATAATCGCATCATGTGAACTCCATTATTGTATATCTTTTATAAGTTCTTGAAGCCTTTGGAGTGTATTTTGTTGGCTGAGCTCTAGACTTTGTATGGAATTTTGAAGTGAATTCTCTTGGATTGTTTCTTGTTGGATCTCAGAGGTATATGACCTAAGAGAATTATCACTATGGTGCATTGTTGATTTAACTTTCCAATTTTGATATTTCCACTGATCATAAGTAGGGAGCTGGGAATGAAGAATTGGATTGGGTTAAGGCTGGGGTGAACTAGCCTCCACTAGTTTTTTAAGGCGCGATTCAAACGCTTCTATCATTCTTCTAATGCTATCAAAATTGTCCATGTAACCCTAAAATGACTTAGCAAAATTCTCGATGATGGTTTTAGAAAAAATTTGAGACATAGGTTGTTTCTTATCATAATTATCATACATCCCTTCCCAATATCTCTTATCCATCTGAGCATACTGACGTACCCACTCTTGCATGGTAAAACCCTAACTCTGAATCTAATCCTTAAAAAAAAAAAAAAAAGAGTAAAAGAAAATTCCTACATCAATAAGAAATCTAGAAATAAAAAGAGAGAGAATTAGAAGGAAGTTACCAAATTAGAAGTTCCTAAATTAAGATCCTGCAAAACAAAACAAAATAAGTCAGTTTCTAAAACCAGAAATTCTAAACTTAGAAAGTTTCTAAAAATAAAAATAGAAAGATGAGTTAGTTTCTAAAAATAAATTAGGAAAGTAAACTACTTTCTAGAAAGGAAAGTTTCTAAAAACAGAAAATAGAAAACTAAGTTAGTTTCTAAAATAATTAAGAAAACCCTAATCCTAAAAATAGAAACTAGAAAAACCTTAATCTTAAACCAATTCCAAAACTAGTTAATCTTAGAAAAACACAACCGCTAGTCCCCCAGCAACGGCGCCAGTAACTTATTCACAACCCCAAGTGTAGGGTCGCGATGCAGTAATAATCTCAATAAGACCGAGGTTGAATCAACAGGGACTAAACTTGTGTGTCTTCTGAAAGCAACTAGAACTAGAACTAGAAGAAGATGAAAATATAAATCTAGAAGTATAGAGAGTAATTGTGAGAGATTTAATGAAAAACTTAAGAACTTCAAAGGTGGGAAACTAGGGTTTCCAAGGATCCACTTGTAGGTTCTCAGGATGCTATCTTGCTTAATTTAAGGATGAAGAGATTTGTCAGATCTCTGAACTTCTCATGGATCCAATCATCAATGGATGAGAGTTGTGAGTATTTGAAAGTAATTCCATCACCTAACCATGCTCAAGAGACCAAGCAAACAACCGGATCTACAAATCACACAACCAATCATAAGAGAATTGTGAAGGTTAGGAAGAATTTCATCATCTTACCATGCCCAAGGGACGATGTTGAACAACAAGATCTCCTAATTTCACAATCTCAATTCTAGAAAAAGAAGATATCTCAAGCTATTGCAGATTTATTGTAATTTATCACAACAAACTATTAAAAATTAAAAATATTCCTTATAATCAAACTAGAATCCAAGAGAGTTCAATAAAATATGAATCAAAGAAAAGAAAACATCTGAATCACACTACAAGCTTCACCTCTTAGCCCTAGCTAAGAGGTTTAGCCAACCATAGACATGATTGAACTAGAATCTCTTAAGAAAAGCATAAAAATAATTAAGGAAAGGGAAGAAAAACACTTGATGACGGCTTCTCCACCCTTTTGCTCCACTCCTCAAATCTTAGAAGATGCCTAGGGATGCCTTGGGGACCCCTATTTATAGTTTTACAACTCAAACTTTCGTACCGAGTTGAAAAAATCTGTAAATCGCTTCAAATTTTTGCAATTCGTGTGCTGTCTACATAACCTTAGACTGGTCGAGGACAACCCTCAACTGGTCAAGGGTCACCTTCGACTGGTCGAGGGTTTCCTTCGACGGGTCGAGGATGACCTGATTTTCAATGATTTTGTCGCTGGAGTTAGAGTCGAGGAATCCTCGACTGGTCGAGCTGGGCCAGGACTAGTCGAGGATTATAGAATTTTTCTTCAAAACCTCGATTCTCTTCTTTCTTAACTTAGTTTTCTTTGATCTTTGGCATGTGAATTCTTCATTCTTGGTCTTCTAAGATCCAATCGTTGGCTTGGTGATTCTTGAGCATTAAATCCATGCTTTTAACATCTTTTCAATATAAGCTCTTAAATTCACCTTGCAGCAGAAATATGATAGAACATTAAGCATTATCATGTTCATGAAACCAAGTAATAAATGGGGTCTAATATGTAATATTTGACCCTCAACATGAGTCCCACACAAGGACACATGCTTAGGAGCCTTCATAAGGCAAACTATGCCTACACAAGGCAATGAGTTCTACTGAAGAACTCTTTTGGGAGCCTACACAAGGGAACCTATGCCTACACAAGGCAAACACGTCCTACACAAGGATAACATATTCTCTCATTAGAAGCCTTATGAAAAGGTCTTGGCGAGTTTGTCACTCAAACTCTGAATCCCAATCTTACACAAGGAAAGGGCTTCAGACTCAACGAACTTTCCATACTTAGAAATAAGCGAGTGAGCCTCGTTCTCCCACAATCTGAAGATCTTCTATGTTGATGAAGAATCTTCAGCTCCCTTGAACTGTAACCACTTCTGATGCTTCGATTGATGCTCTAAGGTTGTGAGGTTTAGAGTTTTGGAGCTATCCTCTCTATTAAATGATACGAGTTAAATACCTAGAGACAATTCCCATGAGCAAGCATTCAAGAGTTCCAACACAATGATTTTCCTACAAAAGGTGTTATCAGAAACTCAATGAATGCCATAGTTCATAATTCAATCTAAGTAAAGAAGATGACAATAAATGCCCGTGCTATGGATTGAATGATGAACTCTTATGGGAAAAGATGGCTTGAGGATGAGGGTATGATCGGTTATAATAACTCTCTCAAGATTCCTTCAATTATTACTCTCTTTACTAAGAAGCAACCTTTAGTTTATATAAAGAAGAATCCCAATGGTAAAAAAAGGGCTGAAATCTATTATTGTCGATGTTATCGAGTAATCTTCGATTACATCGAAATTTAAACTTCGATGTTATCGAGCCTTATTCGATTGCATCGACTTCCTACACACATATATTTATTTTCGTGTAAAACAGATTTTGCTTGATTTTATCATGCACCCTTCGATTCTATCGACGTGCACTTTGATGTAATCAAGAGGTGGTTTGATCCCATCAGATTCTCTTTAGAAAATTTATCTTTGGTTGCTGGAAGAATTCGCCCCAATTTTCGATACGTCTTCAATGTAATCGAAAAGATGGATATACCTGGATGGCTTGCTGGACAAAATATTCTTGATTTTTTATCTAATCGAACAGTCTTCGATTCCATCGAGAACTTACTCTCAATGTGATCGAAGGTGACTTGATTATATCAATGAACACTTAGAGAATATTTCCTGTGTAGAGGGAGTGCCCTAAGTCGATTCCATCGAAGCGCGTTCCATGCTATTAAATTTGAATTTTGATATCATTGAACTCTATTCAATATAATCGACATTTCCCAGCAGATGGTTATTTTGTCGCTAGATAGAATGGGCCTATTTCTCGATGCAATTGAACCATGTTCAATAGATTCAAAAATATCTTCGATTGCAAATCGATGTAATCGATTTTACCTGTATAGTTCATGTTTACTCCTCCAATATTCTAAGTGTTCAAAACTTAAGCTTACCAAAGATGATTTCAGATGTATTGGGGGTAAGACTAAGTTAAATGGGGTCATATACCTCAAGGGTTTGGTTAGGAAAGTGAGGCTTCATTTACCTATTTGGAGCACTCAAGCTTCTTCCTGGTTGAGGTCTTTATCCTGTAATCTTTATCTTGGGGCTCACTTGAAGACTGACACAACACTCACATAATTTGACAAACCAGGGCACTTTCAGTAATAATATCGGTGAGACCGAGGTCATAACCACAGGGACTTTCAATGTGTGTGTTTTCTAAAATAAACTAGGATTAGAACTTGAATCTAGGCTATTCTAAAATATGAAAATTTAATAGATCAATTGTGAAAAAAACTATCAATAAGAATAGAAAAACTAGAGCGCCAAGGGTCCACTTGCATTTATTATGATGCTACCTTAATTGATCCAATGATAACACAACTGGAATTAAAGTCATATCCTATCTAGTTGGATGATGGAGTAGTTAAAAAAATATTCTGAACTTTCATTAGTGTAGTTCCCTCACATAACACCAATGCAATGATCACAGGAAATTCAAGCATTAACCACACCCATGGATGATGGTGGATCACATATTTTATAGATCACATAATTGCAAGATAGGTGAGAACATATCTAAAGATTCCTGAACATCTGTTGTAATTGCAGTCACAATAGATCATAAAAAATTGAAAATATATCTTCATTCAAAATGAAATTTAATGGAAGTTCAACATAAACTTAAATCGAAGCAAGATAAACATCAAAATAAACTATAACTTTCGCCTCTTAGCTCTAGCTATGATATTTACCCAATCCTAGACATGATTGAAACTAAAATCTCAAACAAAAACATAAATACCAATTAAAAGAAGAAGATTGGAGAAGAAGAAAGAACTCATTGAGCTTCCATCACTCCTTGCACTACTCTTATAACACTAATTAGCGCATAGAATGCCTCAAATAACCCCTTTAAATAGGCTTTGTTCGACCGAATTTGAAAGTTGCCTCAATTTTATGGACTCTATGTAGCTTCGAAGACACCTTCGATGGGACGTCGATGTCATTGAAGCTATGAAGCCCAGTTAGATTTGAATTCGGAAACCCACGCCTTTCGCACTACGTAAGTCTTTAATGTCACTGCTCGACCTTCAATGTCATCAAACTGGCTTTGATGTCATCAAACACCTCCTCGATGGAATTGAAAATCGTCTAGAAGTGTCTAGTGAGTTTACTCCGAAATTCCTGAAATTCTGGATGTCATCGAACTAGCTTCGATGACTTCAAGCGTAATCTTCAATGGGATCAAGAATTTCTCCTCTTTGTCCAGTGAAAACTTGATTTTCCTCTAAATTTCTGATGTGATCGATCCTCCTTCGATGGCATTGCACACTTACTTCGATGGCATCAAAGTGTGTTCGATGTCATCGAATAATTAAGTCCAGTAGTTCTTGAATTCTACACTTTGCAAACTCAATTTTCTTCCTTCTTCACTTGGTTTTCTTAGATCTTGGATTCTTGAAATCTTCAATCTTTGCCTCCAAAGATCCATCCTTACCTTAGTAATTCTTGAGCATCAAATCTATGCTTTTAACATCCTTTTCACCTTAAGCTCTCGAAATCACATCGAAAGACAAAACATGTATAAATAGATCATTTAAATGTTACAATGTACATAAAACCAAGATATAAAGAGGGGAAAATATGTAATATTTCGTACTCAACAGTAGGATGCTTCAACGTCAAGACCGAGTGGATAACATGTGCACCCGAGTGTCAAATACCAGTTGGTTGTGTCTCCCACTATGTTGTGGTCGATTAAAAATGAGTGTGACCTTATCCTCCCGAGGATAGGGGCTGTAAGCTAGGTTAAGTGTGACCAACTCGTAAATAGGTCTGTTATCGGTGAGCCAGGTGGGCATTGGCATACCAGTGTCGAGGCAGATAGTAAGGTCTCTTCCACTCACTTGGTCTTGCGCACGATGGGGCGGCAGTTAGTGTTGGAGTGTACTAGACCCCGGTGATGTTTTCAGTGACGAAATGTTCTGATATGTGGACTAGTTGAGGATTGATATGTTTGCGTTGCGTCTCTAGTATATAACACTCAGCCATGTAGGCCTTACATTGCATATCCTTGATATGGCCAAAAGCATTAATGGACTTGGCAGCTTAGCTGATGCTGGACAATCAACCACTTGCTCAAAAAGCTCGAACTGTTAGAGTATGGCGAATTAATCCATTTATCTTATAGCCCAGGCCCCACATCTCATGGGCTAGGACCTCGGCCGAACCCCCTTCGTGGGCTCCAAATTACATGGGTCACCGACCCCGAGTGTGCCCCTGCATCCAACAGGCGACCCCACTTGAGCCCAGTATGAAAATGCCCCTGCATTAATCACCCCCGGTGAGGAGTCTTGAACACGAGACCTCCGACTCTGATACCAATTTGATGCAGGACAATCAACCACTTGCTCTAAAAGCTCGAACTGTTATAGTATGGCGAATTAATCCATTTATCTCATAGCCCAGGCTCCACATCTTATGGGTTAGGACCTCAGCCGAACCCTCTTCATGGGCCCCAAATCACATGGGCCGCCCACCCCGAGTGTGTCCCCGCATCCCATGAGCTACCCTACTCGAGCTCGGTGTGAAATGTGCATTAGTCACCCCTAGTAAGGAGTCTCGAACACGAGACCTCCCCCGTGGGCCCCAAATCGCATGGGTCACCCACCCCGAATGTGCCCCCACATCCAACAGGCGAACCCACTCGAGCCCAGTGTGAAAAATGCCCCTGCATTATTAGCCCTTGTTCACAACCCCAAGTGTAGGGTTGCGATGCAGTAATAATCTCGGTGAGACCAAGGTCGAATCCACAAGGACTAAACTTGTGTGTCTTCTGAAAGTAACTAGGACTAGAACTAGAAGAAGATATAAACCTAAATCTGAAATATTTGAGAAAGTAATTATGATTAAAGTAATTAAAACTACTGAATTTAAAGGTAGGAACTAGGGTGTCAAAGATCCATTTGTAGCAATTGGGAAGCTACCTTACATGATTTAAGGATACAACTGGAATTAGAGTCCTATCCTACCCAATTGGTAGGAAGAGATTTGTCGGATCTCTAAACTTCTCAAGGATCTAATCATCAATAGATGTGAGTGGTGAAGATTTTGAAGTGATTCCGTCACCTAACAGCCCAGGAGACAAGGCAAACAACATGATTTACCAATCCCACAACCAATCATAAGAGAATCGTGAAAGTTAGGAAGGATTTCATCATCCTACCATGCCCAAGGGACGATGGTGAACAACTCGGTTACCTAATTTCGCAATCTCAATTCAGGAAAAGAAGATATCTCAAGCTATCACAGATCTATTGTAATTTGTCACAACAAACCATTAAAAAATAAAAATATTCCTTCATAATCAAACTAGAATCCAAGAGAGTTTAACAAAACATGAATCAAAACAAAGCAAACATCCCAATCATGGTACAAGCTTCACCTCTTAGCCCTAGCTAAGAGGTTTAGCCAACCATAGACATGATTGAACTTAGAACTCTTAACAAAATAAAAAGATCAACTAATGAAGAAGAAGAAGAAAAACTCTTGGATGGTGGCTCCACCCTTTTGCTCCACTCCTCAAACCCTAAAAGATGCCTAGGAACATCCTAGGGACCCCTATTTATAGTTTTGCAACTCTAATTTTCCCACCGAGTTGGAAAAATCCTAAAACCATCTTAAATTTACGCAGTCTGTGTGCTGTCTGCATAACCTTAGACTAGTCGAGGACAACTTTCAACTGATCAAAGCTCACCTTTGACTAGTCGAGGGTCTTCTTCGACTGATCGAGGATGACGGGAATTTAAAGGATTTTGTCGCTGGAGTTCGAGTCGATGAATCTTCGACTAGTCAAGCAGGAAACTTCGACTGATCGAAAGAGGGCTTAGACTAGTCGAAGGAGGCAGATTTTTAGGGTTCATTTTCTTCACTTTAAGTCTTCAATGCTCTTCATTCCTCACTTGATTTTCTTAGATCTTTGGTATGTGAATTCTTCATTCTTGGTCTCATAAGATCCATCCTTGGCTTTGGTGATTCTTGAGCATTAAATCCATGCTTTTAACATCCTTTTCAATCCAAGCTCTTAAATTCACCTTACAACACAAACATGATTAAAATAGAATATTAAGCAATATCATGTTCATAAAACCAAGTAATAAATGAGGGATAATATGTAAAATTTGACCCTCAATAGCCCTCCATCATCATCTGCATACTTGGATATTTGTATTATTGTCATATGCATTGTGCACGAATACATGCACTCTATTGATCTTCGTAGGAGGCTTATGAGCGTTTTTTTACATTGCAAGAGTGTTAGGGTGTATCAGTAGCATTGAGCCCGAAGCATGAGTCTATTCTTTTGAGTTTTAATTATATCTTATATTTCATTTCCAGCATTATACTCAAAGATTACATTACTATAAATCCCACTTTTAAGATCCTAGGATCGAAACCTGCTGTATGTGAACTAGGAGGCGAGATGAGGTACTACGGAGGCTTTCGGCACCAAATTAAGTTGCTGGGAATTTAGTGAGCCCAGTTCCCAAGTTTGGGGTGTGATAGAATTGAACTTCAATTGATTAATTTCCCACATGAAACACCAAGTTGTTCATCACAAGGAATTCAAAGTATTTATCATGCCTGTAGTCTACAATATATCGATGAATTTTAGAGATCAATCCCTTATAAAAGAGATAAGCAAACAATCTTAGCCTTATTAAGCATACAAAGAGCCTGAAGTCAACAATGGATCAAAGTAAACTAAAACTAAAGATTTATTCAAACCAAAATTAATGAATTGTTCATCATTCAAACCAAATAACTTGAATCAAAGTAAAATAAAATATTAAAAATAACTACAAGCTTCATCTCAAGCAAAGAGATTTAGCCAACCATTATCATAGTTAAACTATAAATAAATAAAACATGAAAAACAAATTAAAACCGAAAGATGGGGGAAGAAGAACGTCTTTTTTAGAAGCTCTGTAACCTCTTACTCTCTCTTAAACACTAATTCATATTTAAAACATCCTAAATCACCCCTTTAAATAGGAAAATTCTGCACTGACTTTTCACCATCTTAAATTTTCACACTTTTATTGCCCTTCGGTAACACCGACGATATCCTTCGGTTGCACTGAAGGGGTCTTTTGGTTGCAACTGAATTTTCTCAAAATACCTTTGAACTCTCTATCTCCCTCAGGTCACACCAAACCCTCCTTCATGAATTAAACTAAGTTCTTATTCATTAATCAATCAATAGAATGCATTCAAACATCATTTCCTATTGTGCTCCATGATTTCTATCTTATAATTTCTAAAATTCAGCCTTCCCTCCATGATGTTAACTATGACGATTACTTAGAAGTGGTCAGATCAACACAAGTCACTAATTTTAAACCCATCTTCCTTTTCACTTATTTTTTCAGCTTTTGGTTTTTCTTCTACGACTTTCACACTATCACTTTTCTCCTTTCTTTCTTTCATTAAGAACATGCAATAGGTAGCCCTTTTTTATTCCACTATTTTTTTATTTGGCCCTTTTCTTCTATTTATATTAGGGTAGACAAGGATCTCCAAGCTTGGTTCCTGATACTTCTGAGTAATAATTAAGCCAAAACACTAATAGTTCAAGTTGGATTTAAGAACTATGAGATAAATGTGAATTGTGAACTAGACTCAATTATTGTTTAAAACATCCTTTCAATCAATTCATTAAAGGAACTTGTTCAAAATATATTAATCAACTAGACTCCAGACTTAAAAAAATAAATAAATTTACTTTGTATCTCAGCATACCATACCAAAATACACTTAGCCAAATAAAAAATCAGTCTTCAAAAAGAATTTTGAATATGAGAATTGGAAATTTTTAAATTTTTTATTAAAAAAGCCACATAAATATGCTGATAATTTGACCAAATCTCACCCCAACCTAATATCTACATTGTCCTCAATGTAAGAAGATATGCAATCATCATAACATGAGACAATAAAAATAAAAGAGGAGTGAGTAAAGAGAGTACCTGAGAATGATTAAAGGAATTTGCATGAATTCTCCATCAACTGAAGGGGTTTTTCAGGCTACTGGACAAAAAAGAAAGTAATAAAAACCTAAACTACTCTAATCTAACTTAAGAAAATAGTAAAGAGCTAGAGGGACCTCCATTAGACTAGAAGGCCAATCCTGGTAGACAGGATTTTTCAGAGGGATAGAAATGTCCTCTGAATCAAAGTTCTCAGTAAATGGTTTGAGGCGGTGACCATTCAGTTTAAAAATATTACCATTCACCAGATTTTCTATGTCAACAGCCCCATGACGATAAATTGTTTTAAGTAAAAGGGGGCAATCCAATGAGATTTCAGCTTTTCGGGGAAAAGATAAACCCTCGAATTATACAAAATGACTCTCTGATGTGGTTCAAAATTTTTTTAAAGGATGTTCTTGTCGTGGAACACCTTCATCCTGTCCTTGTATATCTGAGAATTCTCATAAACCTCATTTAAGATTTCTTCAAGTTCATTTAATTGAAATTTGCATAGTGAGCCAACTTTGTCAAGATTGAAATTGAAAGTCTTTAAACCCCAATACACCTTGTGTTCCAACTACGCAAGCAAGTGACAAGTCTTCCCATAGACAAGTCTTTAGGGTGACATACCAATAGGGGTTTTGAAATAGCGGTGAAGACCGCTTGAGTTGAAGTTGGAATATGTCAATATATCCTAGAGGGGGGTGAATAGGACTTTTTAAAGATTTACGAGTTATTAAAGATCCAATCACTCTAATCCTAACAAGTATGCAATTTTCAGGATTACTCAAATATAACTCAACTGGCTTCCAAGCCTAGTAGAGGATCCAATCATAGAACTATTCAAATAATAAGCATGAAGCAGTTATAGTCTATAATGGATGTGACTGTGTGTGAAGTGTGAGCAGATATGAATTCAGTTAACAAAATCACACAAATGATTAAGCATAAGAATCAATCACAGACACAGTCATTTTTATAGTGGTTTGACTACTTGTCTACTCCACTCCCGGCTGCCGCACTCAACCCTTGAGTGTACCGGATTTCACTGAGGAGGTTTCCCAGGGTTCACCTCACACCTAAGGTTTTAAATCAGGTTCACCTTCAACCTTTACACAGAGGTTTCTACTCGGTTCACCTCTAACCCTGGAGTTTTACTGGTTCACTCCTACCCAGATGTTTATGCTCTCCATAGAGCAAGGGTCCACACAATGCACCCGGAGGTTTATACTCGATTCACCTCTAACCCTAGAGTTTTACTAGTTCACTCCTAACCAGATGTTTATACTCTCCACAGAGCAAGGGTCCACACAAAGCACCCACCACGTACACTCCTGCCGGAGGCCTACTTGAAGACTTTAAATGGTGAGAACCACTTAAGACCCAATCCTATAAAGGAATGATCACAAGTGTTCTCTTGGACTCTAGATATTTACATATAAGTTGATGAGTCCCGTTAAGCACAACGTCAGAGATCTCCTCCTCCTTATTGATGAAGAGTCTTTTGCTCCCTTGATCCGCAACACAAAAGATATACCAAGACTATGCTTAGGGTTGGGTCAAGGTTAAGATGGAATCCTACTTTCTAAAGGTTTACCTATAAGGAAGGTAGAGTAGTTCCAATCTCATGCAATCAAGGCATCCCAGCATAATGATTTGTCAATCAGGTAGTACCTGAAGGATCCTTGAATGAGGAAGTTCATCCCCAATCCACTCTATTGAATATCGATGGTGAGGGTGGATTGGAGGATGAACTCCCTCGAGAGAAAGGGCTTAGGGTATAAGATGTAAGTTGAAACACACAAAAGCTCTCTTTTTTCTCTCTTACAGCAACAAAAGATAAGTCCTCTATATATAGGCAAAAAGTTCCAACGGATATACAACAGTCACATTTATGACAGAGTTATCATCGAGCAGGTTCGATATCATCGAGCGTATACTCTCGATAGCATCGATGGTCTGCTCGATGACTTGTACTCAATGTCATACGCTTTTGAAACTTCTTGCCAATAGGTCGATGAATCAAAACTATTGTCGATGTCATTAGATTTCTAACTCCGATTCCATCGATGACAGGTTCGATTGATCGACACTTGAAAAATGAGAGAGACTTGACTTTGAGATATTTCAAGTTTTCATGAATGATAGGGGGAACCGTCGAGATCATCAGAATTTGAATGTCGATGATATCGAGATCAGAGTCGATGCATCGATAAATAAAACGGATTTGTCTTTAAGCTTGCTGGATGATTTGTGTCCTTGTTCGATGCAATCGACCTGGTACCGATATCATCGATATTTGAATATCGATTCTATCGAAGGGCCCCCGATTATAGTTAGAAACAACCTAAAATATCTACTGTAAGATATGTGCGCCCACGATCGATATCATCAATGGACTTCCGATGTTATCGATATTTGAATTTAGATCATATCGGAAGAGCATAGATGCTATCGAAGACATTTGAGATTTTCTTTAAAAAACAGGGGTGCCGAAAAACTGTCTGTCGATCTTATCGAGCCACTCTCGATGGACTCGAGATTTGAATATCGATAATATCAATAGGTGTATCAATATATCGATAATTCGTCCAGATATGTTATGAAGTTGCTGGACATATTTGTTCCTCTCATCGATAATATCATTAAGGTATCAAGGACATCGATAGAACAGGTCGATCATATCGAGGGTGTTTCGATAAGATCGACAAGGTGAGAAAAATATAGAGATTTTCCTATTTTGAAAAAGTTTTCTCACCTCAAAAATCCTAAGATGTCTATCTTGTTTTAAGGGTTTTAATCACCTGGTGTTTTGGGACATGGGATGTGAGGCTATGATTTACCTATTGCGAGCTTCCACACATCCGGTTAAGGTAGACGCTTGAGATAATCTTCCTATTAAGTTCTGTAGCCATTCTCACTTACCATTCATGTAACTTGACAAACCAGGGCTCTAGCAGGTGCACTTTCAATCTCCCCCTTTGTCAATTACGTGACAAAATACCCAAAATACCCTAGAACACTTCTAGACACACCCTAAATTGTGTGTACATGCTTTTATACAATTTTATAATTTTTTTACCTCATGTACACATTCTAGAAGTAAAGTATCTACTCCCCCTTACTTCAAAACTCCCCCTTTCTTGGTGCAGCTGCTCCCCCTCACACCTGCAACAACATTAGATATACAATTTTTCGCTCAGGGTGTTTTGAACTGTTCTCCCCCTTTTTGTCAGTCATTGGCAAAGGTATAGCAAGTGATATTGACTGAAGAGTGAATTGCATGGGAGAACCAATAGGCATAAGCAGATGAATTTGATGTATAAGAGTTAGTGCATTTTAGTCAAACATAAATCTCAGAATGTATGCATATTAGATAAGATATAGCAGTTTTCAATCATATGCAAATCATAACTTGACAAACCAAGGGAGAAAAAATATGGCATTAATGATAAGAATTCTATTCAACCATACTCAAAATGAGACTAAAGTATCCACACATGCTACCATAGACAGAAGTAACAACCAATTTTTTTAAAAAAAATGTTCAGTCCAACCATGGACATATACACTTTTAAACAAATGTACCAGACTAGTTAGTTATCACACACACACACACACACACACACACACACTCAGATAGGCATAGAATATTCAAAAAGATACTAATATTCATATGCAAAATTATAAGTGGAGTGTATGTGATAGTGTGTAGTGATCATCATCATGGTGCAGAATGTGATGGTGCCGTGTCGTCCTGGCGGCAATTCATCACGTCCACCAACTGCTGGACGGTTTGCTGCATAGTTAGCATCATCCATTCCTGGACAGTAAATCTCTCATTCATTGACTCCCTGAGCTAAGAGACATCGTGCTGAATAGCGCTAAGCTTGTCTAACTGGAGCTTAAACCTCTTTGCATGCCCAGATGTTGATGTTGATGGATCATAGTGCGGTCTAGAGGCATCTTCTTCGGTCATCCCGGTCCCTCTTATAGGAGCGTCTCCAGCCCTATCTTCTTCCCCAACTTGGATTCCTTCCTCCAGGAGCTCCTCAGGATATTTATGAAACACAAGATCCATCCTTCGGATGTTACTTTTGTTGAAGGACTGGAGAGGAAGAACTGGATCATTTGTGGTTTGGAATCCTATGGCACTACAGATTGTATTGATGATCCAGGGGTATGGCAGGAGAATGTCCCTAGCCCTATGAAAAGCATACACCAATTGCTACACAATCAGGGTAGGCAGATAGATCTTGACCCCAGAGGTGATTGAATAGATTATCATAGTCATGAAACTAGTGAGATCATCTCTGTTGGAGCCTCTAGAGTAGATATTTGAAGCAAGAATACCATGTAGGACTTGATAGCGTGGTTCCATGAACTTGACTTTCAGAGCATTTCCTTGGTACCACTTGACATCACGATTGTGACAGAGTAATTTAGTGACCCTAGACCGAACTTCAGGATCTTCCATGTCCATATCAGGGATTCCCACAGGGGATAGGATAAGATTGAATATTCCTGCAACAGACCCTGCAGTGATCAACACATCATCACCATCTACAGTGACGGAGATAGAGGGGGGATCAGATGTCGGAGAATGGCAAGCAGCAAAGAATTGGTAAGTTCGTTGAAGCTGATACGATCCTCCAAAGTGGAGAACTGGTGACCAATCTACAACTGCAAAAAGAGGTTCCAGATTATATGGGGTCAAGCAGCTTCTGTCGACTTTCCTTTTGGGGATAACTTTCCTTCCTGCAAACCTTGCTAAGATGGGATTGACTTACACTGGTGGAGGAGTCTGATCTTTCGACTGGGACCCACCTTGTTTTAAGCGTGGCTTTGTGGGGATCCCACGTTTGGAGGCACTTGCTTTAGCCTCAAAGGCAAGCACCTTTTGTCGGGAGGTTTTCGAAGATTCCCCTTGTCCGGATGCTTTCCCTTTATCTTTTCCCATGTGGTCGGATTGACCTTGAATGGCTTGGGAAAGATGACAAAAATAACCGAAAAAAACGGCAAATACCCAAAAAGGGAGGTGGACACGTGGTGTGTTTAGAAGGGTGTTACCGGATTTGTAGAAGGATTTGAGTGATCCGACGTGGCTTCCAGTAGTTTGGTCAGGAGAATTGAGCAGAGAAGACGACCGAAAACCCTTGAAAAATAAATCCCCTTTTTCACTCTGCTGACTTCTATCGGGCGCCATCTGTCGATTTTACCGAACTTTCTTTCGATTTTATCGATGATCCTCAGTCGATATTATCGATAGTAGCCCCGATAGTATTCTCTATCAAGTGACTTTTCAAATTCTGATGAGATATCGATAATATCGACATTTTATTAATTTAATCGAGAATACATATGACAAATCAGTAGGAGTAGCAGTTATGAAAGTTTTCAGATTTTAGCCACTAGACGACACTCACTTCAAGCATACTTTTAGCATTTCTATGAATTAGTAGTATGCTTAACAAAATTATTTATACACACCAAAATTATAAACATACGAATGTTTATATACAAAAGATGAAGGTGAGAAACCTCAGATATATCATTTGAAGTTCAGCAAAAAAAATTCTCATTTTAGCATAGGTTCAGATTCCAATGTATGATCTGAACTAATTCTTTCTTACCCATTTCATTTTGTTGATCAATTTGAGTGGTGATATAGGGGCATTGCTCTTATCCATATCTTTAAGAGGACTTTTGAAGTTTTGTATTTCTCTGGTTGATAATTTGTTAACATGATGTCCAGAGTTAGGTTTAGTCCTCCTAGATGTTATGCATTCAAAATTGTAATGACCTAGATCACCACAAAATGACACACTAGAGTTGTTCTGGTTTTACTTCCAGAAGTAACAGATTTTTCATTTTTGGGAGCTGCATTTCCAGTCTTTAATTTATGTTTTTCATATCCAAGCCTGCTTTTATCCTTTCCAGGTCTTCCCATTCCTAACAGTTTTTCCAGCATTTCGCCACTTTGGGAAAAAAATTTAGTTTATCTTGGCTATCTTCTTGGATTCTTCTAAATCAAACAGGAGTATATGATTTTCATTTTGAAGAAGCATATTTTTATCTTTTAATTGCTCAACCTGTTTGTTTAGTTTTTCAGACTCATTTTTAAGAAGAGTATTGACTTGTTCGAGTCTATCATTATCTGAGTGATATTGCTGTAGATCATTAATTAAATGTGTATTGATATCTAGAGTTTTATCCAATTCTTTTTTCAGCATTTCCTTTTTGTTCTCAGATATACTAAGTCTTTTGAGGATATTGATGCTATGAATATAAAGTTGATTATAGGCATCTTACAGTTTATCCTCTTCGATTTCTTCTTCTTCTTTTTCTTCATTTTCTTCATTGTCAGATGAAAATGATTCAGTGGCTAGTTGTTCTTTCTCATTCTTAGATTCAGTGGGGATGATTGAAGCAATGGAGACCATGAATATTTTCAATGATTTCTGATCTCCGTCACTTTCTAAGTCACTAAATTCAGAATTTGACTCCTCAGTATCATCCCACGTGGCGGCCATAGCCTTGCCCTTGATTTTTCTATTTGGGCATTCAGTAGATAGGTGTCTATACTCGTGACAGGCATAGTATTGAGGTTCTTTGGTTCTTTTACCAAACTTGCTTGCAGGAGGTTTGTTGTTCACCTTTCTTCCTTTAGAAGGACGGCCACGATTCTTCTGAAAGAATCTTCTGAATTTTTGTGCCAGCAAAGCCACTTCTTCATCATCATCCTCTCTTTCACTTCCACTATCCTCATGAATTGTTTTCTTTAAAGTTTTTAGGACGGTGTTTTTGGATTTTTGGAATTGAGTGAAGGGTAGTTCAAAAGTTTATAGGGAACCTACCAGTTCTTCTACTTTCATCTCATCTATATTCCTACACTCCTCAATTTTTATTACTTTGGGATTAAACCGCTCCGGTAGAGATCTCAAGATTTTCCTACAGATTTTAGGTACTGGAACTTTTTCTCCCAATCCACCCATGGAGTTACAAATAATATTTAGCTTTGTATAGAACTCCATAAATGTTTCATGCTCTTCCATTCCGAGATTTTTGAACTATGAAGTCAAGAGTTGTAGTTTGGATTGCTTCACAGTACTTGTGCCTTCATGGGTTGTTTCTAGGAGGTCTCATGCTTCTTTAGATGTCCTACACATGCTTATTTGATTGAAGATATCTTAGGACACGGAACAGTAGATAGCATTCATAGCCTTGGCTTCAGATGTTTGCCTTTCTTTGTCGAATGCTATCCACTTTTCTTTGGGTTTGGGATTTGAGATTGTTGTGCCACTATCAAGTACAATTTGTTCAGTAGGTGGCACATATCCACTTTCAACTATATCCCAAACGTCATGATCTAAAGATCTCAGAAAGTAGTGCATCCTAGCCTTCTAGTATGCATAATTTGAGCCGTCAAATACTGGAGGTCTAGTGACTGATGAGCCCTCTCCATTAGCCATATTCCCAACTTCAGTTAAGATCACTCTCAAGGCGGTGAAACCCTTAAAGAGAGACCTGATCTGATACCAATTGAAATAGCAGTGAAGACCGCTTGAGTTGAAGTTGGAATATGTCCTAGAGGGGGGTGAATAGGACTTTTTAAAGATTTACGAGTTATTAAAGATCCTATCACTCTAATCCTAACAAGTATGCAATTTTTAGGATTACTCAAATGTAACTCAACTGGCTTCCAAGCCTAGTAGAGGATCCAATCACAGAACTATTCAAATAATAAGCATGAAGCAGTTATAGTCTATGATGGATGTGACTGTGTGTGAAGTGTGAGCAGATATGAATTCAATTAACAGAATCACACAAATGATTAAGCATAAGAATCAATCACAGACACAATCATTTTTATAGTGGTTCGACTACTTGTCTACTCCACTTCCGGCTGCCGCACTTAACCCTTGAGTGTATCGGATTTCACTAAGGAGGTTTCCCAGGGTTCACCTCAAACCTAAGGTTTTAAATCAGGTTCACCTTCAACCTTTACATGAAGGTTTCTACTCGGTTCACCTATAACCCTGGAGTTTTACTAGTTCACCCTAACCAGATGTTTATGCTCTCCACAGAGCAAGGGTCCACACAACGCACCTAGAGGTTTCTACTCGGTTCACCTCTAACCCTGGAGTTTTACTGGTTCACTCCTAACCAGATGTTTATGCTCTCCACAGAGCAAGGGTCCACACAATGCACCCACCACGTACACTCCTGACGGAGGCCTCCTTGAGGACTTCAAAGGGTGAGAACCACTTAAGACCCAATCCTAGAAAGGAATGATCGCAAGTGTTCTCTTGGACTCTAGTTACTTATAGATAAGTTGATGAGTCTCGTTAAGCACAACGCCGAAAATCTCCTCCTCCTTGTTGACGAAGAGT
Source organism: Magnolia changhungtana (assembly GCA_030180095.1). Lineage (NCBI taxonomy): Eukaryota > Viridiplantae > Streptophyta > Magnoliopsida > Magnoliales > Magnoliaceae > Magnolia > Magnolia changhungtana. The sequence goes on from JASAUF010000294.1 coordinate 3,189,855, forward strand.
CTTCTGCTCCCTTGATCTGCAACATAAAAGATATACCAAGACTAGGCTTAGGGTTAGGTCAAGGTTAAGATGGAATCCTACTCTCTAAAGGTTTACCTATAAGGAAGGTAGAGTAGTTCCATTCTCATGCATTCAAGGCATCCCAGCATAATGATTTTCCAATTAGGTAGTAGCTGAAGGATCCTTGAATGTGGAAGTTCATTCCCTAATCCACTCTATTGAATATCGATGGTGAGGGTGGATTGGAGGATGAACTCCCTCGAGAGAAAGGGCTTAGGGTATAAGATGTAAGTTAAAACACACAAAAGCTCTCTCTTCTCTCTTACAGCAACAAAAGACAAGTCCTCTATATATAGGCAAAAAGTTCCAACGGATATAAAACGGTCACATTTTTTACAGAGTTCGATATCATCAAGCAGGTTTGATATCATCGAGCGTATACTCTCGATAGCATCGATGGTCTGCTCGATGACTCGTACTCAATGTCATACGCTTTTGAAACTTCTTGCCAATAGGTCGATGAATCGAAGCTATTGTCGATGTCATCGGATTTTGAACTCCGATTCCATCGATGACAGGTTCGATTGATTGACACTTGAAAAATGAGAGAGACTTGACTTTAAGATATTTCAGGTTTTCATGAATGATCGGGGGAACCATCGAGATCATCGAAATTTGAATGTCGATGATATCGAGATCAGAGTTGATGTATTGATAAATCCAGTGTATTTGTCTTTAAGCTTGCTGGACGATTTGTGTCCTTGTTTGATGCAATCGACCTGGTGTCGATATCATTGATATTTGAATATCGATTATATCGAAAGGACCCCGATCATAGTTAAAAACAACCTGAAATATCTGCTGTATGATATGCGCGCCCACGATCGATATCATCGATGGACTTCCGATGTTATCGATATTTGAATTTAGATCATATCGGAAGAGCATCGATGCTATCGAAGACATTTGAGATTTTTTTAGAAAAACAGGGCCACCGAAAAACTGTCTGTTTATCTTATCGAGTCATTCTTGATGGACTCGAGATTTGAATATTGATAATACCGATACGTGTATCGATACATCGATAATTCGTCTAGATATGTTATGAAGTTGCTGGACATATTTGTTCCTCTCATCGATAATATCGTTAAGGTATCGAGGACATCGACGGAACAAGTCGATCATATCGAGGGTGTTTCGATACGATCGACAAGGCGAGAAAAACATAGAGATTTTCCTATTTTGAAAAAGTTTTCTTACGTAAAAAACCCTAAGATGTTTATTTTGTTTTAAGGGTTTTAATCACCTGGTGTTTTGGGACATGGGATGTGAGGCTATGATTTACCTATTGCGAGCTTCCACACATCCGGTTGAGGCAGACGCTTGAGATAATCTTCCTATCAAGTTCTGTAGCCAATCTGACTTACCATTCATGTAACTTAACAAACCAGGGCTCTAACAGGTGCACTTTCAGGTTTTATAAGCCATACGGTAAGCCCATAGCGCGTCAATTAGTCAAAGCGAAAAATCCTTATTATCCATGTTCACCTTTTTTTTTCAAGATTTGTTTGATCTCCTTATTTGATATTCTATCTTGGCCACTCATATGTGGGTGATAGGGGGTGCTCGCTTTATGCGTAATACCATATTTCTTCATTAATGTTTCAAATGGCCTATTACAAAAGTGCGATCCCCCATCACTAATGATGGTTCTAGGCGTTCCAAAAGTAGATAAGATATTTTCTTTTAAAACCTTAATGACCATTCGATGATTATTATTCCACCACAGAATTGCCTAAACCCATTTGGAAACATTGTTGACGACAATGAGAATATATAGATTTCTAAATGATGGGGGAAATGGTTCCATGAAATTGATGCCACATCAATCAAATGCTTCAATGATTAAAATGGGATTCAATGACATCATATTTGACGGGATATTTCTCCCAATTTCTGACATCTCATGCACGCTTTATAAAATTTGTTACTATCCTTGAACATACTGGGCCAATAAAAGTCATATTGCAGAATTTTTGCAATTGTCTTTTTATCCAAAAAGTGGCCACCACATGCATAAGAGTGACAAAAGGAGATGATACTATGTTGCTCGTGATCGAGAACACGTATTCTTATAATCTAATCTGGGAAATATTTATAAAGATAATGATCATCCAAGAAGAACTTGCGTACCTCGGTGAAAAAAAACTTTTTAGCTTACACAATCCAATGAGTGGGAATTGTACTTGTAGCAAAATAATTGGCAATGTTAACATAGCAAGGTAATTGGATGACTTTATAGAGTTATTCATCAGGGAACATGTCATTAATGGGTGTCATCTCCATGTAATAAGATAAAACAAGCCCTGAGAGATAGTCAACCACTACATTTTTTACTCTTTTTGCATCTCAGATTTCTAGATCGAACTCTTGGAGTAGAAGGATCCATCTTGGCAAACGGGGCTTAGTATTCTTTTTATAAAGAAAATATTTTAGTCTCGCATGGTTTGTGAAAATGATTATCTTGAACCCAACCAAGTAGGAGCTAAACTTTCCAAGGAAAAAACTATGACTAAGAGTTCCTTTTCCATAATGAAGTAGTGTACCTAGGCAAGGTTTAGAATTCTACTCGTAAAGTTATAACATAAGGCTTCTTCTCTCTTCTCTAGCCTAGCACCACCCCAATATTAGATTCAAACTACAGCGATGATTTACACTTAGCTTCGACTAGTCATGTGTGACCTTTGACCAATCAAAGGTGCCTTACGACCAGTCGAAGGTGCCCTACGACCAGTCGTGAAACCGTCTTATTTTATCGCGCCTGAATTTTCAAATATCTGTTGGATCTTCGACTAGTCGTAGCGACTTAAGACCAGTTGAAGATGTGATTTACTCACACTATAAATAGAGCACAAATCTCATAATAAAATAGATCATTCAAGTTAATTTAATTCGGCCTTCTAAGAGAGAAATCTGTGCTCTGTTTAAGCTAAGTGTGCATATTTAATATCTTCTTTCTTTAGCGTTCTTAATTGATTTTGTTTCTTGTATTCCAATCTAATATGTAAAAAGGAAGTTTTATTTTCATTTTACTGGAATCAAAATCAATTCAAGCTAGCCCGTTTTATTTTAATTTAAAATTTATTAGAAATTAAAACCATTATATAGTGAGTATTGGACATTGAACTTTGATATTCAAATCTCTACTCCAACTTGGTTCTTTTGGGCTGCTACAACAAAGAAGAAAAACAGGTATTTTACAATTTGTGTAATTTACTTTATTTGGTTTTATTTGAGGTTAAGCCAGAAAAATCTCATTGTGTTGGTTATCTGTGGAGAGCCAAGAAAACTTAGAATATAGGGTTTTTGAATTGTGTAAGCCCTTTGAAAAAGACACGATTGTGAAAGTTTTTGGTGAACCTGTGAAAACCTATTTGATAGTGAATGCTAATATCCCCTGTGTGAGGATATTAGGAGTGGAGTAGCATTCTGTGTAGCTGTTGTTGAACAGTTGGTGTACACACATGCGAACCACTAAACTCCTTATGTTGTGTGGGAGTGTGCTTTATTTTCCTATCCTTGATTATTCTTTTGTGGAGTGTATGTGGATGTGAATGGTGTAATTATTTTAATTTCAAGTTCAGCAGGGAATGTTGTAATAGTTTAGATTTAAATTTTAACAATTTATTTCAAGCTATTCCTTTATTTGTTTGAGCTTTAGATTCTATAAATTGTTCTAGTAAGGTTGCCCTGCCATTTTTATGGTGCATGGTTGTCCCTAGAACAATCAATGTTTGAGATTACATTCTATTCATCTATTTAGTTTTAATTTGTTTATTCCTCGAAAGTTTGAGTTCTTGATACAAAAACCCTTCTAGAAATTAGGTTGTCCTACCATAAACTTTAGTTTTTGGTGTAAGGTTATCCTTAGAAAAACTTTTGTATCAATCTCTCAATACATGTTTATTGAGGTTGCTATTCATTTCAGTATTGTGAATTGATTTACTTTATTTGACTATTGTGTTATATAAATTTCGCAGTAATTACTTTAAATTTGGCATAGTCCTATTCACCCCCCCCCCCCCCCCTCTAGGACATATAGCTTGGCCATTTTAAGTGGTATCAGAGACATATAGCTCACTTTTAATTGTTATTCTTAGATTTACTTCCTGAGCTAACGATATAAGCTTTATATAAGATGTCAAATTTTGATAGCCTTTCAGTCACTAGGCCTCCACCTTTCGATGGCACCAATTATGCCTATTGGAAAGCCAAGATGAGGATTTTCCTCAAATTCATGGATGAAAATGTGTGGCTAGCCACAATGAATGAATGGACCCCTCCTACCACTGAAGTGACTGGTGTTAATGGTTCAAAAACAACTAAAATAACGGCTTATTTTTCTTGGACCACACTTCAGAAAAGTGAGAGTAGTGCAAATGCTAAAGCACTAAATGCAATTACATGTGCACTATCACCGGATGAATTTAAAAGAATTATATCTTATGATTTTGCAAAACAAGCTTGGGATATATTAGAAATGACACATGAGGGTACATCAATTGTAAAAAAAAATCTAAAGTCCAACTCCTCACAACCAAATTTGAAGAAATTCATATGGAGGAAAATGAAATGTTTATGGACTTTTACACAAGATTAAATGACATTGTAAACTCAATGTGGGGTCTTGGCGATAAAATCCCAGAAAGTAAAGTGTGTGCAAAGATACTACGGTCACTTCTTGAACGGTTCAACTCTAAAGTAATCGCGATCCAGGAACTTCGTGATATGGACAATATGAGGGTAGAAGAACTAGTTGGTTCTTTACAAACCTATGAGTTAAACTTTAAAGCTCCTAAAGGTAAATCTATAGCACTTAATCTTCTAAAATTGTTTCTGAAGAAAACTATGATTCTGAAGATGATATGGCTCTTTTAGCAAAGAAGTTTTATAAGATTTTCAAAAGTAAGAAAAGAGTTGATCTTCAACAATCAAATGATAAAAAGAAATTTAGACCCAAAACTTGAAAATCTTTGAAAGACAGTCAGTGTTACAACTGCCATGAATATGGGCATTTAACAAACAAATGTCCTAAAAAGGACAAACCCAAAAGGAATGGTATGTTGGCTACTTGGGATGAATCATCTGAGTCTAAAGCTACTTCTGATTTAGAATATTCTGAAACTGAGTCGGGTAATGAAGTTAAGGCCCTTATGACTCTAGCCAAGTTCACTTTTTCAGATCATGATGATACAACTAGTGAAGAAAATCTGAATAGTGATTATGAAAATGAAGAAGATCTTCAAGATGTTTACAATGCCCTATACAAGGAAAGTTGTAAAGTTGTTGTGAAGCTCAAACTTCAAAAAGAAAAGTTTTTTAAACTCAAAGAATGCTTTGACTTACTTGTTTTAGAAAAATCCCACATTTCAGATAGTTTTGAAAAATCAAATGTGATTTGGAATTCAAAACCTCCCCGATTGAAGATTTGAAATCTAAAATTGAGAAACACAAGAATGAAGTATCTTCTCTTCTGAGTTTGAAGGATACATGGAGGTATGCCCAAGGAGATCCAAAGTTAGAAAAACTTTTATCCGGATCTAGAAAATGTTACGATCGATCTTGGTTGGGTTATGATAAAAACATACCTCATAAATAGAATAGTACTCCTCCCAACTTTGTGAAAGGAGGAGCCTCAAACTCAAAAGAAAAAGGTACCTATCAAGGTCTTTCTAAAAATACAAAAACTTTTCAAAAACCTAAACGTAGTTATATCAATTTCAAAAATCAGAACAGAAACCCACTGGCTGAAAAAATAGTTGATTTACTTAAGGAGCTCTTAAAATCTAACTCAGTAGGTCATTCTCACAACTATAAACATAAGAAGACCAACTATGTTCCTAAACCCAAAATAGTTCTGAAATGTGTTCCAAAAGTCACTTGTTTGGTTGCTCACACTGCTTTCAAAGCTACAAGTCATTCTAAATGGTACCTAGACAGTGGATGTTCAAGGCATATGACTGGTGATAAAGGTCTATTCACCGATTTCAAAGACATGACTGATGGTTCAGTCACATTTGGTGATGGCAGCAACTGCAAGATTATGGTCCAAGGTACGGTTCAACTTTATAACCTTCCTTTATTAAAAAATGTCTTATATGTAGAAGGTCTAAAACATAACTTGCTTAGCATATCTCAAACATGCGATAATGACCATAGTGTACAGTTTTCTAATCAAAGCTGTGAGAATCTAAATAACAGAGGCTCGGTAATATTAACTGGACAAAGAACGTCTGAAAACTGCTATATTGTAAGCGAATCTAGCTCATCTAATCAATTGTGTTACATGGTCCATATAGACGAGACTGATTTGTGGCACAAACATCTTGGACATGTACACTACCGAAATCTATATAGATTGAGCAAACAAGAACTTATAAGAGGTCTACCCGAACTACAAAAATTGGATAAAATATGTGGTGAATGCCAGATTAGCAAATAAACAAGGAATTCACACAAAAAGGTGAATTCCAATACCACATCAAGACCACTCGAGCTTCTCCATATGGATCTTGTAGGACCTACAAGGACAGAAAGTCGAGGTGGTAAAAGATATATCTTGGTAATAGTGGATGATTTTACCATATATACATGGGTTGTCTTCTTAAGGGACAAATCAGAAACCTTTAAAGAAGTGAAAAAGGTTTTAAAAAAGATTCAAACTGAAAAGAGTTCTTAAGTCAGTAAGATTCGTAGTGATCATGGATCTGAATTTGAGAATAACGATTTTGAGAAGTTTTGTAACGACTAGGGAATATTACATGAATTCTCAGCGCCCAAAACTCTTGAACAAAATGGTATTGTCGAAAGAAAAAATAGAGTGCTTCAAGAAATGGCAAATGTCATGTTGAATAGTATGAAGCTCTCTAAGAATCTTTAGGCTGAAGCAGTTAATACAACTTGCTACATCATTAACCGAGTTTACACTAGTAAAGGTAATAATAAAACGGCTTATGAATTGTGGTTTGATAAAAAGCCTACTGTCAAATAGTTTCGAGTTTTTGGCAGCAAGTGTTATATTTTACGAGATCGCAAAAATCTGGGAAAGTTTAATACAAAGAGTGATGAAGGGATCTTTTTAGGATACTCTTTAAATAGTCGAGCTTATAGGGTTCTGAACAAAAGAACCGATGTGATTCAAGAGACCATCAATGTGGTCATTGATGATCACTTGAACACACCAGTCTCAAGTTCAGATAATGATGAAGTTCTTGTAATTGATAAATCTGATACTTCATCTAATCAGACTGATTCTGATCTGAGGACTGTTAAAGATCATCCAACCACACAAATTCTTGGAAACCCTCTCACTGGTGTTCGTACCCGTAGACAACTTGAGGATATATGTAATTACGTATGTTTTACATCCCAGAAAAAACCATCTAACGTAAAAGAAGCTCTTGCTGATGAAAACTGGATTGTTGCAATGCAAGAAGAACTTAATCAATTTGTTCGAAATGATGTCTGGTATCTTGTTCCTAGACCTAAAGATAAACATATTATTGAAACAAAGTGGATTTTTAAAAATAAGTCTGACGAGCTTGGGAATATTATTCGAAACAAAGCAAGATTAGTTGTACAAGGGTACACTCAAATTGAAAGCATTGATTATGATGAAACCTTTGCCCTAGTTGCTTGTCTTGAATCAATCAGACTTTTGATATCCATAGCATGCTTTAAAAAGTTTAAAATTTGTCAAATGGATGTAAAGAGTGCCTTTTTAAATGGTGATTTACATGAAGAAGTTTATGTTGAACAACCTACAAGATTTGAAGATCCTAAATTTATTGATCATGTATACCGTCTTAAAAAAGCTCTCTATAATCTAAAATAAACTCCCAGAGCATGGTAAGAGAAATTGACTAAGTTTTTACTTTATCATAACTTTTAGATAGGAAGTGTTGATAAAACATTGTTTGTTAAGAAACATAACGAAGATATCTTAATGGTTCAAATCTACGTAGATGATGTCATTTATGGATCTACTTGTACTGTAATGACTATTGAGTTTGCAGATTTAATGAAATCTCAATTTGAGATAAGCATGGTTGGGGAATTGAATTACTTCCTTGGGCTATAAGTAAAATAATGACCTGATGGAATGTTCATCTCTCAAACTAAATATACTATGAATTTGATTAAGAGATTTAGATTTGAGGATGGTAAGAAATTTGATACTCCTATGAGTACAACTTTGAAACTCTCAAAAGATTCTGTAGGTAAAAATGTGGATCCGAAACTATATCGGAGTATGATTGATAGTTTACTGTATTTAACTGCTAGTAGACCTGATATTGCTCTAAGTGTTGGTATATGCACTAGATATCAATCTGAACCTGAAGAATCACATTTGATTGCGGTCAAACGGATTATACGATATGTCGCTAGTACTGTTAATCTCGGTCTATGGTATCCACATGAGATTAGTATTCAATTAGCTAGGTACTTGGATACTGACTGGGCTGGTAATCTTGATGATAGAAAATCAACTAGTGGTGGTTGTTTTTATATAGAAAGCTAATTTAGTTTCTTGGCTTAGTAAGAAACAAAGTTCTATATCACTTTCAATTTGAAGCTAAATATATCGCGGTACCGGTAATGCGATATGACTTGTTTGGATGAAACGTATGCTAAGTGATTATGAAATTAAACAGGATTCTATGTTATTATATTGTGATAATACCAGTGCCATAAATATTTCGAAAAATCCAATTCTGCATTCTCGTACTAAGCATATTGATATTAGATTTCATTATATTCGAGACTTAGTAGATGAAAAGGTAATATCATTGAAATATATCCCTACCGAGAATCAATGTGCTGATATTTTCACTAAACCGCTCGACAAAAGTAGGTTTAACAAAATGAAATTTGATCTTGGCATGTGCATTCTAAAATGATTATTTATGCCTATTTGTATCATATTGTATATATTTGCTAGATTTAAATTTCTAATTTTTTGAAATATGCATGAAAATCTGATTTTTGTTGGTACTCGACCAGTCGAGGATTTCCTCGACCTGTCGTGGCACGACCGGTCGAAGACAACCCTCGACCAGTCCTGAATCACATGAATCACTTATATTTGGGAAAATCAATTTCTTCTTCATTTCCTCTTCACTCTCCAACGGGTCGACGCTCGACCAGTCGAACCGACCTTCCAAATCCTTCAAGGTGAGTGATTCATTTACATTTTTTTTTGTAGATTTGTGTCTAGATCACTTCCATTTTTACTTTTGAAGTTATCTATTTCAAATTTTGTTTAGATTTGGGGTTTTCCTTTTGAAAAATCTGAATTACGCAAACCCTCTTCTCAAACCTTTGCAACTATTTATTCTCTTGAAATCTTGGTTGTAAATGGCATCTAGAGGGAAAAAGGCAACATTCCATGGTCCGTCTTCTTCTTCCAGATCAGCCCCTCTCACTAAGCGTCATCTTCGGACTCCCAATAATGATCCGTCTTATGTTCAGGACATCAGATTGCGTAATGTTATTGTTGAACATCCTGTTGATGTTAATCATATTGCTCCTTTTGATATCCTTCTTATGCTTCAAGCTGTAGGTTGGGATAATTTATTACATTGGGGTGGGCCAGCATACCGGTCCATTGCACAGTCCATGTTTACATGTATATATGATTTTTCACTGGAGAATTTAACTTTTAAAATAGCCACTAGAGAAGGACTATTTAACATTGATCGTCATTTGATCTCAGCTCTTATGGATATTCTTGTGAATGATGAGGGGATTCCTATCCATAATTTATCTGATAAACCCTCAGAAACTGAAAAACGTCTCCTCACTAGATATTTATGCGACCTGAATGCTCAATGGACTCATAAAGGGAATGCGCTTCTCTCAAGGTATTTGTTACCCAAATACAGAGTTCTTCACAAAATCTTTGTGTCTAACTTATATCACAAAATCTCAAGGTATAGCTTGGCCATTTCAAATTTAAAATCAATCTAGAACCTATAACCATTTCAAAGTGAGTATTGGACATTGAACTTCTATATTCAAACTTCTACTTTGATTTGGTTCTTCCGGGCTGCAACAAAAGGAGAAATCCAGGTATTTTACATTATTGTAAATTTCCTTCTTTTGGTTTTATTTGAGATTAAGCCAGAAAAATCTCAATCTATTAGTTATCTGAGGAGAGCTAGAAAACTCAGAAGTGAGGTTTTTTTAATTGTGTAAGCCCACTGAAAGACACAATGGTGAGGGTTTTAGGTGAACCTGAGAAAAACTTATTTGATTAGTGAACACTAATATCCACTGTGTGAGGATATTAGGAGTATAGTAGCAAGCTGTGTGGTTGTTGTTTAACAGTTGGCGTACACATAGGCTAACCACTATAACTCTTTTTGTTTTATGGATGTATGATTTATTTTTACTATCTTTTATCATTCAAAATTGTGGGATGTATGTGTGGGATGTGAATGTTGTAATATTTATATTTCAAGCATTGTGGGAATGTTGTAATAGTGCAGATTTCAATTCTTGTTATTTCCTTTTATTTTCCTCTTCAGTTTGAGAATTTGATACTCATCGTTCTAGTAAGGTTGTCCTGCTATAAACCCTTGGTTTTTTTGTGTAAGGTTATCCTTAGAACAACATTTGTATCAACCTCTCAATACTTGATTCTTAAGGCTGCTTTTCATTCCTGCATTGTGAATTGCTTTCCTTTATTTGACTATATATTCTTTGATTCCGCTATGATTTTTTTAAATTTAGCATAGTCCTATTCACCCCCCCCCCCCCCATATAGCTTGGCCTTTTCAAGTGGTATCAAAGCCTAATAGCTCGCTTTTAATTCTTTATATTTGGATTCATTTCTGAAGCTAATTGATCTAAGCTATATATAAGAAGTCAAATTTTGATAGCCTTTCAGTCACTAGGCCTCCACCCTTTGATGGCACCAATTATGCCTATTGGAAAGCCAGAATGAGGATTTTCTTAAAATCCATGGATGAGAGTGTGTGGCTAGCCACAGTGACTGAATGGACCCCTCTTACTACTGAAGTAACTGGTATCAATGGATCAAAATCAATGAGAATAACACATTATTTTTCATGGACTAATCTTTAGAAAAGTGAGAGTAGTGCAAATGCAAAAGCACTAAATGCAATCACTTGCGCACTATCACCAGATGAATTCAAAAGAATTATATCCTGTGATTACGCAAATCAAGCTTGGGATATATTAGAAATGACACGCGAGGGAACATAAATTGTCTTGAAATTTAAAGTCCAAATCCTCACAACTAAATTTGAAGAAATACATATGGAAGAAAATGAAATGTTTATGGACTTCTACACTAGATTAAATGACATTGTGAACTCTATGTGGGGTCTTGGTGATAAAATCCTTAAAAGTAAAGTATATACAAAAATACTACGCTCACTTCCTGAATGGTTCAATTCTATGGTAACTACGATCTAGGAACTTCGTGATTGGACAATATGAGGGTAGAGGAATTAGTTAGCTCTTTACAGACTTATGAGTTAACTTTTAAAGCTCCAAAAGGTAAATTTATTACCCTTAAATCTTCTAAAAATAGTTTTAATGAAAATAATAACAATTCTGATTTAGAAAACTCTAAAGATGATATGGTCCTTTTAGCGAAAAAGTTTTATAAAATTTTCAAAAGTAAAAAGAGGGTTGATTTTCAAAAATCGAATGATAAGAAGAAATCTAAACCTAAAACTCAAAAATCACTGAAAGACAGTCATTGTTACAACTCATGAATATGGGCATTTAGCAAACAAGTGTCCTAAAAAGGATAAACACAAAAAGAAGGGTATGTTGGCTACTTGGGATGAATCCTCTGATTCTGAAGCCTCTTCTGAATCAGAAGATTCTAAAACCGAGTCAGGTAGTGAAGTTAAAGCCCTTATGACTCTAACCAAGTTCACATTTTCAGATAATGATGATTTAACTAGTGAAGAAAATCTTAATAGTGATTGTGAAAATAAAGAAGGTCTTCAAGATGCTTACAATGCCCTATACAAGGAAAGTTGTAAAATTGCTGTCAAACTTAAACTTCAAAAAGAAAAATTTTCAAAGTTTAAAGAAAATTTAGAGTCTCTTGTTTTAGAAAAATCCCATATTTCAGATTATTTTGAAAAGATTAAATGCGATTTAGAATTCAAAACCTCCCTTATTGAAAATCTTAAATCTGAAAAATGAAAAACTTAAACTTGAAGTCTCTTCACTTTTGAGTTTAAAGGATACATTGAGGTATGCCCAAGGAGATCCAAAGTTAAAAAAACTTTTATCTAGATCAAGAAAATGTGGCGACAGATCTGGTTTGGGCTACGATAGAAATATTCGTCCTAAACAAAAGAATACTCCTCCCAAGTTTGTGAAAGGAGAAACCTCAAACTCAAAAGGGAAAAGTTCAAATTTTTTTTCTTAAAATACTAAAACTTTTCAAAAACCTAAAAGCAACTATATTAACTATAAAAATCAGAACCAAAACCCTTTAACTGAAAAAATAGTTGATTTACTCAAGGAGCTTTTAAAATCTAACTAAGTAGGTCACTCTTACAACAACTATAAACAAAAGAAGACCAACTATACTCCTAAACCCAAAACAGTTATGAAATGGGTTCCTAAGGTTACTTGCTTGGTTACCCTCACGGCTTTCAAAGCTACAAGTCATTCAAAGTGGTACTTAGACAATGGATACTCAAGGCATATGACTGGTGATAAAGGTCTATTCACCAATCTTAAAGACATGGCTAATGGTTCAGTCACATTCGGTGATGGAAGCAACTGTGGAATTATTGGTCAGGGTATGGTTCAACTCTATAACCTCCCTTTCTTTAAAAATGTTTTATACATTGAAGGGTTAAAACACAATCTGTTAAGCATATCTCAAATATGCGATAACAATCATAGTGTAAAATTTTCTAACCAAGGTTGTGAAATTATAAATAATAAGGGTTCAATAATATTAACTGGTTGCAAAATTTCTGAAAATTGCTATATTGTTAGTGAATCCAGCTCATCTAGTCAATCATGTTACATAGTCCATACAGATGAGAGTGATTTATGGCATAAACGTCTTGGACATGTACACTACCATAATTTGTATAGATTGAGCAAAAGAGAACTGATAAGAGGTCTAACTAAATTATAGAAAGTAGACAAAATATGTGGCGAATGCTAGATTGGCAAGCAAACAAGGAACTCTCACAAAAAGGTGAACTTCAATGCCACATCAAGACCACTCGAGCTTATCCATATCGATCTTATAGGACCTACCAGGACGGAGAGTCAAGGTGGCAAAAATACATTTTATTAATCATGGATGATTTTACCAGATTCACATGGGTAGCCTTCTTAAGGGATAAATCAGAAACCCTTGAAGGAGTAAAAAGGGTTCTTAAACGGATTCAAACGGAAAAAGGTTCTCAAGTTTGTAAGATTCGTAGTGATCATGGATATGAATTTGAGAATAGCAGTTTTGAGAAATTCTATAACGATCAGGGAATATCGCAAGAATTCTCTGTGCCCAAAACACCATAACAAAATGGAATTGTTGAAAGAAAAAATAGAGTGCTTCAAGAAATGGCTAATGTAATGTTGAATAGTATGAAGCTATATAAAAATCTTTTGGTTGAAGCCGTAAATATTGCCTGTTATATAATCAATCGGGTTTATATAAGTAAATCTAATAATAAAACGACTTATGAAATGTGGTTCGATAAGAAGTCTACTGTCAAATACTTTCGAGTTTTTGGTAGCAAGTGCTATATTTTACGTGACCGTGAAAATTCGGGTAAGTTTAACACTAAAAGTGATGAAGGGATCTTTTTAGGATATTCGTTAAACAGTCGCGCATATTGTGTACTGAACGAGAGGACTGGTGTGATTCAAGAGTCCATCAATGTGGTCATTGACGATCACTTGAATACACCTGCCCCAAGTTCAGATAATGATGAAGTTCTTTTAATTGACAAACCAGATACTACATCAAGTCAAAACAATTCAGAACTTAGGACTGTTAAAGATCATCCAACCACTCAGATTCTTGGAAACCCTCTCACTGGTGTGCACACTCGTAAAAAACTTGAAGATATATATAATTATGTATGTTTTACATTCCAGATAGAACTGGCTAACGTAAAAGAAGCCCTTACTGATGAAAACTAGATAGTTGCGATGTAAGAAGAGCCTAACCAATTTGTTAGAAATGATGTTTGGTGTCTTGTTCCTAGACCTAAAGATAAACATATTATCGAAACTAAGTGGATTTTCAAAAATAAGTCTGATGAACTTGGTAATATAATTCGAAACAAGGTAAGGCTAGTTGTACAAGGGTACACTCAAATTAAAGGCATTGATTATGATGAAACCTTTGCCCCAGTAGCTCATCTTGAATTAATCAGACTATTTATATCCATTGTTTACTTTAAAAAGTTTAAAATTTATCAAATGGATGTAAAAAGTGCATTTTTAAATGGCGATCTGCATGAAGAAGTTTATGTTGAACAACCAACGGGTTTTGAAGACCCTAAGAATGTTGATCATGTCTATCGCCTAAAAAAGGCTCTCTACGATTTAAAACAAGCTCCCAGGGCATGGTACGAGAAATTGATTAAGTTTTTACTAAGTCATAATTTTCAAATGGGAAGTGTTGATAAAACTCTTTTTGTTAAGAAAGATAACGATCATATCTTAATAGTGCAGATCTATGTTAATGATATTATTTATGGATCTACCTGTACTAACATGACTGTTGAGTTTGCAGATTTAATGAAATCTAAGTTCGAAATGAGCATGGTTGGGAATTGAACTATTTCCTTGGGTTGCAAGTAAAACAACATCCTCATGGTATTTTTATTTCTCAAACCAAACATGCTTTGAACTTAATCAAAAAATTCGGATTTGAGAATGATAAGAATTTTGATACTCCTATGAGTACAACCTTAAGACTCTCAAAGGACTCTGCAGGTAAAAATTTGGATCCTAAATTATATCATAGTATGATTGACAATTTACTTTATTTAACTGCTAGTAGACCTGATAGTGCTTTGAGTGTTGGTATTTGTTTAGATGTCAGTCTAATCGTAAAGAGTCACATTTAACTGCTGAGAAGTGAGTTATGCGATATATCGCAAGTACAGTAAAATTAGGTCTTTGGTATCCACATGAGACTAGTGTTCAGTTGGCTGGGTACTCAGATGCTGATTGGGCTAGTAATATCGATGATAGAAAATCAACAAGTGGTGGTTGTTTCTATATTGGAAATTGTTTAGTTTCTTGGTTTAGCAAGAAGCAAAGTTCTATATCGCTCTCTACTGCTGAGGCTGAATACATCGCAGCTAAAAATGCATGTAGTCAGCTTGTTTGGATGAAACGTATGTTAAGCGATTATGAAATTGAACAGGATTCAATGGTTTTATATTGTGTTAATTCCAGTGCAATAAATATTTCAAAAAATCCAATCCAGCATTCACGTACCAAGCACATTGACATTAGGTTTCATTACATTCGTGAATTAGTGGAAGAAAGCTGATATCTTTGGAATACATTCCGACCAAGACTCAACTTGCTGACATTTTCACTAAACTGCTCAACAAAAGCAGGTTCAATAAATTAAAATTTGATCTTAGTATGTGCATTCTAAATTGATTATTCATACATGTTTGTATCACAGTGTATATATATTTGATAATTTATTGGTTTAAATTTTAATTTTTTATGAAAAATGCATGTTTTTGTTGGTACACAACCAGTCGAGGACGTGCTCAACCAGTCGTGGCACGACCGATTGAGGACATCTCACGACTAGTCATGTAGTGCGCTGGATCTTTTAATTTGGGAAAAAACCGTTTCTTCCTCATTTCCTCTTTCTTCTCCAATGGGCCGTAGCACAACTAGTTATACCCAACTGTTTGATTCATCAAGGTCAGTGCATTATTTCAGTTATTCTTGTAGATTCAAGCTCTAATCACTTCATTTTCTTCCTTGGAGTGCTTGATTTCTTGTTTCCTTGAAGATTGTGAAGTTTTTTCTAAAATATGTTTTTGAGAAACTCATTCCACATCTTTTGCAACTTCTTGCTTCTTTGATTTTCTTGTTACAAATGGATGCTAGAGGGAAAAAGAAAACTTCCCTTGGTGCTTCCTCATCTAGATCGACTCCTTTAACAAGGCGCCATCTTCGGTCACCCGACGATGATCCCTCACATGTACGGGATTTAAGAATACACAATGTTATTGTTGAGCAACCTGTTGATCTTGAACACATTGCTCCTTTTGGTCTCCTTCCTCTTCTCCAAAGCTGTAGGATGGGCTAACATTCTACATTGGGGTGGGCTAGTATACCAGTCTATTGCGCAGGCTATATTTGCAACTAGAGAAGGTCCATTTGATATAGACCATCATCTAATTTTAGCTCTAATGGACATACTTGTTAATGATGAGGGTATTCCTATTCATACTCTAGTTGAAAAACCTATGCTAACTAGAGATTTGTGTAATATAAAATGCTCAATGGACTCATAAAGGGAATGCGCTTGCTTCCAAGTACTTGTTACCCAGATACAGGGTTCTTCATCGAATATTTATTTCAAATCTATATCCACGTTCTGGTAACAAAACAGAACTGACTTCCTTTATGGTTCAAGTTTTGCATTCCATCATCTCTGGTACTCAAGTTTGTCTTCCATCTTTGATCTACCATTCTATCATTCAATTTCTTCTCCATCCTAGACACAGTGATATTCTATTTGCCTATCTTATCACTATGTTAACTACTCACATGCTAGTTGCTATGCTTGTTGGAGCGGCTCCTATTCATCACCTTATTTTCAACAATTGAAATATAAACAAGATGAAATTGGAACTGGCTCCTGACCAAATGGATGTGGGTAGTGGTGGAGCTAAAGCAGTGAATGAAGAAGAAGGTGGCGATCTTCCTCCTGGTGATATCAATATGGACAACATTTTTAATGAAATTGAATCAGACTCTACAAATTATCCTGATTATGAGCCATCTGATTTTGATGCTCTTCTTCGTGCACTTGAGGAGAAGATAGTGAACATGAATGTTGCTCATGATTTACAATTTAAATATATGCGCAAGTATCTTAAGTGCTTAAACAAGGGCCTTCATCAACTTGATCCTACCATACCTGATCCGTCTTCAGGATCTGATTAGGTGTTTTTATTCTATGGTTGTAATAACTCTTATACAACTATGCTTTCTTTCAGTTTTTTATACTGAGTTTGGTTGACTTCGATTTAAGCTGGTAAATGATATGTGAACTTTGAATTTGCTTATATATCTTTCATATCTTGCCTAGTTAACTCCTTTATTACTCTCTTGTTAATCTTTCTCTTCCATTTCTTATTTGCTTCCCTTGTCATATTGTGACAAAAAGGGGGAGAATATTTCAAGTTTTGGATTGATATTGATTGCTTATGGATATGGAATGGATATGGATTGTGGGGTAGTAGCATTATTTTTATGGATATATGTGTGCTACTTACGGGGAGTATGTAAGGAGGTGTTTTGCCTACTTCATGATAATGTGTGTACTAATTGATGATAACTGGTGCATGATTATTTATTGATATGCTTCTTTTATTTTTATTGAGTATGTTTTGTCGCAAATTTGATAAAGGGGGAGATTGTAAGTGCTATGGTTTCATGCTCCTTTGATTGTCAAATTTTGTAGTGACAAAACTTCATTCTATGTCTTGTGTAGCACGATGATATATATGTTCAAGGCAATGCATGCATCTCATGCACAAGGACAATGCTTCAAGTTAAGTACAATGATCTACTACAAGAAATGCAAGATCAAGTACGTTGTTCTCTTCTGTAAGCTTCAGAGTTTTTAGAACTACGTTGAAAGACGAGATCTTGTTCAAGACTCAAGGTGTAGTACAACTCAAGAACTACAAGTTCAAGGTTCCAAAGAACTCAAGTTTAAGCTTCATCATGTGTTGTAACGCCCCGAATTTTTGCCAACCTGGAGTTAGACATCCTTAGGCAATGGGTTGATCCTAACATCTTACTAATTTCTCAAAAATCAATCCCAACGTCTAAAATCACTTTTTAACCCATTTCCTTCAAAATCTCACCTTTCACCACCTTATTCTCCAACTTTTTCTAAGTACTTTCATATTAGACATGAATCCTAAAGTTTAGGTGAGGAAGAACAACACTTAAATTAAAATTTACTACAAATAGTAAATAAATAAATAAAATGGATTTTTTACCATTAACCTTTTGGAATCTCAAGAAATAAATAGGTTATTCGGATAGATTAGCTTCTCCTACTTTAAAATCATATGTTGCACATCGAATAATTCATCCCGGTTTACAAGATACACTCATTTCAAAAATCACGTGGCGAAAACCACCACCAGACAATCCAGCGACCGCGGCGGCGCCGCGCCTACCGTGGTCCAGCGGGCCCGGGCAGGCCGCAGTTCATTAGCTGGCCCATTTTCGGCCACATTTTTCTGCGATTTTGGTTCGACTTCAAAAAGTTATATTTTCCTTGTTATAACTCCGATTTAGGTGATTAAAAAGTCAGATTGAACATTGATAAGTCTTGTTTTATATAAAAATAGGTGAAAATATAATAAAATATTTAATATAGTTAACTATGGGGTCATTGTGTCAACTATCTGAAAATTATTAATTTGGATAGCTGCTGCTTCTAGAATTTTTAGAATTTTTCTACAAGACAAAATCTAATGAAATTTGATGGAGATAAAGTAGACTTGATGATGAACTACTAAAAAAATAATTAAAATAATATACTAACTATAGATGCCAGAAAGGGTCGTAGAACTTCCCTTGGACTGTATTCTATCATAATTAGGGCAGAATTTGGTTAAGTACTGAACTAAACAATCAATAGAATTAGCTCGAACCACTTTAAATACGATCTGAAAGACCCAAAACTTGTAGAATCATCGACGCTACAATACTCTGAAATCTAGGATCAATCTCATTACCCGGCTGCTCTCGAGAGCATCACGAAACTCCGTATCAGATCTGGACTGCACATCGAAAGTTTGAATAATATGAAGTTATAGAATTAAGACTGCCTTGCTGGACTTGATAACCATCTCAGAGATCAAATCCAAATAGTGTCCCACGGCTATTCGCTTGAGCCCGGAGCGAGGAGTGTGAGAAAACCTGGTTTTCTTTAGAAATTAAATCAAATTAAAGTAATCTGATACTTGTTGCTTGTGAGGCTGAAATAAGCAATCAGACCGTCGAAATCTGACCAAAATACACCCTCGGATCAGGAATATTTGTCCCTACGTGTCAGTGTACTTGAAATCTCTGATCGAATTTCACTGACCGTTGAACTGAAACTGGTCCGCCACACGTGATCTGGGAACCCAACTGGAACGAAAACTTAACTGTATCTAGATCCAATGTTAGTGAGCTTAAGTCCGACTGCACACAGAAAGGGTGCCTCCAGAAGTGTTCCGTTGGATCGAAATGGATCCACTTTGGATATAACCTAAGTATACCTTGACCCTGGGTCTATTTTGGTTATGTTTTAGCCTATATAAGGACCTTAAACCCTCTCTCATTCAACCCATACGAATTTGAAGAAACCCTAGGAGAGAGAAGAGAGAAAAGAGAGAAAGTGTGAGAGAAATGGGAGGATCTCCCTGATACTCTACCCTGCCACTGTACAAGCTTAACTACCTCTTTCTAATCGCTTTTCCGGTGATTTCAGCTTCGTTTCTAGGTAAGAAACCCTAACCCTACTCTGATTAGGGTTATGATCCTTGCAAATGATGAAATAGCTAATCTATTTCATTCTGCAGGTTGCCAAATTGTCGTACACGAAGACTTAGCAAATATATCGAGTTCATTACGCTTCTACGGCGTAAGGTGCGGACTTTAGACGTATAGGTTATGGTTTTCAAGGCTTTCAATGTCAGTTAATGATTTATTCTCGACATGGATCATGTTTCACATTTAGAACATGCTGTCTGTTTTCCATTTCGGTTAAATACGAAGAATATGGAATTTTGTGTATTCTAGGTATTTGTAGAAAATACCGTATCCGTATAAATTTTGCTGATATGATTGC